>OY723386.1:61697855-61797634 GCA_963210295.1 Ophion ellenae
TTAAAAAAGAAGATAAAATAAAATAGAATGAAATAAAATAGCGAAAGAGGGGGGGAGTGAGAGAGAAAAATAGCAAGAGAGAGAGAGGAGGAGGAGATGGGAAGAGAGAAAGAGAGAAGAGATAAATCGACAGGCAATGAGGGTGCAAGAGAAAGACGAAAACACGAAGATGGAAAGCCCTCGACGAGTAGAGTGAGAGAAAAAAAAGTAAAATCGTCGATATGCCGAAGCTCACATCAAATTGCCCATCTCTCTCTCTCTCTCTCTCTCTCTCTTTCTCTCTCCCCGTTCCCCGTTCCCGAAGAGAACGCTGCTCCGCTCGAGAGACTGTCGTCTGACTAAGCGAGGATTCGAACCACGTCATCCTGCAAATTTCTGGCTCGGACTTGCATCCCTCCGTCGCAATGACATTACACCTACCGCCCTTCCCCCCCCTTCCCGCGATGTGATTCAACGATTTCCCGTAAACGCCCCACTCCGCCTCGCTGTACAGTTCGCCCCGTCGTCAGGTCTCATCGTCGAAGGAAATCAAATTTCTCGCGCATATAGGTACCCCTTGAATTATTAGCCCCAGTGTATAGCTCGTTCATCGCGACGCGACCCCGATCCGCAATTTTCACGCGACAAAACGATCCAATTCCCGATCATTATCACGAGCGTGCTAGAGCTCACGATTTTTGGTACAAAAAAAATGATATCGTGCCTACTTAAATTTGTTTTTTTGATTGACATTTCTTTTCGTATGATATAGGAATTAATTGGATTGGGAGGCTGTTTGGCAAGATCGGATTTTTTAGAGAATTTAATTGATCGTGAAGTGCATAGGTTACAAGCAACAGTTAAACAATCGCGGTAATTGAAATTTCAAAAATAAAATACAAGTTTTCCAAAATAACTTGCTCTACCTATTCGCAACGCTTTGTATTCTGTTCATTCTAATAAAAACCGATGGTGCTGAAGTTTCCAACGTTGGGATGGAACGAGAAATTTTATTTATTTTTTAATCCCCCAAAGAAATAGGAGAATAAAGAAGATGAATAAAATTTCTCGTTACATCCCCCAATAAAAATGAAAATCAATGTCCCGAATTTTTTTCGCCAAATTAGGTTGCCGATCTCTAATGAGGAAAGTGAAGAAAAAAACATGAAGGATTATTGCGGAGTAAATTTGGCGAGAAGTTCAATTAAACAAAATAATTAATTAACTAAATGTAGTTAAGCATGTTTGAATTGATTACTGATTATTATTTTATTATTATTTATGATGATTTATTTTTTATTTATTATTATTGGTAATTATTTTACTATTTTCTCATTCATTATTAATTATTATTATCATTAAATTACTTCGTTAATGGAGTAAATTGAAGATAAATGATTTTTCATTGCATTCCGCTCATGTAAACTTCACCGTCATCATTGAGCTATTCAAATTGGACAAATCAAAGTCCCGATCTGCGTCCAAAATTCACACACACACACACATACACACACACACACACACACACACACACACACACACACACACACACACACACACACACACACACACACACACACACACACACACACACACACACACACACACGCATATATAGATATATATATATATATATATATATATATATATATATATATATATATATATATATATATATATATATATATATATATATACAGGGTGTGTAAATGTCAAAATGATCAACCCCGAATCATGGGTGGGTCGTGGGCTAAAATGTCGAATTATCGATTCGCATGTACGATTCGACACATCGGGAGTATGTACTGACCATGAGATGCGCGCGTTGCATTATGCATGTGTATACACACACGCATATATATATATATATATACAGGGTGTCCTGCCATGAATGGATAATCCTGCAACTGTCGATAGGTCAGATCATGTCCTATATGCTGGAATTTCAGTTTAGTAAAAGGCCCACGGTTTTCGACATAAAAATAAACCGCTTTTAGTTTTTCTGATGTAATGTCTACAAATAACTTTTTTTGACCCGGTTAAAAAAAATACTCTTGGTTATTTGTTTCATCTAGAAAAGTCTTCTTTTTAACCTTAAATGTTAAGGAAACTTTATGAAAAAAGATCTTGTGCAGAATTTTCATACAAACCAATTTGAACATCTGCCTTTGATAGCCTGCGGTGTAAAAAAAAATGTTCTACGCATATCGTGCCAATTACTTCAAAAAGTTCCTTAGTCATTGTCGATTCATATCATTTGTAGAAATGAAATGAGAAAAATCAAAAGCAGATGAATTTTTTTCAAAAAGTAACATAAAGCCCAAAATCTCGAAAACTAAACTAAACTTGTGCTAAACTGAAATTCCGACATATAGTAGGACATGATCTGACTCATCGACAGTTGCAGGATTATCCATTCGTGACAGGACACCCGGTATACGCGCAAAGGACATTTCGAAGCCATTACATGTGTGTTATGTTGGCCATCGTCGCATCTGGCTGTATCAAGGACGGTCCTTAATTTTTTTTCAAACGAGTCGTTGAATTTGAGGTCAAGACGACGTATACACGTTCGTACGTATATGTATGCATGAGGATGCAACTGACCGCATCAACGCAAGCTCGGTACATACATCGACAGTTCGCGAACCGCGGCATCTGACGTTATTTGATCGGCGAAAATCGGTTTGTTTATGCATACATGGAACAAATTGAAATTAAGATATTCCGTCGATCGATTCTCGTTGCTGGCACAATCAAGGTGTCACGTCAAAACTGTGACGGGCCTGTTGCAAGCCGAACGCCATGGGATTTGCATTTATGGGTCGAAAATCGTGGACACAGAGCAGCTCTACGAGTAACGTCATCCGTGATTCCCGATCTTTTGTAGTTTTCGCGAAAAAGCATTTTTCAATTTTCTTCTTCGCATCTCCTGTAGCATTGGTTCTTTTTCTATTCTGTCTTTTTACTTTCCTCTTAGAAGTTTTCAAAAGTCATTCGGAGACATTTAGAGTAATAGGAATGAGTATTTTTTTGGTAAAACTATAGAATCACGGCTCCAACCCGAAATCGGTCCAAAATTAGTTTGAGGTATTGTTATGGATAAAAAACGATGTTACATGTTGAATTAAGGTGGGGGAAGCTCTAATATGAAGAAAAAAAACGTTGAAAAGTGTCATTACGGTGGAGGGTAAAAAAGAAATACGTAACATGATTTTTTGTTTTCAACCTTTTTCTTTTAATCTAGCCGTCTAATTAACAATCACTGTGTGTATGCGTGTGCATGTATTTTGTCCCGCGTACACACACACACACGTATACATATAATACTCGCACGAGGCAAAGTAAATTGATGAAACATAAACAAGGTAAGGTAAACAGAGTGAGAAGGTAAGTATATTTTAAACGAACTCCGAAACATTAGTATATCAATGGAAATCATGTGCGACGTAATGACACTTTTTAACACTTTTTTTTCATATTAAGGCTTCCCCCACCTTAATTCAACATATAACATCGTTTTTTATCCATAACAATACCCCAAAAAAATTTGGACCGATTTTCGGCTGGAGCCGTGATTCTATAATTTTAACATTTTTTTATCTGAACTTCAGTGACCGAGATAAGACAAACTTGTTTTTTAAACTTTTCATCGAAATCCAAAGCATTTACGTTAGTGCTCGGTCGGTCATTTATTTGTTGCTTAACAGTTCACTTTATAACGATAACACAAGTAATGAAAATCTGGAGGAAAGTACATACACGAAAAAGTAAAAATATACTTTGTTTCTGGAAAACTAGAAACGATTGTAGAACGAACATGGGGTCGATTCAGATAGGATACGTGGCATCTAGATTTCCCTTTTTAACGTAACTTTTCGGGTCACCCTGCAGATATACATTATATATATATATATATATATATATATATATATATATATATATATATATATATATATATATATATATAAAATTGCCACCGAAAACTCAATTTTCGCTGCGGTACAAACGTGAATTTGAGTTGAAGTTGAGCAATTTTTTTTTTCATCCAGTTCGACCATTATTGGTCTAGTAGCAGGACACCTGTTCGATTTATATTTGTCTGCTTGTAATAATAAGGCATCCAATTATTGTCAGGCTCAAGGGCTATAAAGAAAAAAAAGTTTGGAGGGAAAAAGAAAGGAGCGAGAGTGAAAGTGACACGGAGAAAGGGCGAGGGAAAAAACGTAACCCAAACAGAATATATATATATATATATATATATATATGGAGAGAGAGAGAGATAGAGAGGCGAGAGAGAGAGAGAGAGAAAGAGAAAGAAAGTACTTTATCGTGTTATCGCTCCAACTTTATTTACACCTCGACGTCCACCTCATCGACAAACGAGCGATACTGTCATGGTTGACTCGGTCTTGCATCAGACACTCGCAATCAACGAGCAGCAACGCCATTGCAGTCGATATCTCCTATTTATCTCTCTCCCTCTCTCTCTCTCTCTCTCTACATATGTATGTATGTATATACATACACACACACACACACACACATATATATATATATATATATATAAAATTAATAAAGGGTCCGAGAGTAACCCTATAGCGTAATATGTTAGCTCACTACGCAATTCAGCGTTAATCCCGAGTATCCGTAATCACAGCTTGTTTCACCGACGATTACACCAACTCGAACCCTCCTCTTCAAAGTTTGCCTCATTCGAACGCAATGCGAATCACACGTTTATTATTTTCCAATTTTCCTGTAGTATTTGGCTTACGAAAATTGCTACCAATTTTTTTCCTCTCACATTCTCCCTTGAAATCTACAGCCTAAAGCTGTAACAAAAGATTTTGGAAGTTGACAAAGACGTAGAATTCAAAAAAATGGGAAAGAATTAATGGCGTTGAAGTTTGCATGGTTGAAATGCAACGAAATGTTTGTTCCTATGCTATGGAAATTGCGCGTCCATTTTTTAAGATGCGCATTTAGCGATGTAAAAATACGGTTTTTGATAATAATAAAAGTGAGGAACTGAATGGAATTTTCGTTGCGTACGAACGATGCAAACTTCACGTATTTTTTTCCACATTCCCGCATTCATTGTGATCCATTGGAGTTCATTACTTGTTTAAAAAAAAAACACTTTTTATACGACGGAAAGAGCAACCGTTGATTTTCCATTTCAATATTGCATTTCGATGAATTCGCAGAGACTTGCGGAGTAATCGTAATATGCATGGTTGCACAATTAAACGTGAGGGGAATGTTGCACTTTATGCACTCTTGAATCCTCTCTCTCTCTCTCTCTCTCCCTCCCTCTCTTTCTCTCTCTTCCTCCCTCTCTTTCTCTCTTTCTCTCTCTCTCTCTCTCTGAACATTTCATTCGAGACATCGTTCTGAATTTATCCGCCGTACCGAGAATTGCATCCCGGCATGTGCAGGCCCTCCTGACATACAAGCCTGGCTTACGCTGGAAGGTGTGACTCGACGAGAGGGTTGCTGCAACGATATAGCACACACGCGAATCGCTATTCGCAATTTGCTGAAATGCCTCTCGCCCTCGTATATACCCCATCCGTATCTTGACGCACAAGAAACGGGAGAAAAAAAAAACATAAAAATAAAAAATAAAAAGGGCGAGGGCTTTTCATCGTACGGGAAGGAAGGACGTTGCGGGGGTGAGCGAGGAGGGGGTGGCAAAGAGGGAACACGAAGAAATAAGAGAGAAAAAGCAACGCGACTCTTGGTCGAGGCTCAATGTAGTTGCACTTCCGTGGCGACCCTCGTTACGTCACGCTTATGTACACGTCGTGTGCGCATGTGTGTTTTCGTATCTATGTATACATTTACTGTCTTCTTTTGTCATAAACATTTGACAGACACTGCGAGGTCCTTTCAATGCATGCTATTTTCGTTTTCATTAAATTCGGATAACATTTTTTTCAGATACTTGTATACAGGATGTTAGGAAGGTTGATGCAAAGCCTTAAGGGGGTGATAGCTCACGTCGTTAGGTATATATCTAACCTAGGTTACCTTGGTCCAAAGTCTAGGGATTTCGAGTTATCATGATAGGTGTGATTTTTGGAAAATGTTTCAAAATTAGGCACTAACTCGTTTACCTCTTATGTTAATGCTATTTTTTTTAATAGCATCAACATAAGAGATATTTTTGTTTTTTGACAAGTTTTTAATTATGCAACACGTCCGAATTAGTTAGGTTTGTGGATACAGATGATTGTATTGGTGTTTGTCGATTGAATACACATTAAGGGGGAATATACCATTGTGAGGAAAAAATCAAGGGTCATTTTTGACAATTTATTTGTGATAAACAAAACGATATTTTTGAGTTTGGTTTTTTTATACATGTTATCACAAGTCTTAAAGTAAAAGAATTTTTTATTTTTTTTAAACAAAATGCCGGCGCAGTAGACGAAGAAAGAAAACTCTTTTTTTCATGGTCCTCTACGAGCGTATTCGCACAGGTCATCATTTTCAAGCTAGAAGAAAAAACGAAAAATATTTTGAAAGTAGATATAAAAAACTAGTCCAGTACGTAGGGGGTTTTCAAAATATTGATTTTTAAAAAATAGCGTTAATATTTAAAAAATCGGTCGATTATCGATCTAAAATTTTTTCATTACAACTTATCGAAAAAATCCTACGTACTGAATTAACTTTCTAAAATTTCAAGTCAATCGACTGAAAACTCAAGACGCTACGCATACGCCCGTGTATAAAAACATAGTTTCGAGAAAAACGCGTTTAAAGTTTTAAGTACTGTAAAATCATGGAAATTTCGTGTTTACCTTTAATCGGCGATGCCTGGACCATATTTTTCTTCTAATTCAACATTTTTGGATGGTTAAGGGACCTTTTAAGCCAATAAAAAAAAAGCAAAGAAAAAATGTACAAAGGTATATTCTCCCTTGAGCTAAGACGCGAACAAGTTTTTAGTTACCAATTATTGTGTGTTTGAACATTATGAACGAGTTAGTACCTAATTTTGGGAAATTTTCCAAAAATCATACTTACCATGATAACTCGAAATCCTTAGACTTTGGACTGAGGTAGCCTAGGTTAAACATGTTCCTAACGAGGTGATCTATCACCCCCTTAAGGCTTTGCATCGACCTTCCTAACACCCTGCATATGTGCGCATATCGGAGCGAGAGGGGAAAAATTGCCGATATACAGGGTCATTCACAACTAGTAGGGGTCCCTTGGCGAACGAAGCGCTTTTTTTCCAATGAGATTAAAGTCTGCATCGTTCGAGTGCAATGGAAATGAATTTTTCTCCTTCCCCAAAATGGTTTTAGCAGATTTTAGCTACGAAAATCCCTTAATTGTTTTTGGAGATGCTTCCTTGGAGACCCGCATTCGAAATATGAACAAAATATTTGGTACGCTAATGAAAGTAAAGATAGATAAATATAACAAAAGAATTTTCGTTGGAACGAAATTTTATTTGTAACAATGCAAACTTCAATATCATTTTTTTTTAAATATCGCGCGACAAAAATTGGCCACGATATTTGCGTTCAAAGTCCAACGCTGAATAAATAGCGATATAGTAGTAGTACACTCCGATTTTTTTCTTTCTTCGAGTATCGAGGACGTGCAGCTAGTTAAAATTTTGGAAAATATAGATGTTTGAGTTTCGATGAATTCTTAAAAAATAAGACTTCAAAAGTATTCTCTGACCATTTCAAGTTGATCTGTTCAAAGTTGAGGGAGTTATGGGCGTTTGCAGCAGGGTTTCGCGAACCGGCGAACTTTAAACGCGGTTTTCTCAAAATGACTTTCAAAATTGGTGACCACGATATCTCAAAAACCACCGCACCGATCAACTTTAAATTTTACAAACTTCTTTCACATATCAAAACGGAGGAATTTTTTTTCTATGCGTAGTTTTATTTTTATTAACGAAAATATAGCACTTTTTCACATAACAAGACCGATGGAATTTCTTTTTCGATGCATAGTTTTTTTTATCAACGAAAATATAGCACTTTTTTCCACTGAAAATAAATAGTTTCATTTTGGATTGCGACAATTTTTCGAAAAATCAATATTTTATCGAATCCTTCGTCCAAGCTCTAGAATAATATCATGCAAAAACTCCATGCGTTTGATTTTTATATTTTGTCTTATTTTTTTTCTGACATCTATAAATATTTTTCATTTTAAAAAATTGTAAAAGATACTTTTTAATGTAAAATAAATAATAATTTCAATACCTGCACACGTTTTTTTCTGGGAAAAAATCCCTGATAAGAAGAAACACGGCGGGGGGTATCATAATTTCGGAAATATAGTTTTTTGGGAATATTTCTATAAAATATCAAATTTTACCGACCGGGACCGAGATTTTGTTGACCCGCTATCAATTTTACATCGGATAGGACCTTTGGAAGCCAAAAATCGATGTTTGTCATTTTGCCCACTTTTGCAAAAAAAGCGCAAAATCGCCATTCTTTGATTGACCTATGTTTATTTTCTGAACGTTGAACGCGAATATCTCGGCCAATTTTTGTCGCGCAACATTTTGTACACAAAAGTGTTTTTGCTCGCAATGACACGCCCTATATGCTCGCCAAGAGAACCCTAGTTTTGTGAATCACCCTGTATGTGCAAAAATCCTTACGGCATTTTTCTTCTCGCTCCTTTTCGTTTTGTCTCGTTCGGGGTGAAAAGAGTGGCATGGGGGGGGGGGGGGGGGGGGAATGCCGAGTTCCAATTGAAAAAATCTTTCCAGGTCGTCCAGCTCTGGATCACCAGCATACCCCTTTTGCTTTCAAGCCCCCTCAATTCCCGGGCGCCTTTTCACGTTTTTTTAATACTTGTATTATTATCATTTCCTTCGCGTATACACATACATCTCGCTGTCGCTCACTCCTCCCTTATTTTTCGTTCGTTTCTCTTCTTTTTCCATTTTCTTCGTTGCACCCACATTTAGTACATGTTATTTTCCCTCAGATAAAACGATGCACTGGTTCGCTAATATCGGCGGCGATAACGAGCCGCTTCAACAGAGTTCAGGTAAACCGTCGTCGCGCTTGACACTTGATGCCGTTTTGCTTCCGAATTTTTACGAAAAAAAAAAAAAACAAGAAGAAACTTTACTTTTTTGTTTACTATCATTGAGCTGTTTTTTGGCGCTGATTAGGGATAGAATTTTTTTTTTATCAAAATGCTCCATGTTTTGCGCTCTAAACCTCAGCCACGGGGGAAAATGCGATTCTTTTGCGTGTGTGGCGTAATGGCGTCGAAGCGACTATCAAAATAGGCTTGATTATAGTTTTATTTTGATTTTTTAAGATTGCCTCGTTTTGGATTCTGATGAAGATTGCTTCGTTGGAACGCAATGCAAATTATTTGTTATTTATTCGTTTTTATCGTATTTTTTAATCTCATTAATGATATTATTACAAAAATAATAACCCCGCAACGGGAATAATAATAATAAATAGCACTTGATTAATTAATGACAATGAAGGGAGGACTAACTGTGACTTGCCAATAAGGTAGTTTTTTGTGATTTATTTTTGTCTACTAGAATATTTGTGTAAAGATAACGTGTAAATTTTCATTTATCGAAAATAAAAATCCATCATGTTATTGACGTATAATAGAGCCGATGTAAAAAATGGGTCCAACGGCCGGATTGATAACTTGACAATGGTTGGTCTGAAAAATAAAAACAAAAAAGTTTTACGATCTATATTAAAATAGTTCTGGTAAAAAAAATCACTCTGCGGGTGGTAAAAAAATCACAGTGATGTCTCGTCTTAATCAATAGCCCTTAATTAATAAATAATTAATGGAAATACCAATAATACGCATGATTCTTATTATGACTATTCATTATTATTATTATTATTATTATTATTATATTTATTGTACAGTGATTTTTGTAGACTGAAAGTGCCAAAAAATTGACTATCGAACGGAATAAAATTAATTGGAATTCCAACGATGCTAGCTTTAACATGTTTTTTTTTTTATCGCGTCGGGATTTTTTCGGGAGGTTATGACGTTATTGTTGCCCGACGTGTGCATCGCGCAGCGGTTGCGGTTTTATCGACGCGGGCGCCGCGTGCCGCGACGACGCGGATTTGACGGGTTTTCAAATCTTTGTCCACATGGGGCGTAATTGGATTCGCGTCTCGTTTTATTCCGGCGTTGAGACACTCGACGCAAACGCGAACGCGAAATGGAAATTTTATCGCGAAAAAAGGGAAACGAACGTCATATGGGTGGACGCGCAAGAGGTTGTTTTTTTTGTGCGTTTTCGTGTGGACGAGGATGCGGAAGAATTTCGTGGGGGGAGGAGGAGGTTTGCTGTCGTGACACGTTTCGCATTGAAGTGCAACGCTGGCGGCGATGATCGGCAGACATAACTAATGAAAGGCAAATAGGTAGGGACGTGTAAGTGCGAATTTCTCTCTGATCAAACACCTACCCCCAATGCGTGGGGCTGCATAGACAGTGTCGCTATTCAACTTTTGAAAATTGCCACAAAGTCCCGTGCAGAGTGTACGTATAGATATGTACATGATGACTCATAACTATTGCGAGCAGAAAGCTTTTTTTTTATGTTTTTTAACATAAATTATAATAAAATAATATTTTTTTTACTTTTCAACTTTTTGTGTAAAATTATCGATATCTAATCATCCATATAAAATCTCGCTAACACATAAAAATTATATGCAGCAATTAGTCGTAAGTTCAATCCCAATTACAGTCTTTGTTATTTTTTACAAGCTTTTCATGTTTCCAACGTAGAAACTTGTAAAGTAGTAAACTACTAATAACCGCTTACTAGTAAAATCAATCAAAGACTAAAAAGTAGGAAATAATTTATATGTAAAAAAATATTTTAAAAAACTACCGTTTATTTAATGTACTGAAAAGTAGTCGACAAAATATTTCTGCTTCCGGTATCTATACTCACAATCTCGGCGCTAGCCCCCGTAAAATAAAATCCGTACTGACGAATTCAAATTCAAATCGGTGACGAGAGTTTCCCAATAAATTACGGAGCTTTGTTTTCGAGGTTACTCATAATACGATTACTTCACGACACGATGTTCCTGCTCGGAATGTGACACACACTCTTCTCCCGCATTGGACATTTATTTTTACTAGAGCGAACAATTTCATTCTCGTCAATGGATATATATATATATATATATATATATATATATATATATATATATATATATATATATATATATATATATATATATACAGTTGAACCACGTTTATACGTTTTGCACTTATACGTTTTTATAATTTATACGTCAAATTTCTCTAGCCCCGGCAGATTCCGTTAATAAAGATGGTAATAAGTTTCACTTATACATTTTTCGCGCTTATACGTTATTAATTTTATTCCTCAGCGTCGGTTTCGAGGTTTGTTTTTTCTCAGTTATACGTTATTCACACGTGATATTCTCTCGCCGGAGAAAATTTCATGTGACTGCGTTTTGATGTTTTGTTTGATGTTTTGATGTTTTGATGTTTCGATGTTTTGATGTTTCTGACCTCGACTATGTATGCCTGTACTGTGATACATATCTCTTATCAATAAGAACTTGTCTGTTATTTACTAGCCTAAAACGTCAAAGTGTTACAAACTTGCATTAAATAAAAGTTCAAAACGGAAATTCGAAAACTTGAATTGGCTCATTACTCAATTATTACGAATCAAATTTTCTATTGGAAAACCGAACATTAACATAATAGAGGTATGCTATTGAACTGCTATTGAAAAACATCGGGAATTATGCACCAATCGCTATTTTCAAATGTTAAAGAGTTTCAGATACATACTGTACTTCATTTCTACGTTATTCTCACTTATACGTCATATTTGATGTACCCCTTGAAAAACTTATAACTGAAGTTTCACTGTATATATATATATATATATATATATATATATATATGACCATCGTCAATAAATTCGTATCGACTAGCATCGACCGTGTTATCGTCGCGTTTGAGTGTCAAATGTCCGCTCGAAAATTGACAGGCCCCCAGCACGATTGTTATCGGCGGTTATATCGAGCTCTTAATTAACAAACGTGCACACGATACGCGGGGAGCGGAGGGGAGGGGCGGTAATAATGAATAAATAAACGGGGTGAACCGAGCTTGAGAGTGGGGGGGGGGGGGTGTACTGCGGCACAAGCATTATTTATATGCGCAGAATGCAACAAAATAATCTGTGCCGTCGAGTCTCTGCGCTCGCGCCAGAGCCGGAGTTTATGGAACTTAAAGTTTTCATCGTTGGATAGCAATGAATTTTTTTTTTCTTATTAATTATCTATTATTAATCGTTTTCTTGAATACTTCGATTCCAGAATATCACCCGAGGCCATACAAAAGGTTAAACAAAATTTTGTGTGCCAAAATCCACCCTTATTAGGGGGTGAGAAGTGAACAAAAAAAATATATTCTCGGATGTACTCTTTTTTTAAATTTGCGTTATATATTCCCAGTGCTTTAGCAAAGCCACAGAAAAATTGGCAACGATTTTCGAATTCGGAAAAACACCCTAATCGGGAGAAAAGGTTGAAGAAAAAATTCGGCGCTGAAGATTTGTATTTACGAGGAGGGGCTAATTTATTTTAATGTGTGTTTGCGTGCGCGTGTGAGGCATGGCTCGCTGCAAACTTCATTTCTTGCACGATCAGCGGATGAAGATGCTACTTTCGGGGGAGAACATTTGCCTGCTCCTGTGCGTAGGGCTATTTTTTAAATTGTTTTACATTGCCGGTTGTGCGTTGAATCTCGAGTGAGTGATAAAGTTCGTAGCAGTCGGAATGCAACGATTCTTTTTTAAACTTTCGTTGCTCGTCGAAACATTTTTGGGGATTTATGCAAATATCTAGAAAAAATGCAGCTGGTTCAAACAATTGATTTGAGGAAGGACACCACTGTGAGGGGCCAAAAAAGTGTCGTTTTTTTCGATTTTTTTTGTCTACTAGATTATTTATTTGAGATTTAGAAAAGAAGTTACGTTATTGAGCATCCATTAAACTTATTTCGTGTGAAGTATTATTTAAAAAAAATTAACTTTATCGAGGTATAATCAAGCCTGTGTATAGGAATGTGGTCAAACGGCTGGATCGATAACTTGACAATGGTTGATCTGAAAATTAAAAAAGTATTATAATCTATATAAATGTCGTTCTCGTCGTATGTAGCTGTTTTTCGAGACATTTTTTTTCACAATATGGAGGGTGTGAAAAAATATAACTTTGGCGAAATTTTTACTTATGTTCGGGGACTTCAAAAACACTAGATTAAAAAAAAACAGCTACGTACAACGATAGCTAATGCAGTGACGGAAATGTTGGTTATTTAGAATTAAAAATTGGACAATTATAGTTAGAGTTATCATTCCGGCTCATTCGAGAAAAGTCGTTTTGAGAAAAATGCGATTGGTAATTTGTAAAATTGATAAAGTTCGTAACTTGGTCAATTTTCAATATTTCAACTTGACATTTTTTCCACATACTCTTGAATATATATAGTTTGAGAAAATACAAAAGAAATGGTTTTCTATAACCCATCACAGTGGTGACCGGCTTCAAATCAGGTTGAAGTTTGCATCGTTGGGAAACGATTCTTCAAAATTGTTTTTTTATTTTCTCTATTATCCAAACCTTTTTCGGCGATGTGAGGTTGTGAATCGCTGACGAGTATACGTAAAATCGTATCTAACAAGAAAATTGTGCAATTAAATAAAAATTGCAACGGAATTCATTCTTTTCGAATCGATAAAACTGATTGTCATTTGAACCTTTCGTTTCGTTTCGTTCGAATCGAAAAACGTTCGAGTAATTGGTCGTCGCGTCCGAAAACAAATTGTCCAATTAAAAAGAATGAATTTCAACGATGCAACATCAACATCAAAACCAACACAAAATAAAAAATTACCCAGCTAAAAGGAATGAAACAAATAAATGCAACGTTGCCTCGTATGCCTTTGCGGCCTTGAACGATCCCTCAAATTGTTCACCCCATACTTTTCACTCTACTATTTCCGGTTTCTGAGAGACCCGCCAGAGCCTACCGCCACTCTGCCTCCTCTACTGTCAAATTCAAATGAAAATCAATGTTTTCCTCGCATTCCAATGATGCAAACTCCATCGTCGTATGCAGATTGGTCAAGTGGAAAAGTGAGGGAAATAATAGCTCCCCCGGCGCGACGAATGCCTAGTTTTCGCTCGTTTGCTCTGCCATTTTTTTTGTTTGTTCACCCAACGCTGACACCCACGAATGTTGCAATATTATTTGTTCTCGGCAGATGTGAAGCGCCGCAGTCTCTACGACGAAGACTCCCTAGACGGCGATCATCCTAATGACAATCAAGGTATCATTTTTTTTGTTTTAATCAACCATATAACAAAAAATAAACACAACCATTCACGCCCGTTCATGCCACGTGTCATTTTTTTTTTTTTTTTTTTTGAAATCGTAACGTTTCTTTTAACACGCCCGCTGAAACGTCATAGTTTATTTGATGGATGACCAGGCGCTGTTGAGATTCTTTTTATTCCTTCCCAAATTATTCGCACGTTTTTTTTTTGCCTTCCCCTTCGTGCCCCTGCGGGGACGAGGAAGAACGTTGGCCCTTGGTCAGACCCTTGTCACTTTCCTTCTTCGTTCGCAGGACGCGACTCGATCGGCGGTGGCGCCAAAGATGTCGACAGGGCGAAACTCGTGCGGGACAGACAGGACGAGGAGAGGCAGCGGAAGCTCGAGGAGCTGAGACAGCAGGCACTCGCCGCTCAACGCTTCCGCGAGAAACGCGAAGCCGAGCGGAGAAGACGCATCGACGAGCTCAGGTCTCGTGACAGCGACAGGTAAAAAAAAAAGACGTCGAGCTTGTAACGCGGAATTGAAACTTGAGGAAACTCGAGGATTTGCGGAAAAGCTTGCGCATTCATCTGTTTGCCAAATTTTTTTCGCGATCTTTTCCCCCTTAAGGCGCTATACCAGTGTGAACGCTGAAAATTTGGGTGATTTTCGGAAATTTTTTGGAAGAAAAGTACTTAATTAAATGTTTCGTAATTCATAATTCGTATATTACATAATTTTTCCATAGAAAAATATTGACATCCAAGCGTCTTACGCGCTGCTTTCGGAGGCGCCAAAAAAAAGTTCCTCCACTGCTGAAATGATTCCGGCCGATTGAGTAGCTGAAACCGAAAAGGGAAAAAATGTCATTAAACTGGAAGGTATTTCCTGTACAGTGACGTAGGATTTTCGAAAAATATCAAAATCTAACAAAATGGCGTAGTTATGAAAAAAACGTCTGTTCTCTTGCCTATAAAATGGTCTTTTTTTTCAATGCCAAATCGTAAATTTTCATCCAATCAAAAGTATCCTACGTCCTTGTAAAGTAAATATATTCAAGAGTACTCGGTTCAAATTTTGAGGCGTTACCCCCACTTGTAGCGCAAAAAAAGGCCTTTTTCATGAATTTTTTTAAAGAAAACTACAAAACTTTTTTAATCGATCAATGTACCATCTTAAAGAACACATCTTGAAGAACTTTCAGTAATTTTTTTATTGAAAAATATTACATTGTTTAGTGGCAAATGGCCGTCAATGAAATAATGTTTTTATATACACGGTTTGCGGTGGCCAACATTGCGGCGAAGTGGATCATCTGAAAAAAAAATGCGGATGGATTTAGTCAAATATAAGTATAAACTAGTCTTTAATCGAAGGATTTTGAAAAATATTCATTTTTCACAAAATGGCGGACAGTCAAAGTTAATGGTTCGATTTTAATGAAAAAAACGGCCGTTTTTTGGCTATAAAACGGCCATTTTTTTTGAAAAAAAAATCGAACGATTAAAGACTACATTTTTATGTATTTAATAAGCCTGCAAAATTTCAAGAAGATCGGTTCATTGGTGTTCGAGTAATCTTGGTCACCAACTTCAGAAATGCCATTTTGAGAAAAACGCGTTTAAAGTTTCAATTTCAGTTTACACGAAGAAAATATTTTTTTTTGTAAACTTACATAGAGTCATCTATTCCGGGCCCGTTTTTATAAATTCCAGTCTATTATATGAACGTTGTGAATGCCAGGTATATGACCGTTTTCATCGAACAATGCATTGAAGGTCGGAGGGAGGGTCGAGCGCGCCAGACGGCAGACTAGCCGGTCGTTTACACAACGGATTCTTCTCTTTCAACGCTCATATCTCAGTCAATTTTGTTCGGATCGACTTGAAATTTTCAGGACATATTCTCAGATACTTATACTTCAAAAAAAATGGAATAAAAAAAATCGATTTTTTCAAAATCGCAAGTGGGGGTAACCCCTTAAGTCAATCGGATAATTGCTCTTTGAGTTACAATGTCAGCTAATTTCAAAAATCTCATTTCGAGAAAAACGCGTTTGAAGATTTAACTATCGATTTTTGCAAGATAAAATGATTAGAGATACGGCCTTGAAATTTTTACAGGATATTCTTGAAAGTATAAACTGTCGAAAAGCGGCGAAAAAAATCGATTTTTTGAAGGTGTCACACTGGTATAGCCCCTTAATGAATTCGAAATTGTAAACCATCATAATATTTACAATTCAATGATTTCTCTTTTGGAATTGTTCGGTGTATTTATACCGGAAAGTCGATATTATATCTCTCATTATTTTGTTAAATCTTATAATTATTTTCCCCATAAATCAATTTCGAGATTTTTGTATTCACAATTTTTATGAACTATTTGACAGACTGTCGTAAGAATGATCTATCTATATTGGAACGTTCGTCATTAACTCTTTGAAGCACACATTTTTCTGTACGCGCAATTGGCTTGGAATTTTGTACTCGGGGGTTTTCGGGGTCGCTGATTACGAATCTGCACTCAAAATTCGGAAATTTAAGATGGCGGATCCAATTTGGCGGACCATAAATGCACAACGTCGTTTGATGATAGCGAAAGTTGGTACCCGGGGATTTTCGGGGTCGCTGATTACATATCTGCACTCAAAATTCGCGAATTCAAAATGGCGGACGATAAATGCAAAACCGTGTTTGATGATAGCGAAAGTTGGTACTCGGGGGTTTTCGGGGTTGCTGATTACAAATCTGCACTCAAAATTCGCGAATTCAAAATGGCGGACCATAAATGCAAAACCGTGTTTGATGATAGCGAAAGTTGGTACTCGGGGGTTTTCGGTGTCGCTGTTACATGAAATAAGCTTCCCCCCCCCCCCCCCCCCCCCCCCCTCAAAATAGATAATCAAATTTGGAAAAAAATCCTATAGTTTTTTACCATTTGCAGCCGTCATATTTGATCCGCCATTTTCAATTTGACGGTGTAGACTTCGGGTTCGTATTCAGTGGATCAAAAACCAAGTTATTACCTATTTTTTCGTTATGATTTACCCGCTAGATTAGTCGCAATCAGATTTATGTGAAAAGTTCTTTTTTTTGCTCTTTCGTTATTGATGATACCCGCTACGTGAAAAATAAAAATGCAATAGGTATGTTTTAGTAGTTATTGAAGTCCTGGGAACCTTCAAACGCATTTACAACCGCCATATTTAATTGAAAAACACTTTTGAATCGTTGAAATTTGAATTGAATTGGGTTAATTCGAAAATTTCGGTCTTTTTGAAAATTGATCGATCGAATTTCCGACACCCACCCAAAAAATCGTTCCATTCCGACGACGCAAACTTCAACGCCATCCCACCATCTCAAAATCAGTCTTCATCCGATTATCAAACCAACACCGATTTTATTTCAGATTTACCATCAATTCCGTTTTTTTTTAAGGGGAGGTACCTGAGTAAACGGCGAGAAGAACAGGTAAACTTCGGGAATTTTTGTCTCAAAAACTAATGTTTCGATTGGAACCGGGTTTTTTTTTATTGAAAAATATGTACATTTAGGTATGTTTAGGAATTTCTCAAAATAAATTCGTTGACTGGGAGCGATTCAAACGCGATTATCTCGAAACATACACGGAGAGGATTAAAAAGTAATTTTTGTCGTGAATTTCACGGTAAAAATTACCGTGATATATTTCAATGTGGTGGGAAGTGAGAAAAACATAATAATTCGTATGCGACAAGTTTTTTTTTTAACTCACGTTACAGAAAATTTCAAATACGTAGCAAAAATGTTACTATACAAGAAGGGTAGAAATTGGAGACAGTAAAATTTAGCATGTTTATTCGAAAATTTACCTACTGTCGGTTAAAAATTACCTACCGCATCGTACGCGGTATTTTTACGATACTGCACAGTAAAATTTACCTGCGTCAACCTCAGAAGAAAAATTTCCTAAAAGGCTGGCAAAATTGATATATATTCCCCCTCATTGTGACCGTTTATATTTCCTCTACTGTTTTTTGTTTACCTTTTTTCTCTCTCCACCTTTCTCGCTGTTCCCCCCTTGCGGCCCAGCCGACTTCCCCCTCTGTGTCTTATTTAGCCGTGAAATGCCGAAGAAAAATATTTCACGACGAAATGTACGCAACTGGGTTTCGAACCCGGGACTCCCGGTTTGAAGGCGAGCACGCTAACCACTAGACCATCGCTCCGATTCCTTAGTAAAGTGTATTTTTTCTTCAAAGACCGGTGCTATAATAATCATAATAATAACCGAAATAATAATAATAAATATTATTCACTATTGAAAGATTGGTACAAATTAACGCTGTTTGTTTTTTGTTGGGAATTTTTTTTTCTTTCATATAAATTGGTATACTCAACAAACGGATAAGGAGAGAAATTCAATTAGAATTTATTTTTTATTTCATACTACCATTTTTTTGCAATACTTTTCGTACCATCGTAGGCTCGAGTGATGTGACTAATTTGCGCACATATTATTTTGTCAACATTTGAAATCGTAAAGTCGTATTCACTCTTAAAAATTTCACAAGCGGTTTATGTACGCAGTTTAGACGAAATTTTTTTGGGAACTCCCATCGCGCCATATAAGGAATAGATAGGCCACTGAAACGAGACCGCGCACCCCTACTTGGTACGAGGGGAATTTTTACCACGCACGATAATTTTAACCAAGCGCGCACGATAATTTTTACCGAGAGCACAATACGTTTTCCTATAACACTCATTAAATTTGATAATAAATCTTACAATAACTGTTGTAAAGACGATACTTATTTATAGAGATTTTTAAAAGGCATAAAATAATAAAATGCACAGTAAAATTTCGCTGATATTATCTATTTTTTAAATTTAAGTTTTGCGTATTTTGTCACACATCAAAATTCACTAGAAAATCTGGTAAAATGTTCTATCTGAAGACGAGATTTTATTTTATTTTCGTGAAAATCTGTGTTTTACTCAGCAATAACAAGCGAAGTTTCAGGGTTGCCATCTGGTTACCGTTACTGCACGGTAATTTTTAACATTTAATTCTCTCCGTGTAGTTTTCAAAGTCGGTGCCAGATGTATCTCGAAAACGGCTTGTCCGATTTTGTCCAAATTTGGATACAATATTCTTCGATTGTTTTTCTCATTCGCCACGTAGGGGTTTTTCATTTGATCGAACCATTGCTTTTTCATGCAATGTGCATGCAATCCAAAATCGTCGGAAATTGCGAACGAAAAACGAATGTTGAATGAAAACGGTCGCAATTCCGTCAAAAATGAAAATTTCTTTGAAAACTACGTTTCGAGATAATCGCGTTTGAATCGCTTCCAGTCAACGAATTTATTTTTAAAAATTCCTCAACATACCTCAATGTACGTATTTTCCAATAAAAAAAAAACCCGGATCCAATCGAAACATTAGTTTTTGAGATAAAAATTCCCGAAGTTTACCTGTTTTTTTCGCCCTTAACTCAGGTACCTCCCCTTAATAAAGTTTCGTTCAATTCCAGCCTCTGTCATTATTCCGAAAAAGCCTTCGATTTCATTCCAAGCCCGCCTTTGACTTCATCGGAACGTCAGCTCCAATGTAATTTGCCGATAAATCTCGTAACTCGCGTTTCCCAGGCGAAACCAAGTTGAGGAGAGAAAACGTCTGATATGGGAGGCCGAGGCGGAGAGACGAGAGGCGATACTGCGGAAGAATCAGGAGCGAGAGGCGCGAATCGAGGCGCGAAAGAAGAACGAGAGATCGCAGATACAATTCGCGTTCGGTAGCTCGACGCCGCGTATGCTCGAGCCCGCGGACACCGGTGGCTCGTCGTTCTGGGGTACCCGCCGAGCAACCTCGACCACCAACGTCATGATGTTCCCCGCGGCTCAGCCTCTGACGAGACGATCCTCCGAGCGGGAGCTCGACGGCAGCAAGAAGCGAGCAACCTCGGCCGGCGGCCTGGATCGAAAACCCGGCGAAGGTAAAACCACTTCCTCCTCCACCTTCAACCTCTTCCTACCTCGCCCACTGGCTCAGGTGGCAAGCAAAAATATGTTCTTCCCACCCCCTCGTCACGAGAATTCTCACCTTTGTCTCAGAAAGTACTGGGCCGAATTTAGGACGAATTTTCAGACTTCTCGAGTAAGTTGTCGGTTGGTAAATTTACATACGTATTTATAATCGTTCACATGTGTATTCGTGTGAGGAGAGCTCTCGACTGGCGCTACGTTGATCGAAAAGAGGTACGGACTCGTCTCGATTTAATTTTAGGTTTAATTTTTGTTTATATTATTCTTTTTTTTTTCTTTTTTTTTTTTTTAGAGTATCGATCTAGTGTCATAGAGTGTAAAGTAGCGTCGTTTGGTGTTGAATAGTCACGAGGAGAGTGAAAAAAAAAATGCTGAACCACGTGTCATAATGCACGACTTCCGGTTCCTTGCAATTGGAGTACTCCAGGAATTCATGGGTTTCGTCGTTTTCATCATGCTTCCGCACTTCTTGCACCCTTCGGGGAATTTCTTTTGCTATCTGTGTGGCAAAAGAGTGGGGTGGGCGTCGCTGAAACGGAGCCTGTCCAGTGTGGTTGATGCTGAGGGCGGGGGAAGTTCCGGTTTATTGAACTCGGTACCATTCGGTCCTCTTGTCATGCTTCTTCAGTTGGCGCTACTTTTAGGAAATTTTGAATATTTTTTTCAAACTCGTTAACGGGTCTTCTCACTTTAGACGCTGAAAAAGGCTATTTTTCATTTCATTTTTTAAAATACGTTTATATTATAGATATTGATATAAAAGTTGTTACACTCAATGAATACACTTTCGAAATACATTTAAAAAAAAATGTTATGTATTTATGTAAACTGAACAAACTTTGAACGCGTTTTTGTCGAAACAACGTTTTTCGACGGCTTGTTGATAAAATCTTCGAAACAACTGAATCAATCCTCATGAAATTTCAACCACGTATTCTTTACAACTATATCGCATATCAAGAATTTTTTAAATTTTGATATTTACTATCTTTTTTGCCAAAAACGGTGAAAAAAACACGTTTTTTTTTGTTTAAAAAAAAGTCAGCCATTTTGTTATTTTTGCATATATAAAAAAGCGTATGATATGCGTTAGAGCCATTAACGTACTGAATCTAAAACCGTTTGATTTTTTTTTTTCGGACGATCCATCTCCGAGATTTCATCAACAGCGCAGATCTACAATTTTTTAGGAAATTTTTTTAACCACCATTTTCGTCTATAAATAGTGACTTGAATAAATAAGAATTTTTTGAAATATATGTCGAAAGTGTATTTATTAAGGGGCCAGTCCACTTTGGAGCCACGAAAAAAGGCTATTTTCGCGATTTTATTTCGAGGATTTTATAAAAGCCACGAATATAAAAGTTGTTAAGCTTGATAAATAAAGTCTCGAAACATATTTTTTTTTAAATTAGAATTTATTTTTATTTATTTTCAAGTACAAACAATATAGTTTAACGTAACGTCTCAAAAATAGGTGGGCTAGGTGCTCCATCACAACACGGCAACGGCTTGTCTGAAACGAAAAAATCAATGTCCATTGGATTCAGTATGACACCAGCTACAAAATGACCCTCGGATATAAAATTTTATCAAAAAATAAAAAAATGGCAGATGAAAAACGAAAAGCGTTTTTTCGCAGTTTTTCGCAAAAAAAAAGAGTAAAAATCAAAATTTTAAAACCATCGAGGGTCATCTTGTTGCGAATCATGTTTACAATATGTGGTTCAAATTTCAAGAGAATCGGTTTATTAGTTTTGGAGATACGATGGAGCTAGATTTTGAAAACGTTGTTCGAGAAAAACGCGTTTGAAGTTCATGCTATGAAAAACTCTTACCTAAACTCAATCAGCAATTCCTGCACCGTACAAAATCCCTTTCGATTGCTCATCATCGTCGATTTCTTCAAGTCTTGCTTGCTTTCGATTTTTCGAAATTTTCAAAGTGGACTGGCCCCTTAAGTGTAACAACCTTTATATCAATATCTATAATATAAACCTATAAAAAAAATCATGAAAATAGCCTTTTTTGGCGTCTAACGTGAGAAGACCCCTTAAAAGTTTAGGTAAATATTCGGAAGTGTCACTCCTGTCAGAATCGAGCTGATTTTTTTTGTGCGGTTTCTTTCAGTTAAAAAACATCATATTTAATATTATCATGGCAACGCATCAACAAAAATAATGTCAATGAACATTTTTTTAAAGATTTTTTAACGATCGCGTCGTTCGAATTTTGGGATATTACCACGAGCATTGCGCCATATTCTTTCAATATTTTGTGTATATGCTCCCGAATCTGGATCGACCCGAACAAACAAATCCAAACAAACAAATCCAAACAAACCCAAAAATATTATGCGCCATCAAAATATAACTTAATATGAGGTTTTATAATGATAAAGAATTGGTAAAAAAATGTACAGCCTCTTTGTAGCGGGAGTGACACTTCCGAATATTTACCAAAGTTTACTATCGTTATTGGGATTTCCGTTTTCTCAATTATCAAGAGATGGTAATTTCGGGCTGCAGCTCACATTATCAAGAGATGGTAATTTCGGGCTGCAGCTCACATTTTTTTGTTGCAATTGAAGCTTTCAATGAAATGTCTAAGAGTTGAAATGGGGAAACAGATTTTGGATGGATGGATAAATATTGTCTGGATCGTCGTAGGGAGATTCGAATTTTTGTGGGACACTCAACATTTCTCGCCGGAAGTTAAAATGTAAAACGTTAAAGTTAAAATCTACAAAATGATTCATTTGTGAAGAATTAAATATTAAAGTCGAAGTTGAAATAAAGAAACTGATTATTTGCAAAGAATCAGGTATTGAAATTAAAGTCGAAATATATAAAATTATGTATTTTTAAAAAAATTAGTGTTGAATATTTGGCTTCCAGACAGACGTACATATACAATCGAAATTGTATTACTCCATTGCAATGTTTGACAAGACATATACACAGGTGCAGTGGCGGTTTACGTAATAAATCGAATTTTAATTTTTCGTGTAACATCACGTTTTTAACCGTACGTCAATAGGTAGTGTACACTTATTTTACATAGGGGCACTTATGGAGATACTTTGTTTATATGTACAGGATAATTCACAACTACTGGAGTTCCTTTAGTGAGCATATGTGCGACATTTATTTGTATGTACATTGACAAAGTTATATACCGAATTTCATTCGAAATTCTTAGTAATCGAAGAAGTTATAAACAATGTCGAGCTTTGAACGTGAGGGGCCCAACGATGTACTTGATTTTGGCCACTCGGTTGATCTGAAACAAAACAAAAAACCGATTTTTTTTTCGTAAAATAGATAATATTCGCTAAGACTTTTTTATTCTTTATTTATTTTTTACCATGTGCGATTAGTTATAATTTGTTATTTTAAATAAGAATAAATAATTGTGCAGGCCGTCGATTCTATATAAATCAAAGTAGGCATCCAGTGATGCCTCATTCTTTGGTTTTCATTACCATGACATTCAAATTTTAAGGGGTCGTCCCGTCTAGACGGTAAAAAGTGGTATTTTCATAAATTTTTTTTAAAGGTTTATATTATAGATATTGTTATAAAAGTTGTCACACTTAATAAATACACTTTAGAAATAAATTTCGAAAAATGTTTGATTTATTTAAGTCACTATCTATAGACGAAAATGGTAGTTAAAAAAAATGTCCTAAAAAAATCGTAGGTCTGCGCTGTTGATGAAATCTCGGAGGTGGATCATCCGAAACAAAAAAAAACACGGTTTTAGATTCAGTATGTTAATGTTTATAGCGCATATCATACGATTTTCATAATTTTTCGAAAAAAAAACAAAAAAACTGTCTTTCACCGTTTTTTGCAAAAAAAAATAGTAAATGTCAAAATTTAAAAAAATCCTCGATATGCGCTATAGCTATAGTTGTGAAGAATATGTGGTTAAAATTTCATAAGGATCAGTTCAATAGTTTCGAAGATATTATCAACAAGCCGTCGAAAAACGTTGATTCGAGAAAAACGCGTTTCAAGTTTGTTTGGGTTAAAATTAAAATTCCAAAATGAAAATTATTATTATATTTTTTAAATTATTTAAAAATTTTAATTAAGAATTATTTTTTTTGTATTTCGAAAGTGAATTGATTAAGGGGCTACACCAGTGTGAACGCTGAAAATTTGTGTGATTTTCGGGAATTTTTTGGAAGAAAAGTACTTCAATTAGATGTTTCGGAAAATTAAGAATATATTTGACTATATTTGACCTATCTTACATAATTGTTTCATAGAAAAATATTGAGATCCAAGTGACTTATGCGCTGCCTTCGAAGGCGCCAAAAAAAAGTTCCTCCAATGCTGACATGATTCCGGCCGATTGAGTAGCTAAAACCGAAAAAGGAAAAAATGTCGTTAATCTGGAAGGTATTTCCTGTACAATGACGTAGGATTTTCGAAAAATATCAAAATCTACCAAAATGGCGTAGTTATGAAAAAAGTCTGTTTTCTTGCCTATTAAATGGTCGTTTTTTTCAATGCCAAATCGTCAATTTTCATCCAATCAAAAATATCCTACGTCATTGTAGAGTAAATATATTTAAGAGAACTCAGTTCAAATTTCAAGTCAATCGGATAATTGCTCTTTGAGTTACAATGTCAGCAGATTTGAAAAATCTCATTTCGAGAAAAAACGCGTTTGAAGATTTTTATCCTACATTTTATACCTACGAGCGGTTGCTGTTTAGAAGTCTGCCATTCGGGGAGTATTAGAGATACGGGCTTGGCTTTTTTACAGGATATTCTTGAAAGTATAAACTGTCGAAAAGGGCAAAAAACATCAATTTTTTGAAATCGTCACACGGGTATAGCGCCTTAAGGCTTGTAGCGCAAAAAAGGCCTTTTTCATGATTTTTTTTAAAGAAAACTACAAAACTTTTTTAATCGATCAATATACCATCTTAAAGAACACATCTTGAAGAACTTTCAGTGATTTTTTTATTGAAAAATATTACATTGTTTAGTGGCAAATGGCCGTCAATGAAATAATGTTTTTATATACACGGTTTGCGGTGACCAACATTGCGGCGAAGTGGATCAGCTGAAAAAAAAAATGCGGATGGATTTAGTCAAATATAAGTATAAACTAATCTTTAATCCAAGGATTTTGAAAAATATTCATTTTTCACAAAATGGCGGACAATCAAAGTTAATGGTTCGATTTTAACGAAAAAAAACGGCCGGTTTTTGGCTATAAAACGGCCATTTTTTTTTCGAAAAAAAAAAAATTGAACGATTAAAGACTACATTTTTATGTATTAAATAAGCCTGCAAAATTTCAAGAAGATCGGTTCATTAGTGTTCGAGTAATCTCGGTCACCGACTTCAGAAATGCCATTTTGAGAAAAACGCGTTTAAAGTTTCAATTTCAGTTTACACGAAGAAAATTTTTTTTTTTTTGTAAACTTACACAGAGTCACCTATTCCGGGCCCGTTTTTATAAATTCCAGTCTATTATATGAACGTTGCGAATGCCAGGTATCCGACCCTTTTCATCGAACAATGCATTGAAGGTCGGAGGAAGGGTCGAGCGCGCCAGACGGCAGACTAGCCGGTCGTTTACACAACGGATTCTTCTCTTTCAACGCTCGTATCTCAGTCAATTTTGTTCGGATCGACTTGAAATTTTCAGGACATATTCTCAGATACTTATACTTCAAAAAAATGCAATAAAAAAAATCGATTTTTTTCAAAATCGCAAGTGGGGGTAACCCCTTAAGAGTAACAACTTTAATATCAACATCTATAATATAAGCCTATCAAACGAATTCCCGAAAATAGCCTTTTTCAGCGTCTAAAGTGAGAAGACCCCTTAACCAGCAGTTTTATCGTTGCAACCATAAGTTTACCTGCAATCGGCGATTTCCGCGCCACATCTTGGACCTTCCTCTTCAATTTGAATTGCCTCGAGTCACTATCGATGTTTGAAATTTTCGCAGTAGCCTGACCCCTTAAAAAAGCAGCAAAGAACGGGGTGTGTCATTCTCGCAATGACACACCCCATGTGCCAAAGAGAACCTCAATAGCTGTGAATCACCCTGTATATAATGCATAAACGCCGGCAACATTTCGATGAGACAAACATACATCAAGATACATACACGCGCAGCTTTTACACGTACGTACACGTTCATACCAACGAGCATCGCTGACTGAGACGTGTGTGTGTGTTTTTTTTTCCACCTGGATATTCACTCATCACGTAGATCATCGTTACCGATGATTTTTTTCTTCTTTCCCTGCTAACGTTGCGACAGCACCAACGGCTTTAAAAACGTCCTCGTATTTGGCCAGACTCTTCGTGTATTCTTCCAGCGTATAAAGTTCTCGCCGTCTCGAGGGACACTCGGGGAAAAAAAAGCAACGAGGAAACCGTCAAATTCGGCTCAGACAATATTTCGCAGAGACTACGCCACGCCTCGCTCTCTTCGCACTGATTATCTTCGCTCTCTTAGCTCTCAGCCTATTAAACCCCCTCACGTCCATTGTAGCTCATTATTTTTCTCGTGTTTTTTGCTTTCTTCATTTCTCCCCACTCAATTTTCTTGTTATTATTTTCTTCGTGTTTCGCTTGCACGAAAGTCTCATTGTGCACGGCATCGTTAGAACACGTTCGACGGAGCCGTTACCGTGAATATCTGTGTGCGTCGACTTGGCCTCCTCCCTCAATTCCGAAACGTTTGTTCTCTATCTCTTTTTCGTCTCTCACAGGTATTTGCTCTTCGTTTGTTTCTCGTTTTCTTTTCCTCGCGAATGCAAGACCGAGGGATTCTCCGTTGTTCCCCTGGTAGAGTAGTACAATGCCCGAGTTTAGCGTACCCGAAAAGTGAGTACGGACTTACTTTTGTCCCCAGGGTGGAAAGTGTATCGAAGGAGCGACTGGGGGAAAAGGGATGTCCTATGTGTGAGGCATTCCACGTCACTTCAGCCAGTAACGAAAAAATCCACAAATAATGTTGATAAATCGCGTTACTTTATTGAAAAATATTCACCGAGTGTCGATGATTTCTTAAAATTTCTGACGTTTTTTCTCGTTCGTTACCATTTTTTAATATTTTCCCATTCAAATGGCTGTATCTTTGACAGGATTTGACGTATTTTCATTCGTAAAAAAGGAAAATGTGCGTCTTTTTCTAGCCTTCCAGAAAAAAATTAATTTAGATTTTATTGAGCAAGTCGGACGTACGTTTCAGGGCAAAAGAAGCAAACATATTTTTTTTCTCACGGAAAGACACTCGTTATTTTATTTTTAAGAATTTCCCCGAATTCTGAATACGAAAAACGGATGTTTGGTATTTTTTATATTATGGAATTCCTAAACACCGTGAAGTAACAGCTATTTTTTATTTAAAATTTTTTAAAAATTAATATTCGATTGAAGAGTGTGGAGCACTCGCTGTATGTTTATCAGGTTTTTGAAATACATATGACATATATGTCACATGTATTGAAGCCTTGGAGTGCTCCACACTCTTCAATCGAATATTAATAAAACAATTTTTTTTAAATAGCTGTTACTTCACGGTGTTTAGGAATCCCATAATATCAAAAATACCAAAAATCCGTTTTTCGTATTCACAATTTGGGGAAATTAAAAAAAAAAAATAACGTGTCTTTCTTTGAGAAAAAAAATATTTTTGCATATTTTGACCTGAAACGGACGTTCGACTTGCTCAATAAAATCTAAATTAATTTTTTTCTGGAAAGCTAGAAAAATACGCACATTTTCGTTTTTTTACGAATGTAAATACGTCAAATCCTGCCAAAGATACAGCCATTTGAATGGAAAACTGTTGAAAAATGGTAATTAACGAGAAAAAACGTCAGATATTTTTAAAAAATTTCGACACTTGGTGAATATTTTTCAATAAAGTAACTCGATTTTTTAAAATTATTTGTAGATTTTTTTTTTCTGGCTGAAGTGACGTGAATGTCTCGTATATATATATATATTAGGTGTAGTAAAAAGAAATTCATTATTTTTGCATGAAATTAAAAGCAAAAATAATGGATTTCTTTTCACTACACCTATGTGTGAAAAATGTGTATATATATATATATATATATATATATATATATATATATATATATATATATATATATATATATTTATATATTTATATATTTATATATACATAAGTATATTATTTATAGATTATGTTTATTCATTTCCTGAGTTCCAACATATACTTTTCCGGATTTTTCCGTATTATCCTTCCCAATTGTACCGTTTTCTACCACGCCCTGCCCGGACTCCACTGACCTAACCTAACTTCCGTTACGTCTACAGCCGTCTTGAGGGGCTACTGTGTCGATCCGAAAATAAGGGTTACTTGAAAAAAATTATTTTAACGGAATGAGTAAGATGATTGAAAAATGTTTTGGACATTTAATTGTATGTACATTAACAAAATAGTGTATCAAATTTCATAAACAAATATTAATAATTAAAGAAGTTATAAACAATCTCGTGAAAGACCTTTGAACATGACTCAACGGTGTAGTTGATTTTGGCCACCCGGTTGATCTGAAACAAAGAAATGAGTTTTTTTTTCTGAAAATAGATAATATTGGCTAAAATTTGACCAAGCTTTTTTGTTATCATGTTTCAATCATTAGAAAAAGTTTCATTTTTTCTCGTATATTTGGCGAAAAATGACATCATTGTTGATAGCTAATGAAAAAAATGTTTAGAATAAAAACGTCGGTCAAGACGAAAGCATTATTACACTGATTAAGTGTATCAAATTTCAAGTCAATCCGTTGATCAGTTGAGAAATCGTGTACCCCGTTTTGAAAAACACAGTTTAAAAAAAAAGCGTTAAAAGTTTTACTAGCAGTTCTATCGTTGTAATCAAGAGTTTACCTTTAATCTGCGATTCCAGCACTACATGTTGGACCTTCCTCTTCAATTTGAGTTGCCTCAAGCGACGAACTGGAGTTTTGACATTTTCACGGTAGCTCATCACCTCAATAAAATGTTGATTTTTCACAAGATAGCCACAGTCCAAAGTCAAAGTATCGAATTTCGATGGAAACAATCCGCTATTTTCGTTGGTGAAAAAAACTACGCATCGAAAAGAGATGCTTTCGTTCAAGGACTGCTTTTTGATGTGTAAAAGAAGCTTGTAAAATTTGAAGTTGATCAGTGCAGTGATTTTTGAGATATTCCCAACCATCTTGAAAAAGCCATTTTGAGAAAAACGCATTGAAAATTCAATTTTGACCGGATCGACTTGAAATTTTCAAAGAACATTTTGAAACGTTATATTTCGGAAAACCGTCGGCAACCAAAAACTGATATTTAAAAACATGCCAACTAGGTGTAAGTCCCCTAAGACGAGTTTTAACTAACATTTTAATTCATCGGTAAATTCGAGCTTTTACTATGAAAAATTTGTTATAGCGGGGGCGTTCAGTATGAACTAGTTTTTACTTTGGAAAACGGATTTTATCTGTAATATATACATATATATATATATACATATATATATATATCAATCCAAACCCAACCCTAACCCAAACTCTACATATATATGAGGTATTCCACGTGAATCCTGTGGACACCCTGCATTTTTTTTACATTTTTCGAAACAACCCTTAGTCAAAAAAAAAAAATTCCCCGAAAAAAACGCCCCGATTTAAAAATCTGAAAAAATTCCCAAAAATGCGTGATTGTATGTAAAAAAAATTTAAGCCATCATCCGCAGTGGAAGCACGATTTTTTCTGTGCTTTCTGAGCGATTAACGTTAAAAAAAATCTGGAAAATTGACTGCTAACTGTTCAAGGTCCATGATTTTGATTTGGTTATTAAAAAATGGTAAAAAAATTTAATTGTGGGTATCAAAATACTTAAGTATCCGCCCGAAGTAAGCGGTTCTTGAAGTTTTTCGGATTTTTTAAACCTTAATCGCTCTGAAGGCACAGAAAAAATCATACTCCCACTGCGGGTAATAGCTGAACAAATTTTACATATAATCACGCATTTTTGGGATTTTTTTCAGATTTTTAGATCGGGGCGTTTTTTTCGGAGAATTTTTTTTTGACTGAGGGCTGTTTCGTAAAAAATGTAAAAAAAAAAATTCAGTGTGTCTTTTAGAGTCAATGGAATCGGATGAAAAAAAATAAATCGAATTGGCGGGGGTCAGGGAAAAAGTCCATCGGATTCACGTGGAATACTTTACATATATATATATATATATATATATATAACGTTACTGATACACTAAAGCAGTAACTGGGGACTTCCGTTCCAGACATAGCGATTTCGGGGATACTGCTACTCTACCGTTTTTTTTCCCTACAATTTTGATCACGACTTGAATTCCCTCGTATAAGTTAGTCCCACTCGCAATAAGCCCCGAGGAAGCAATCGCATTGTTCGTTGGATCCAAATTGCACATTCAACACGCACAAAGTTTACGATTTCACCGCAGCACAAAAGCCTCATTCGAAATCCGCTGTCACTCGGTTGCGCAATCGACCAGCCATTTCCGAAGCGATCGATCTATCTTTAAACACGAATTGCCGTCCTCCTTCCACCCTCCTAGTCTCTCGTCGCTATACGTATCGAAAATCCCGAACAGTTCGCGCTCTTGCCGACCTCGAAGAAAAAAGAAAAACAAACAGAGGAAGGAACGAAACAACGATTGGGAAAAGAAAAAAAGAAATCGGCGATTCTTTCGCTCGCGTCCCGTACCTCTCTCCTTGCACGCGACATGTTTGTTTACGTTTTTTATTCTCCTTGTTTTCTTCTTTTTGTTTTTTCGTTCTGAGCGGAGCGAAGGTTTTTTGTTTGTTTCAAGTTTACGTCTTCGTTGGATTGAATTTGTTCGCAGATATGAGAATGTCCTCGTCTATGTACGAGGTGTTCAATTGGAATTCTAGCCCCGATCCTTCTTTAACCCATGCCAAAAATAAGAGAGCCAGCCTCTCGCTGCCTCCCACCACTGACATCTTAGCCATCGACGATAAATCAGATAACGAGACTAGGCGTTCGGCGATGCATCGGGCCACCACCGGTGAGTGTCCGAAGAGAGCCCACCACTGCATCGGGATACATACACATCTATATATATATATATATATATATATATACACACACACACACACCTATATCTTTTAGTTGTTTGTTTTTTTTCTCCCTTTTTCTTCTTTCTCTTTAATTGCCCGCTTCTCAAGGCCCACAAGTGAATTATTTTTACTCGTTCTCTCTAACCCGTGTTCCGTTCTGTTAGCTCACACGACAGAGTTGATTTTTTTTTTATTCGTCTTTTTTTCTTTCCTTCAGCAACGACCGACAGTCCTCCATGGAAAAGAAAATACGGGAAAAAAATGTACGAACGACGTGGAGAACTTTTCGTCGTTTTTGGTCTGTGTGTGTGTGTCAGAAGTATACGTGGATGTACGTGACCCAGAACGGAGAAACGTTGACACAATGAGTTCACGGGCGGACACGCACTTTTCATCAGTTCACTTTGGTTTGCCGGGCGTTGGACGTTGTAGTTTTACTCGATCTATTTTTGTTTTCCATTTGTCAACTTTGGAAAATTGCTATTTTTTTTGTTTTCAACCTCCAATATTCTTTTACGATCCAGTTCCTTGGAATTTTACCTCGCACTTGTCACTTGGCGACTTTCAGTTTTTTACGGAATGTTTGTCGAAGAGACATTTATCGCTGTTCTTTGAGGGGATATATATACCTAGAGGCCCGGAAAAATGGCCACATTCCGAATTTTTTTCTGGGAAACGGTCGGTGAAAAGGAACGCATTTTTTCTTAACACAAAGGTACATATGTCGAGAGCCTTGAGGTATTCCTTTCGCGCAGGGCCGTATTTTTTCGGGGCATAAGCAGGGCCCTTCGGGATCATCGGTAAATTACAATGGCGCTTAATAAAATATAAGTTTCAATCGATTATTGTACACGACGATAAACTAAAATTAAAAATTTCGCGCAAATTTAGTAGATTTACACATTTTTTTTTTGAAACCTCGCGGCTACGAAAATTCTTCTGCTAGTCACATTTTTTCAAGTTTAATCATTAACATTTTCTTTGAACATTCGGTGACCGCTTTTATTGTCGTTACGGAAACGTAAGATTTTTTTACACCCGTGTGCAGTTTATATCACGCATCTAGAGTCATTTAGTGTATAAATTATTAAGCGGAGATATACACCTAGGAGTCGGAAAAACGGTAATTTTTGTGAATTTTTTCAAGGAAGACTATTTGAAATTTCGGATTGGGGTTTTAATTATCTAAAAGTATATACATTCAAAAATATGTTTAAATTTCAAGGATATTGTATGATCCTTGGAGCGTCGTAAAAAAATCTGCGTATACGGTACCCACTGGCGTTTCTTCAAAAATCATCTGAAAAAAAAAAAACGAAAAGATTATTAAATTAGATACTGTAATCTAGTACTTGTCATAGCCGATTTTGAAAATATCGATTTATGACAAAATGGCGGACGTTTGAACATAAATAGCGATTTTTGGGCCAAACATTAGTTATTATTTTGCCTATAAAACAAAAACTAAGTAACGGAAAAAAAAAATCCTATGACAAGTACTAGATAATGATGTATGGAAAAACCACAAAAAACCTCAAGGCAATCGGTTCATTGGTTTACGAGAAATTTTGGGTACCGATTTGAAAAACGTGGTTTTGAGAAAAACGCGTTTGAAAATTTGGGTTTGCATAAATCATGAGATTTGTCAACGTACATGGAATCATCGATACCAGGCCCATAGTGTAGGTCTTCTACGGTCGTCGGAATGTTCATAGCTTCTAAATCCTCGACCTCGACCATCTAGGTGTATATCTCCCGTTAAGGAGGTTTCTCAGCTATCGCAAAATAGTAAGAATTTGCTGAAATTTATTGAGGATAATTCCGAACAGGTGTTACGACTCGGTGTACAATTTCAAGTACTTCGTCTGCGTGATTGTTGAGCAATTAATTATTGAAGTTAGGCTCTTATACACGGGCGACATAGCGAAAGCTTCGTGACAACTCTAATACGACTGTCGCAACATAATAAAGATAGTAAGAATTAAATGGAAATAGGCGGAAAAAAAATCTTGAGGTTTTATGAATAATTTCAACGAAGAAGCCTTTTGTTTGTCTCGTTATCGAGATATTCGTGAAATAAAACAGGACATTTCAGCTGATTCGCGTAAAACGATAAAGCGCCCTACGGCACGTGGCAACGCTGCTGTCAAGTCGGCCATTTTGAAAAGGCGCGAAAATTTAAAACGCGCAAACTATTGCTTCCTTGGTATAAATTTCTCACCGCGGTTTCATAAAGAGTATTCAAATATTTCGAATCATTCTTTACAGAAGCTACAGTGCACGTGTTTCGACATAACCTTCAAATCAATTACGCGTCGTCCCTCGACTGCGCATTCATTTTCCGGCTCGACTACTTTTTTCCGCCGCTTTCCAGGTTGTACTTGCTCCAACCGTCGATTGTACCGTTTTTCGGTTTGCGTGTTTCCCTTTCATCTTTTCATTTTCGCCGAACAAAAAAAAAAACGTAATTCGCGAAGGATGTTTGACAGCTACGCGCTCACGATGTGGCGTTCGTATCTGAGCTCAGTGATACCAGCTACTGAGAACTAAATTGCGCGTTTGCCACATTTCAACTCGGTTGATAGCTTATTCGCGATGTAAATAAACAACGAAGGTTAATAATATTTCTAAACAGTCAATTATATGCATTCCACATATTTATTAGCTGAAATTTATTTATCTTACGTAACCGAAAATTTGATTATTCGGGGTTGGCAACCGTTGCGGGCGCCCGTGTTTAAGGCAGGATTCTACTTTGAAACCATGAAAAAAACGCTATTTTCGTGAATTTTTTCTGAGAATACTATTAAAGATATCGATATGGGGTTTAAACTGTTCAATAAATACACTCTTTAAGTACATAAAAAAAAATTTTAATGTATTTTATTCATTTTTTGTACACGTAAAATATATTTAAAGCCAACGCCTCGAAAAGCAGGTACCGTTGCCGTGGTCGTGAAATCTTCCCGACGGATGGTCTGAAACAAAAAAATCAAATAGTTTCATGTTCAGTATGTCTTCAGGAACCGACCTAACTAGAATATTTTATATACGTGCAAAATTAACAAAATGGCGGCCAAAATACGAAGAAAAAAAATACGAAAAAAATATTTTTCGTATTTTAGCCGCCATTTTGTTAATTTTGCACGTATATAAAATATTCTAGTTAGGTCGGTTCCTGAAGACATACTGAACATGAAACTATTCGATTTTTTTGTTTCAGACCATCCGTCGGGAAGATTTCACGACCACGGCAACGGTACCTGCTTTTCGAGGCGTTGGCTTTAAACATATTTTACGTGTACGAAAAATGAATAAAATACATTAAAATTTTTTTTTATGTACTTAAAGAGTGTATTTATTGAACAGTTTAAACCCCATATCGATATCTTTAATAGTATTCTCAGAAAAAATTCACGAGAATAGCGTTTTTTTTCATGGTTTCAAAGTAGAATCCTGCCTTAAGTTAAATCTACCGTTCTCACTATCCTGTACTCTGTTCAGTCCTAGAATTTCGGTTTTCTGACAGCTGTCAGTGATCTCATTGGAGTGACCGCAACTCCCAATCCACAAAAATATCGAGCGAGGCAACGACTATTAGCAGTAGAAATATTTTCTAACCTATCACACTTGGGGGAAAACATTTCCTACAAATATTGCATAGTTCGAAGGCGGTCGTCGAGTGGTGGCTACGAGGTTCATCCACCTGGAGGCAATTAGGAGATTTCAAGGTCACATACATTTTTTTCAATGGGACCACTATATTTTCGTTCAGAATTTTATCGAGCAACTGAAAATAAGTTCACACGCAAAATTGCAACATGATCGATCGAGATTTAGTATGGAAATTCTATAAAAAAAGAAAATTTCAATGTTTTCAGCCTAGAATCGATTTTAAAAAAATGGTTCATATACTTACTCCTATAAAAGGTGCTCAAAGTGATGGCCACCACTTTCAATGCACGGTTGGAATGTGATTCGCATCGATCACCCATTTACCTTTAGTCGGTTGCATTCTTGGGACCCCAAACTATAGGAATATGAAAAAAAAAACATTTTTTTTTACCAGACACACTAGAATACGCCCTTAAAGTTTTACTATCAGTTCTATCTTTGTAATCATAAGTTTGGGTTAAATTTGTGATTCCTGCACCATATGTTGGACTTTCCGCTTCAATTTGAGTTTCCTCAAGCGACGAACGAGGATTTTGAACTTTTCACAGTAGCCCAACCACCGTCAGTGACCGCCCATCTACCAGTGTTGGCTATATCCCAGTTATATATTTTCTATATGGTGTCCTGTTATTAATGGATAATCCTGCAACTGTCGATAGGTCAAATCGTGTCCTATTATATGCTGGAATATCAGTTTAGTAAAAGTCCCACGGTTTTCGAGATTTTGGGCTCTATGTTGTTTTTCGAAAAAAATCATCCGCTTTTTGTTTTTCGCATGCCATTTCTACAAATGATATAAATCGACAATAGCTGATAAACTTTTTGAAGTAGTTGGCACGACATGCGGAGTACATTTTTTGACACCGCAGGCTATCAAAGTCAGATGTTCGAATAGGGTATTACATCCTGTTTTGAACGGTGTCTTAAGGGGAAGGTAGGGGTTTCAGCGTAAAAAAAAACACTTTTTTGCGAATTTTTTTCATCTATATGCACAGAGTAAATTTATTGAAACCTTTTGTACATTGTTAAGTATCATTTCAAGAACATTCCGTGAAATTTGTACGCGAGAATATCCACAAACAAGCCGGTGACAAAGCTTTTCCAAGAACGCCTTTGGTAAAACACGATTTGCGGTGTTCACTGTATCTCAGCTAGAAATTGTCTGAAATCAAGTACCATTGAAATTTAGTCAAAGTATCATCAAATCCTCCCCCAACGGTCTTTGATAATTCTTTTTTTCATTTATAAATTTTTGGTGGTCATGTCAAGTGAAAAGTGCTATTTTTCACGAAAAATTCCGCCATTTTGGGGGTGGAAAGCCCCCTCAATGTAAAAAAAATCTTAAACTAACCGTTGGGGGGAGGTATTTTATATGTAAAAAGTGTGTACCAATTTTGAAATAAATCGGTCATGTAGTTTTCAAATGGCAGTGAACACGGACATCGAAAAAGTGGTTTCGAGAAAAACGCGGCACCAGCTTGTTTGTGGATATTTTCGCGTACAAATTTTACGGAATGTTCTTCAAATGACACTTAACAATGTACAAAAGGTTTCAATAAATTTACTCTATCCATATGGTTGAAAAAAATTCGTAAAAAAGTGTTTTTTTTTTCACGCTGAAACCCCTACCCTCCCATTAAGGCCTTGGGCCACAGTAACGGGTATAAAAACATGTGCGAATTTAACAATTTTTTCGTATTAAAAATGTATTCAATCATAAAATTAATTACACATCTATTTAGTATGAATATCAAGCTGTTAGAAAATATATATTTTTTTCGTAGTACAAAATGGCCGACTACTAAAATTTCTTCTGTTATCTTATTTTTAGGCGCTCCGCGGCGTGACATTTAGCATCAACAATATTTTTACCGAGAACAAAAAACAAAAATTCTCAATCTACATTAGAATACCTAGAGAAGTACGTACGGAATTTAAAAAAATATTGTTTTATTCAAAAGTAGGTATTTGAACTTAAGAACTGAATTTTCCGTGAAAATTTTCGTTATAACTGCGCATAAACTGCTGATAAAATGAAAAGTTTTCGATTAATCAGAAATTCCGTACGTACTTCTCCGCGAAATGCAATTAGGAACATAACTTTTAAATTTGAAGTAAATCGAGTGAAAATTGTTGAAGTTATTTGTCACGCCAATTGGAAAAAAGCTGTTTCGAGAATGTTCGCGTAATCTGCCATTTTGAACATCGAAAAAAAAAATATATATTTTTTCTAACAGCTTGATATTCCTACTAAATAGATATGTAATTAATTCTACGAGTGAATCACTTTTTTCATACGAGTAAAATTTGTTAAATTCGCACATGATTTTATACGCGTTACCGTGGCCTAACGCCTAAAAGTTCGTTTGGGTTACATAAATGCATTTTTTTTTTCAAATTCATGTATTACGAAAGTGTATGTATTAAGGGTAACGTTTATATCAATATCTATAATATAAACCTATTTAAAAAATGCATAAAAATAGCCCTTTTTAGCGTCTAAAGTGAGTAGACCCCTTAATATTTAACGTTAAAACGAAGACTTTTCTAGATAAAAGAAATAACCAAAAGGATTTTTTTTTAAACGCAAAAAAGTCATCATTTTTAGAAATAGCATGCGAAAAACCAAAAGCATGATCTGATCTATCGACAGTTGCACGATTATCCATTCATAACAGGACACCCTGTATACTCCAGATTATTATCCTGTACCCACCACTCGTCGGTACAACGTTCCATACATCGAGACACACGCACAGACACACGCGTACAAGTACACACGAATGTAATGAACTTTTCCGAATGTTTTTTTTTTTCCGTGGCCAGGACCATCATTACTCGTGAGAGTACACGACAATCGCATGTTTACGTGTCCCAACAATGAAACGCGTCTCAGATTTCCGCACAGAGATCCCGATGAGTTTTTTTGTTCGTCCTTATGTTTTTTTTTTTTTTTTTTTTTTTTTATCAATTCTCAATCGTATTCTTTTGCAAACGATATGCGATCGAGAAACTTTTCCGAAGAAACGAGAGAATTTTTGTTCGCTGTGAAGCACGTGAGTGAAAGTGTGCTCGAAATTGTTTGTTCGTTTCCTTTCTTCCGAGCGTCTGACAAAAGAAAAATAACAAATTGAATATGATTTGACGCGTGGCATTGAAAAATGTGATCCGGCCTCCACATTTCCATTGTCCTCGGGCAAGGAGAGTCACCGAAAATTTCCTCTCTCATTGTTCACCCAACAATTCCATCGTTCACGCTTCCGGCCCGTTTGTTTCAATCGCCGCGATTCACGCGCGAATTTCCGTCTATCAATGGATATATTTGTATCTATGTATGATTTGGCTTCTCGTCGGCCACGATGCCGCCGTTCGATTTCTCAGTGCACGACGTTTCTGCATGCGAAGCATGTCTCTGGCTCCTCTTATTTTCTTCTCTTTTCGCCGTGGCGCACATCCCCTGGACGCGTGAGAAACGAACGATATATCCTCTCCTCTTATTGACTGCTCTGCTCGCTGTAACGCACTCACGAGCGCTTGTCTGTTTGCAGATTATGTTGAGACAGCGCGCACCAGTTGGCACGTGGTTATCGGTGTTGTATAGCTTTTTGCGTGCGTGTGATTTTTTAATATTTTTTTTTACCGACATTCTCACTCCCGAGTTCGCCGTCCCTCATTGGCGGGAAATGCTATTTGTGCGCTCGCGTGGGCATGTGTTGATTTGTAGCCCGGTAGAAAAGGAGTATACGCGATGGACTTTTTTTTATCGTCGCGAAATATGGACCTCGAAAAAAGCAGATTTTTAAAACGATTATTCGAAGAAACGGGGTTGTGGGTATTCGGAAAAGGGAAAAAAGCTTTTTGATTTTGAATTTTTCATAATTTTCTATGTTACTGCGATTGTGAGAGATTTATTAAAATACTTGATATTGAGAAATCTTGTGGCCATCTTTATGAAAAAAAAAACAAGGGTTTTGTAAAAAGCTTTGCAAAAAGCTGTGGAAATAAAACTCGACACTAAGAAAAACATAATGAATTTCGAAGAAAATTAAATAATTTATTTATTCAATTTATAGACATGGCCATTTTTACGAAAAGAAAAAGAAAAACGTAATGGTTTTGTAAAAAGCTTTGGAAAAAGCTGTGCAAATAAAACTCGATACTAAGAAAAACATAATGAATTTCGAAGAAAATGAAATTGTTTATTTATTCAATTTATAGACATCTTATGGCCATTTTTATGAATAAAAGAAGAACACAATGAAACACGAAGGAAATAGAATAATTTATTTATTCAATTTATAGACATCATATCATCATCATTTCAAATGAGACATTTTAGTTGAGGGGTTAAGCTACTGTGACGAGGTGAAAATCAGGGATCTTCATTAAAATTAATTTCCAAGGAATGATTAAGATTATTGAAAAAAAACCGTTTGGACGTTAATTTGTATGTACATTAACAAAGTTTTGTATAAAATTTCAGAAAAAAATATTAATAATTAATGAAGTTATAAACAATCTCGTGAAGGACCTTTGAACGTGAGGCGCGAAACGGTGTACTTGATCTTGACCATCCGGTTGATCTGAAACAAAAAAGTTTTATTCTCAAAATAGATAGTATTGGCTAAAACTTGGCCGAGCTTTTTTTGTTATCGTGCTTCAATCTTCGCCAAAAAGTTTTTGAATTGTTTTCTTAATTTTTCGAGGAAAAATGCCATCATTCTTGGTAATAACTTATGAAAAAAAATGTTGTGAAGAAAAACGTCGGTCAAGACTAATAAGAAAAAATCAACATTTCACGCAACATTTCTGTAAAATGTGGATTGAAAAAGTAGTTTTTTTTTTTCAATTTTTCGAAAACAATTTTCGTCAAGTAGAAGGTACCAATATTATCAATATTTCAACCAAGTTTCAACTCAATCGGCTTAATAGTTTTTGAGTAATCCTGCACGCCGATTTCGATAATGCAGTTTTGAGGAAAACGCGTTTGAAGTTCACGCCCGCTCCGAATCCGAGTGGTGAGGCACAGCGTTGACGGGCTGTAACGTTGGGAGTTTTTCCGAATTTCGCTTCGAAACTTTGGCAAAATATTCTACATATAGAGTACGATGGTTTAAAGAAAAAAAAAAAAAAAGAAATCGATTTTTCGATCGTTGTAAATGTATATCCCGCTTTAAGGAGGTTCGAGCGTTAGCCACAATCCAAGGTTAAATTTAATAAGAAATACATGTTATTGTTTAGACTATGCTGAGTCTTGACGAATTTTTTGAACTTCTTTCACCACCAAACACCAGAGATAAAAAATAGTTTAATGTTTGTAATTTAACGTGCGGTTAGATGGGCAAGACTTTCACACTAAAGGTTATATATATATTTTTTTTGTTATTTAGCACCAAGATAAACCATTTCTAACAACGAATTAACGCAAACTGAACCTTTGTAAACATTTAGAAATAAAAAATCCTCATCTTGCCCATCGTAAACCATGGGCCAATGATCTCGTGACGTAAATATGAATAGGCATAATTATAAATTACTCAAAATTTTATTGTGAATTGTATAAAACATTCGTTGTCGTAGTTTTTTCATAATAATCATCGATAATGTTATACTTTTTCACGTTGGTAGTAACACAAAAGTTTTTCTACTTTACGTAAGAAAAATATTAAAATGCACAATTTTGCGCTTTAATTATATATTTAAAAAAATTAGCACATACAGAATAAATATGTACCTCGAAAGCATTTTTTTGAGGTTCATTGGAAAAAAATGAATAAACCGCCATTTGACTCAACTGAATCGCTCCAAACTCCTTAAAGCCTTAGGCCACAGTAACGGGTATAAAATCATGTGCGAATGTAACAATTTTTTTCGTATGAAAAAGTGGTTCACTCATAAAATTAATTACACATTTATTTAGTATAAATATCAAGCTGTTAAAAAAAATATATATATATTTTTTTCGATCTACAAAATGGCCGACTACTAATATTTTCTTTTGTTATCTTTTTTTAGGCGCGCCGCGGTGTGACATTAAGCATCAACAATTTTTTACCTAGAACAAAAAACAAAAATTCTCGTCAATCTACATTAGAATACCTATAGAAGTATTATACGTACGGAATTTAAAAAATATTGTTTTATTCAAAAGTTGTAAGTATTTAAACTTAAGAGAGTAATTTTCAGTGAAAAATTTCGTTATAACTGCTCATAAAATAAAAAGTTTTCGATTAATCAGAAATTCCGTACGTACTTCTCTGCGAAATGCAATTAGGAACAAAACTTTTAAATTTGAAATAAATCGAGTGAAAATTGTTGAAGTTATTTGTCACGCCAATTGGAATCAGCTGTTTCGAGAAGTTTCGAGTAGTCGGCCATTTTGTACATCGAAAAAAAAAAAATTCCGGAAAAAATCCCGGCCATTTTGTAAATCGAAAAAAAAATTCTAACAGCCCGATATTCATACTAAATAGCTGTGTAATTAATTTTACGAGTGAATCACTTTGTCATACGAAAAAAATGGTTAAATTCGCACATGATTTTGCACTCGTTATTGTGGCCCAACCTCTCAAACGCGACCGATTCCCGTACACTCCCGTACACTGACCGTTCCTGCCGAAAAGTTGACCAGATGGCGCCACACGATCGCGTATACTTTTTGCCCCACGCGCAGCCTCGCCGCCATTGCATCGCTTCTTCTCGCATCCTCCCACGCTCGTTCCCCCGCCTTGAATTGCCCCCTTACGTTTTGTTTATTGACGCATTCTTCGTTAGTTTCCGTTGATTTCGTTGGTTTTGTCGTTTCGCCATTCCTCCCCCCGGGGGCTCGATGTATCTCGGCTTATTTCTAAGGGCAAACATTTCCAGGTGAGGATAGCGACGGCGGTGGGGGTGCGGTAACACCGAGCGCGGTTTATCTCCGGGTGAACAGAAGGCGAACCGATCTAATGCCGACGATACCATCGCCGAGAGACGGGGGGGTTTCATCGTCCCAGCAGAGCTCGCGATCAGCGACGAGCGCCAAGGCATTCACACGCTCACCAGGTAGGACTTACTCGATGTCAAGGCTGGATCAGCTCGCCCAGCCTAGGAAGCGTAATAACAACAGCGAGCTTGGGACACTCGCCGAACAGACGCGGCAGCAACAGCCCCAGATACAGCCACTGGGCGCAACCAGCATGAGTCGCAGCATGTCGCACTTGGCGGCGCCCGGTGTCGCCGCCACCAAGACACTCAAACGTACCGATAATTCGCGTAGCATGGGCACCTTGCCCGGTGCGTTGTTGCAACCACCGAGGCCCACACGAGCCGAGAGACTACGTCGCAAGGCTCGCGAACACCAGACCCAACAGCAACAAGGTAGGTTGTGTGCGTCCGCGTGATCGTATTCATGTGTGTGGGCCGCCCCTCGCCACTACACACGTACCCTCAACTCGGCTTAGTCCAGTGGGGCAACGCCCCCGGTCACCATCATTACGAAGATCGCAACTGCTTCCAAATAAACGAGCTTGAAGCTTGCGTTGGAGTCCAATGGAATAATATTGTCCGATTTCTGTTACCGGTTCCAGCTGCGCGTGGTCGCAAAAAGAGGATTTTTCGTGGGTTTTTTTTTTTACTGGGGAAACGTGTTGGTCCTGCTGTATTTTGGAATCGGAAAAAATTAGAAGGCTGGTTTTTTGACAGGTGATTTTGTACGTGCCGCGGGTGCGGAATTCAAGTTTGCCGAAAAATCGGGGTGTAGGGTTTTTTTCAAGGGGTTAAGGGGGGATGGTGGATTAAGGGGATATACCAGTGTGAACACTGAAAATTTGGGTGATTTTCGGGAATTTTTTGGATTAAAAGTACTCGATTAAATGTTTCGGAAAATTAAGAATATATTTGGCTATATTTGACCTATATTACATGATTTTTTATGGAAAAATATTGAGGTCCAAGCGACTTATGCGTTGATTTTGGAGGCGCCAAAAAAAAAGTTCCTCCACTGCTGACATGATTCCGGCCGATTGAGTAGCTGAAACCGAAAAAGGGAAAAATGTCGTTAAACTGGAAGGTATTTCCTGTACAATGACGTAGGATTTTCGAAAAATATCAAAATCTAACAAAATGGCGTAGTTATGAAAAAAAAAGTCTGTTTTCTTGCCTGTAAAATGGTCGTTCTTTTCAATGCCAAATGGTCGATTTTCATCAAATCAAAAGTATCCTACGTTATTGTAGAGTAAATATATTCGAGAGTACTCAGTTCAAATTTCAAGTCGATCGGATAATTGCTCTTTGAGTTACAATATCAGCAAATTTGGAAAATCTCATTTCGAGAAAAACGCGTGTAAAGATTTAACTATCGATTTTTGCAAGATAAAATGATGTTTATGTAAATGATATAAATGATAATGATATTCTTGAAAGTATAAGCTGTCGAAAAAGGCAACAAAAAAAATCGATTTTTTGAAAGTGTCAGACTGATATAGCCCCTTAATGCCAAAGTACAATCCCTACGAGGTCGGTGCCGGAAGACAAAATGTTCAGGAAAATCCGAGCTATATTTTTTTCCATAGCGCCGAAGTCGTGGAATTTCATTTTGGGGGTGAAAAAGTGGGGTGGAATTTTGAAAAATCAGTTTTCATTCGATAACTCTTTAGGAAAAATTCACACAATTTTTGTTCAAATGGGAACGTTGCAGCTCTTGATAAGACGCATCGATCGAGTATTTTATCATCCCTCTCCGATAATATCTTCGCCCCAAAAAAAATTGTTGAAAAATAAAAAAATTGTTTATCGAATAACTCAAAGACCTTCGATTTTTCGGGGATGGTACGAAATGTAGAGAATAATTTTCTCTATATTTTCGTTTCTATAGACCACCCTTGAATTTTGCTTTTTCCAACCTCTCTACGGGGGTTGAAAATTCAAAATGATATTTTGGGAAAACTATTGACCGAAAATCAAGAGATACGAGTTTGAGACTGTGAACGAAAATGTAGCAGATGGTTCAAGCTACAAATTGTTCCACGGGGGCGAATTCGTCCGGTCAATAGTTTTCCCAGAATTTCATTTTTTATCTTCAACGCCTGAGAGGGGTTGGAAAAAGCAAAATTCAAGGGTGGTCCATAGAAACGAAAATATAGAGAAAATCATTCCCTACATTTCGTACGTTTAAACCATACCCGAAAAATCGGTTGTTCTTAAGTCATTCAATAAGACATTTTTTGGTTGGTATTTCAACCATTTTTTTGGGGGTGAAGACATTATTGAAGAGTAATGATCAAATACTCCATCGACGCGTCTTTTCAAGGGCTACAACTTTCCTATTTGACCAAAAATTGTACGAATTTATCCTAAGAAGTTATTGAATTAAAACTGATTTTTCAAAATTTCACCCAACTTTTTCACCCCCAAAATGAACTACCACGACTTCGGCGCTGTGGACAAAACAGCCCGGATTTTTCTGAACATTTTGTCTCACGGCGCCGGCCTCGTAGGGGTTGTACTTTGACATCAATCCATCCCCATCAGCCTTCATCCCCTAGACAAGAACCATGCACCCCGAGTTTTAGGCAAACTTGCATTTAGCACCCGCAGCACCTACATAATCACCTGTCAAAAAACTGGCCTTCTAATTTTTTCCGATTACGGGGTTTTTCAGCGACATCACGACTGTACTATGTGCAGGTTTGCATTTTTTTTTCATAGTGGAAAGTATGGTTCTAAGGGAAAACACGGAGGCGAGGAAAAAACTGCTGGTTTTCATGACTTTTTTGATAGGTTTATATTATGGATATTGATATCAAAGTTCTCACAGCTAATAAATACATTGAAAAACATTTATTTATTTATTTAAGTACCAATTTACAGACGAAAATGGTCGATAAAAAAATGTCCTAAAAAATGTTCTGCCTGCGCTGTTGATGAAATCTTGGAGATGGATCATCCGAAACAAAAAAAATCATACGGTTTTAGATTCAGTATGTTAATGGCTATAGCGCATATCATACGATTTTTGATATATGCAAAAATAACAAAATGGCGGACATTTTTCGAAAAAAAAAACAAACCAAAAACGTGTTTTTTTTCACCGTTTTTGGCAAAAAAAAATAGTAAATATCAGAATTTAAAGAAAATCCCTGCTATGGGCTATAGCTATAGTTATAAAGAATATGTGGTTAAAATTTTTCTAAGGACCGGTTCAGTAGTTTCGAAGATTTTATCAACATGCCGTCGAAAAACGTTGTTTCGAGAAAAACGCGTTTATAGTTTTTTTTTTAATGAAAAATCGTATAAAGGTAGTAAAGTAAAGGTCACACAAAAATACAGTTAGACTTCTCCGATTTTCATAAAATTTTAGCATGATACTTTTGGATATGTATACTTTCGAAAATGTAATTTAAAAAAATCGATTTTTTGCAAATTGTAAAGTGAGAAGACGCCTTAAGAGGACAGATTCCTTTAACATTTTTGAGATTCGGAGTATGTTTTATTACTACTTTAGGCTGGTACATGGTATTTTTTTAAATTAATCTTTAACAACAGCGGCAGATGTTGTCGAACGGCGTGACATGTAGCGTCGGCGGGATTGATCTGAAAAAGAAAACGAACGAAGATTTTTCTTCATTAACACTTGTGTATGTAAAATATGAAGCGAGAAAAAGTGAGAAATGTTCAAAACCGATGAAATCGTACGCTTTGAAGCAAAAAAATTGAATTTTCCGAAAAATGGCTACATTTTGCAATAAAAAATACCTTTATTTCAATTTTCAAGAACATTTAGCGTCATGTTTTGATGATAAGGCTGGAAAGATTTATACCAAATTTTATCAGAATCGGTCAGTTAGTTTTCTAGCTAACGTCATGCCAGTTTTTTGGAAAATGCAGTTTAGAAGACGTACCTCCTCGATTTATAAAATAAAATAAATTAATGATTAATTCATGATTATTAATGATTCATTAATAAAAAAAAAAGTAATTAAGAAAAAAATACCACGTAACACCCAAAAGTAGTAATCAAACATATCCTAAGTCTCGAAAATGGTGGAGAAATCTTTCCTTTTGAAACAAAATTCATGAAAGTCAGAAAATTTTTTACTCGCCGTATCACTCTCTTAAGTATCTTTTGGGATTTTTGCATCGAAAATATTTATAAATGTGGTGCGTACAATGGTTTGGGCAGACCGCTGCTTGGAATACGTCATTTGCAGTGACCACTGCTACTCGGAAACAAATCAGCCAAAATTTTTGCAGAAAATTAACTAGTGCTTGGACGAAGGATACAATGAAATATTGATTTTTGAAAAAATAACCTCGGTCTAAAAAGAATGTATCAATTTTCGGTGAAAAAAGCGCTCTATTTTCGTTGATAAAAAAACTGCACCGAAAAAAAAATTCTATCAAACACTGCTTTTTAATGTGTAAGAAAAGCGTGCCAAATTTGAAGTTGATCGGTGCAGTGATTTTTGAGATATCGTGGTCACCGATTTTGAAAAAGTCATTTTGAGAAAAACACGTTTTAAGTTCGCCGGTTCGCGGAACCTACTTATAAACGCCCACAACTCCCTCGATCTTGAACGGATAGACTTGAAATTACCGGCGAATAGTTTTGAAACGATACATTCTGAGAATCTGTCGAAAACCAAAAATCGATATTTTTGAACATTTCCACCAGCTGCAAACCCTTAATTTTATTCTCATAGAAATTTTAATTCTTAATTTTATTTGAAGTTTTATTTTTTGTAATTAAAAAAAAAATTATTTTTGGCGTTAATTTAATTAATTTTAATTAGTTAAATAATTAATTATTTTTTTTTATCTTAATTTTATTCTTTTTGTAGGTTTTGCCTACAAAAATCCCTCAACCATTTTTGAAGATCTATAATTCAGCGATCTATAATTTAGACATTCAAAAAAATCTATAAGAATAAAAATAAGGAAATTAAAACATAAAAAAGAATTCTCGTTGCATTCCAACGATGCAAACTTCAACGCCATACAAAAATATCCTTTTTCAATTGTCCCTCGAAAGGCATATTTGAAAATTGTCATTTGGAAAAAACGCTCGCAGAGTTCCGTAGCTTGTTGGGCATAATGTTCAATTGGTACTCAATCGCTTTCATTTGGGCCAAAAACTCCCAAGGGCACTTGGAACTTGAATTTTGAAAATTCATCCCATTCATTTGAGATTTGCAACTGGGGAGGTAAAATAATCGCAAAGGAGACGGCAAACCATTTTTGGAAAATAAATATTTGTTTATGTAAGATGGCGGCACTAATTGATCGAAACCAACTTCTTCGCTGATGCCTTTCGCGGTGGAATATTTTGAATTTTTATTATTGAACGCCGAGTGAAATACCAAAGCGTTTCTCAATTCGAATATAACAAATTTGACGACCCAAATATTTGAAAATCATTTTCCTATTGACATTTTTATAATCTTTTGGTTTTTCATGCAAGTCACGTCGTTTATTAAAAAAATAAGTAATTTTCGTCCTTCCCTTTTTCGAAAGTCGATATATTTTCCCTAGTGACTCCGGAACCCTGGCAAGGTTGTGGAATAGATTTTTTGTCCTCAGAGGTAGCGCAATGTATGGGGAAAACAAGTTTGTTTGGGTTGTAAGGGTCCCCAGTGGTTACGGAATCCCAAAAAGGGCATTTCCCTTCCACAAAAAAAATTGAACTTCATCACAATTTTAAAAACTTAAATTCTGAAAAAAATCAAACTTTATCACAATTCAAAAAACTTAAATTCCAAAAAAATCTAGCTTTATCACAATTTGAAAAACTTAAATTCTAAAAAATCAAACTTTATCGCAATTTGAAAAACTTAAATTCTAAAAAATCAAACTTTATCGCAATTCAGAAAACTTAAATTCTAAAAAATCAAACTATCACAATTTGAAAAACTTAAATTCTAAAAAATCAAACTATCACAATTCAAAAAACTTAAATTTAAAAAAATCAAACTATCACAATTTGAAAATTTTAAATTCTAAAAAATCAAACTTTATCACAATTCAAAAAACTCAAATTCGAAAAAATCAAACTTTACCCCAATTAAAAAAAAATTGAATACCAAAAAAATCGGGACGCAAGCTGCTACTGTTTTTTTTTATTATCGAAGAAAAAATTCCCATAAGTCAATCATTGAAGTCACTCGATAATCAACTGTTTTCGGAATTCATCTTAAAATGATCAATCAAAGCAGAAGAAAGAAAGCAAAGACTGTCGGTATTTTCGACAATTTTTTCACGAGACTCAGTATCATTAATGATTATTTTTTTACACGAGTCGCAACAACGGTAATTCTTCTCTACTAATCGATACACGAAAACCGATTTCGAACAATAACCGCACGTTCTCTCGAATAAATATTGGCGAAAGAAATTGGGGACTAACGCAACGACGAGGACGTTACCGTCGTCGGGTACACACGAGTTGATGGAACACACATGGATACACACACATCCACACGGATACTTTTTGTGCATGCATGCAAAGCGAGCCTTCTGCGTGAATCAATAACAAGGCCTAGGCGCCACGGCTGGATAACGAGACAACGCTGTACACGCATTTATTCTTGTGACGTACGATTTCCATTTTAGTTGCGGAATCGCGGTAGCATTTGCTCGCCTCCTGGATCATTCGGGCCTATCTAGCATTGAAAATGTGCTGGTTTATCAACGACGAATAAAAAAAAAATTCAACGCGAAATGCTAAGCTCTTATTGAAGGAGAAATAAAAATGCCGGGTCTCAGTTCTCCAGAGCGAGCGATTCAATTTCGTGGATTCTCATTTCCAATGGGTAATTTAAAGATCCCTGGATTAGATCGTTGATATAGAAGTTTAATCTTTTTCGCGAGCAATTTAATGGAAATATTTGTAAATAATTTATTCATCTGTTTAAAGTGTTCGGAATTCAAGTACTAATATTGGAATGTAATTTTCCTTCGTGGTCAAATTTAAAAATATTTTGGTTCGAACAAGCACTTTAATTGGATTAATTGAAATTGAAACTTGTATAAAGTAATCGAGATAGAAAAAAAATGGAAATCTTTGTGAATTAATCGAAATTGAACGAAAAAATTGAAATCTCTGTGAATTGATTGAAATTGAAAAAAATATAAATTTTTGTAAAACAAAGAAAACTGACACAAAAATCTAAATTATTTTTTTTTTAATTTGAATCTTTGTGAATTAACTGAAATTCAAAACTCTGTAAGTTAATCGGAATTGAAAAAAAAATCGATGAATTAATTGAAATAGAAAAATAAATGAGATTTCTGTCAATTAAATGAATCTGACAAGAAAAATAATTCAAATTTTAGTGAATAGATATTTTATTAATTTAAAAAGCACGGCGATAAATTGTCCACACAGAAATGCAATTTTTCCGTGGCGAATTCTGATTCCTTCCGAACGAGCAAAAATTGAAATCTGTGCCACTACATTTTTTCCTACAATCCCATAGCAATACTGTTAAAAGTCTAAAATGAACCACAAGAAACCGTCACAAGAATAAATCGAGCTTATCTATCTGCAAAACAGATCAGCGGTTGACCTGAGAAATGTCAAATTTAATGCAAGCCTTAAGGTTATGAAAAAAAAAGATTTACGATATTCCGGGTACTATTTTTCTCTAATGCCCGTGCATGCTTAAATATCTGTAATCTTAAAGGACTTTTTTCGTTTGCTAAGGAGAAATCGATACTCGTAATGTCGTATTAACCATGTAGTTGGCCTGACTTGCTATTGATTAACGAGTAGCTCCCTTTTGACACGAACCCTCTCTCTCTCTCCACGCCCCCGCTCTACCAACGACATGGGTGAAGGTACATGTAAAAAAAGCAAAGAACAAAAAAAACACTTGTGCTACCGCCACTACTTCGTAACCCGGTAAGCTGCACATCTTCTACTATTAATATTCGTTACTGCGTAATATAATTGTTGTGAACATACACCGTATTTGATGTGCAAATACATCTTTCTATCGTTTACATTATTTCCGTTGTAAATCACTTCTCGATATCACTCACCGATACGATCTTTATTTCAAACGTTTGGCTTCGCAAATCATTCTTCGAACGTTTTCCGTTTCTTGATTTTCACTCTTTTGTTTACTTCGCATTAATTATTATTTCGAGCTGGTCGACTGGTCGGTGGTGGATTTCTGTATCGTCTATACACGGGTCTCACGAAGCACCGCCTGTTAGAAGAAAAAAAGAAAGAAAGAAAAAAAGCAATCTCGTACGCACAAAACTTGCAAACCAATCAACGAATGTAATAAAACTGAGTTTGTACATTCTTCTTCTGTAGCATTGTGAACATCGTTCAACGAAAGATTGCGCCGACACGTGTCTATGAAAAAGGAACGAAAATATTAAAGAAATAATTGTTCGTTTGTCGCTGGTGTCGATTCGTTCGTGGCTCGTCGTACACGAGCAACGAGCAAGTGGCAATCTTGACGTCCTTTGAATTGGTTTTTGCAGAATGTTGGTTTAAAAAATGTGTCTATGATGTTTTTCTATTTTTGAGAGACTCTCTGGGATCGGCCACAGTTTTCGTTAAGGGGGAAGATACTTTTAGGCGAGGTGAAAATTGATGATTTTTATGGTTTTTTTTAAGAAAAGATTTTTTCATCATTTTTGAGACGTAGGGTACGTTTCAGTACTACTTTTTGGCTCTTACATGGTATTTTTTAAATTAATGCCAAAAAATAGCGGTGGTATGGTGCGATCTGCTAAATGGGTCGCGGCGGATGTTGTCGAACGGCGTGACACCTAGCGTTGGCGGGATTAATCTGAAAAAATGCCAACGAAGATTTTTCTTTCATTAACACTCATACGCAGAATATGAACCAAGAAAAGGTGATAAATGTCGGAAATCGATAAAATGGGAAGCTTTGAAACGAAAAGATTTAATTTTCCGAAAAAAAAATGGCTACATTTTGCAATAAAAAAATACTGTTTTTTAATTTACGAAACCATTTAGGTTCATGCTTTAGACAATGAGGCTGAGAAGATTTATACTAAATTTCATTAGAATCAGTCGATTTGTTTTCTAGCTATACGTCACATCAGTTTTGGAAATGCAGTTTAGAAGATCGTGCCACGACTCCGGCATTTTCAAAGATTATTTAAAAAAATGAATACTATGTAACAGCCAAAAGTAGTGATAAAACATACCCTAAGTCCAAAAAATGGTGAAGGAATCTTTCCTTTAAAAAAAAAATCGAAATCAGAAGAAAAAAATCGGGACCGGGTTGAAATTCCGAACTTTGAATTATCAGAACGGTCAAAACTCCGGAAGAATACTACAACGAAAGATCAAAACTCCGGAATAATTTTACCCGAAAGACCAAAATTCCGAAAATCTGAGCGGGGCCGCGTTGAAATTCCGAACTTTGAATGATCAGAACGCGCAAAACTCCGAAAGAATACTACTCCGAAAAATCAAAACTCCGAAAATCTGAACACCGTCGAAATAATTCGGCGATCGAAGTTTTAAAAGTTTCAAAATTTTCAATAAATCGACGAATGATTTCAAGATTTTTTTTTCATTAAGAAGTGATTTTACGTCAATTTTGAAATTCGTCTATACAATGTTATACGTTCTGCATCATTTGCAGTCAAATGTAGACTTTCGCTGGCACGATCTTGACGAACCTTGTAATTTCGGAACATTAAAATGAGGAATTTTAAACCGTCGGCGCATTCAAAGTTTGGAATTTCAACCCGGCCCCCATATCAAGATCATGCCCGGGAAAGTCTACACGGTTGACTGTAAATGATGTAGAACGTATAACATTATCTAGACAAATTTCAAAATTGACGCAAAATCGCTTCTTGATAAAAAAAGAAATTCTTGAAATAATTCGTCGATTTATTGAACATTTTGAAACTTCAAAAACTTCCATAGCCGAATTATTTTGACGGTGTTAAGATTTTCGGAGTTTTGGTCTTTCGTGTAAAATTCTTTCGGAGTTTTGATCTTTCGGGGTAGCATTCTTTCGGAGTTTTGAGCGTTCTTTTGAGATTCAAAGGTCGGAATTTCAAGCCAGCCCCATCTGGCATTTTGGAATATTAAAAATTCGGAATTTTAAACTGTCGGAGCATTCAAAGTTTCGAATTGCAACCGGGCCCCAAAAAATCCTCCCCTTAAGGTATCTCCCCCCTTAAATCTACCCACTGTGCGCGGCTAAGCGGTCCGCAGCTGCCGCCAACCGCGCGTCCATTGACAGCTGTCTTTGCGTCATTCGCGGTGCAATAAAAAAAATATCTCATCACTTTATCTCGTCAATCGTATCGACAATTCTCGAAAAGTCAATTGTCACGTAAAGTAGAAGCTCCGGAATTCCTAAAGCTCCCGCATTGAACGCGGGCCACAAAAATGCCCCTCACGGACGTTTGTCAAAAAAACTGCTCCAACACGAACGACCACGAGCGAACGAACAATCCGCAAAAAGGACAAACGAAAAATGACTTTGTCCAAAACAAGAATGATTTATGCTCGTCTTTCTCCCTCCATCTTTGTCTCCGTGGGATACTCGTTGAAAAGAGGAGCAAACGCGAGACCGAGCCGAGTCTCCATAGATAATAAAGATAATTGCTGTTAGGAGATGACGGAAAAGAGAAGAAGGAAAAAAAACACACACAAAGAAAAACGAAAAAAAAAAAAATGCTTATCGTGGGTGGGATTCAGGTGTCCGCAGCGGTGAAGTGACGCCGAACAGTCCATCGCGACCGCACAGCTCCATGAGTCAACAGAGTGGCAGCAGTGTGGGCAGCAGTAACGTCAATCTGCGTCCTCGCACAACTACACCGCGACGTCCGCGACCCGCTTCTATTGCCGGAACTGGCGTTTCTGTCACGGAACGACACAGTGAGCATGGCTTTTTTACCTCCTAAAGAGTGCGCAGAAAAAAAAAAACGTGATTAAGGCGAGGTACCCGAGTGAACGGCGCGAAAAACAGGTAAACTTCGGGAATTTTCATCTCAAAAACTAATGTTTCGATTGGAACCGGTTTTTTTTTAATTGGAAAATATGCACATTGAGGTATGTTTAGGAATTTTTGAAAATAAATTCGTCGACTGGAAGCGATTGAAACGCGATTATCTCGAAACATAGTTTTCAAAGTCGGTGCCAGATGTATCTCGAAAACGGCTCGTCCGATTTTGTCCAAATTCGGATACAATATTCTTCGATAGTTTTTCTCGTTCGCCACGTAGGATCTTTTTGACATTTTCATTTTTGACGGAATTGCGACCGTTTTAATTCAACATTCGTTTTTCGTTCGCAATTTCCGACGATTTTGGATTGCATACACATTGCATAAAAAAGCAATGGTTCAATCAAATGAAAAACCCCTACGTGGCGAACGAGAAAAACTATCGAAGAATATTGTATCCAAATTTGGACAAAATCGGACAAGCGGTTTTCGAGATACATCTGACACCGACTTTGAAAACTATGTTTCGAGGTAATCGCGTTTGAATCGCTGCCGGTCAGCGAATTGATTTAAAAAAATTCCTAAACATACCTCATTGTGCATATTTTCCAATAAAAAAAAACCCGAATAAAATCGAAACATGAGTTTTTGAGATAAAAATTCCCGAAGTTTACCTGCTTTTTTTTTTCGCTGTTTACTCAGGTACCTCCCCTTAAGGCACTACATCCGCTTAGAGGCCCGTAAAAAGTTGCCAAATTCCGATGTTTTTCCGGGAAACGGTTGGTTAAAAAGAAACGCACTTTTTGTATGAGAGCCTACAAAAAAAATCACCAAAAAATACAGAAAATCAACAAAAACATGGCCGCCGGCAGACGATGAACATTTTTTTCACGACGTTTGCCGGTGGACACTTCAGCTCAAACGGTCCATCTGCAATCTAAAAACCAAACGGGCTATTCCAAGTTAACAATAAATACGAGTCGTTGATAATCGTCGATTTTTGAAATTACTTTGTTTTTAATAAACTGGCGAGGTATTAAAACTAGAGCATACAAAATGTATGAATAAATTCATCATTTTTACGTAATTATTAAAAAATGAAGGTCGCTTTAAAAAAAGTGGGATCGTCAACGACCATTGAATGTTTCTCATCGTATCTCCTGTGAATTTTGAAACAATCCATCAAGCGGTTCTTGAGATATGTCTACCGACTTTGAAAATAGGATCATGTGCCGGTGGCCATGTTTTTGTTGTTTTTCGGTATTGGTAATTCTTCGGATAAGTGACTTTTCCGAATAATGAGCCTAACATTTTTTTGTTGCGGTTTTCTTATTTATTGGGATATAAATGACGATATTCAGCCGGGGGAAGCTAAAATTCATCCCCCTTATGAAAAGTTATGGGTTTTGAAGTTCGCAGAAACACGTCATGAAATAGGGCATTTTTGAACATTTCGACACCTATATTGGGGGTGGAGGGTGGAAGGATTCATAAAAGAAACCTTCCTGATTACAAACAAACCCAACGCCCTCCGGCGTGAGGGGGTTGGGTTTGTTTCGGTTTGTTTGTATTCAGCAATGCTTCTTTTATAAATCGCCCAACATTCGGGTTTTAATACACGAGTTTTTGAAAAATTCGAAATTATTTTTAACAATTTTTTGCTCGTAAAAAATTCGTTGATGAAAAATGTCAGCTTCCCCCGACTGAATATCATCATTTGTAACCCACTAATAAGGAACATCACTTTGGTGTTCTCCTATTTTGTTGAAACTTTTTTATGTGGCTGAGTATCAAAAACTAAGAGACACGTATTTTTTTTTATCGGCGGAAAAACGCTTTCAAGTGGTGAAATGCACCCTCGAAAATAGGGGTGTTTTTCGTTTTTCGTCAATAACGTTATCGTTCTCATCTCCAATGTATAGTACCCAGAAAAATAAGCACTGTTGCAATTTGAAATTTTTTTGATATCTCGTACCGTTAAAACGTTATCGACGATAAAAGGAAAAAATATCCCCATTTTTGAGGGTGCGTTTCACGCCTTAAAATCGTTTTTCCGCCGATAAAAAAAATACGTGTCTCTTACAAGGAACATCCCTCAGGTGACACCCTTCGATTTTGTTGAAATTTGGATATGCCATACAGCACCGAAAAGTAAGCGATATGTATTTTTTTTATCGGCGGAAAAACGGTTTTAAGGGGTGAAACCACCCCTCCAAAAATCTCTAGGGGTAATATAGCATTTTCACACACAAGGAGTCCACCGATTTTAATGAAACAAAAACGAAAATTCTTCTAATCCGAAGCAATGAAACATCCAATATAGTGACATTGAAAAAAAAATTAGGGGGGAACCATCCCTATATTAAGGGTTGGTTTCACCCCTTAAAACCGTTTTTTCGCCGATAAAAAAAAAAATATGTATCGCTTACTTTTCGGTGCTTTATAACATATCCAAATTTCAACAAAATTGAAGGGCGTCACCTGAAGGATATTCCTTGTTAGGTTTTGATGCTCTTCCACATAAAAGAGTTTCAACAAAATCGGAGGAGGACACCAAAGTGATGTTCCTTGTAAATGAGAAAATGGCAAACAAAATTTAGGCTCATTTTTCGGGAAAGTCACTTGTCTAATGAATTACCTGTGTATTTTTTGGTGATTTTTTTAAAGGCTCTCAATATTGAAGAATGCACCTTTGTATTTAGAAAAATGCGTTGCTTTTTTTTCGTGCCTCTAGAGGTAGATGTAGCCCCTTTAATTAGCGGACGCGAGGTGAAAAAAGCAAAAAAAACAAACACAAACGACAAACGACTATTCGATCATAGCGTACGACGATTAATTATTGTTTTGCCTCATTTCTTTCATTACGTTGATAATTTTTCTTTCACTTTTCATTTCGAAAAAGATGTCGCGTCGTTGCACATGTAAATACCACAATGCCCAGGCGAGATGTACCATTTTTGGGCCATTTCGAGTCGAGCTTTGAATTTCGAAGATTCGAAAACTCGATCAGTCAAATGCGAAGGTCAAAAAGTCGTACATCCGTTCTGCATTGTGCACAATTTATTCCAAGCCTCGGGACTGACCTGGAATAAATGTTTTTCTTCAATCTCGATGGACGTCATCGTTATCGTCATTTGTCTCACGCTACTCTCGTTGCTCGACCAATTTCAGATCTGGTCGGAGACACAAAGCTGACGAAAGATTCCAAGCCACCACTGCCAAAGGTTCACAGTACTCCAAAGAAGCCGACGACCCCGAAAGCCAGCCAGCAGGAACCAGCGAAGAAGCCGACCGACAAACTGATCAAGAGCGCGAGAGCGTCCCCGCGCATCACTCCAAAGGCGACACCCCTGCAGAGCCCAGGCGCCGAGAATCCTCCCCTCATCAGGGAAAACACGACCGAGATAATAAAGCAGAACAACGGCAAAGATATTAAAGACGCGAAGAGCGACGAGAAGAACGAGGAAAAGAAGGATCAGGGCAATGAGAAATCTGAGGTAAGGCCGGTTACTTTCCTATTCTATCCGGGATATTTTTTTTATCGCCTTTACCTACGGCCGAAAGAAGCGATGCCGATAATGAAAATCTTTCAGACGGCATTATTTTTATTATTATAACACCGTGTTATGTTTTTTCCTCCACGAAAGGATATACATTTTTTTACCACAACGAAATGTGCAAGTCCACTAGTTTGTACTCTACCTCAGGCAAAAGTTTTTCTTCCATCGCTCATTTTTTTTACCGAAAAAAAATATATATGTTAGGATGGTTAAAAAAAATCGATTTTCTTTTCTCAACGGAAAATTGAAGTACGTTAAGAAAAAGAAAGTTTTGCGAAATTTGAGGGTTCTCAACAATTTTTTTTGGTAGTGCTCAAACGCCTTTTTCATGATTATCGGAGTATTAATTTTTTTTTATCTCGATGCAGAAAATGTTGGTGCGTGATCCAATGTAAGTCGTGATTTAATTTTCTCTGTAACAATACACAATTTTTATTTATATATTTTTTTTTACTATACACTATTTGTATAATTCGGTTGTGAATATTATATCAACCACTTGACGAACGAGAACGCGGTGTTTGGATCACTGAACGTCTAACAAGTATGCGTGTTTTTTTGGAGTAATATGTTGTTTTGGAGTGAGAAAAAAAAGTCATCGGATTCGAGAGTTACAAACCGCGGCGCTGTTGACGCTACTGCATCTTTGTTTCTCTGACTGATCGTGAGTTCTTTTCGCGATTCAATGGACTGTTTCCTGTAGTTGGTGTATTGAGGCACGTCACGGTACACGTAAAAATAAAAATGTAAAAAATGATCGCGGTAGTGACAGAGCCGACATTTATTCGATTGGGTCGGAAATCGAAGAATTTGTGGAACGAAAATTACCCACGAATAGAGAAGCATTAAGTCACCATCATAATACTCTTACATTTTCTGTTCGAGAGAGTACACATAACGTTATCGACAAAATAACTAATATTTGGAGCGAAACCGGAATAGGAATTTCTCAATCTTGCATCAATTTCAAAAGGTTACAAAAATTACGATGGAGTGGGCAGCATTGAAACAAAATTATTTACGGAAAAATCAAACTCCATCGTTCAACGAAAATCTCTTTCAACATAAGTTGAATAAATTATTTGAATTATATTATTATGTCTATTGACGGGGAAAAAAAATTGACGAAAAATCGAAGAAAAAAAATTAAAAGTCGTTTGAGCACTACCTAAAAAAAATGTTGAGACTTCTCAAATTTTGTATGAATTACTTTTTCGTAACGCAGTAACATTTTCCGTTGAGTACGGCGAAAAAACATTAATTTTTTTTTTGAACCACCGCGATATATATATTTCATTCGGTAAAAAAAATGAACGATGGAAGAAAAACCTTTGCCTGAGATAGAGTACAAACTTGTGGACTTGCATATTTTGTCGTCGTAAAAAAATGCGTATCCTTTTGTGTAGGAAAAAAGCGTCTGCAATTATTCTTACCAAATATATATTTGGTGAGGATTATTGCTTACCAAATTATTCTTACCAAATATATATTTGATAAGGATAATTGCAGACGCTTTTTTCGCGATTCGTTATCAACTAACTAAGTTTAGTTATTTATTTATGCATTCTCATGCGCAACTTACGAAAATTTTTAATTTGTTTCTTTGGCTACAGTGAACAGAAGTTTGCATCGTTGGAACGCAACTAAAATTTCGTAGATCAATATTTTTCTGGGTGAAAAAATTGCTCTTTTCCATGATTTTTTTTTTAAGGAAAGATTTCTTCAAAATTTTTAAACTTGCGGTATTTTTTATTACGACTTTTGGCTGTTACATGGCATTGTTTCAAAATTGATCTTTAAAAATGGCGGAGGTATTGCACGGTCTTCTAAACGGGTTGCGGCGAATTTTGTCAGACGACGTGACACGTAGCGTCGGCGGGATTAATCTGAAAAAAAAACCAACGAAGGTTTTTCTTTTATTAACACTTATACGCAGAATATGAACCAAGAAAAAGTGAGAAATGTCGAAAATCGATTAAATGGTACGCTTTGAAACAAAAATATTAAATTTTCCGAACAAAATAGCTACACTTTGCAAAAAAGTACTTCTTTTTTTAATTTTCAATAACATTTAGGTTCATGTTTCAGACAATAAGGTTAGAAAGATTTATTCTTAATTTCATCTGAATCGGTCGATTAGCTGTACGTCATGCCAGTTTTGAAAATGAATTTTAGAAGACCGTGCCATTCCTCCGCCATTTTTAAAGATTAATTAAAGAAAATACCATGTAGGAGCCAAAAGTAGTTATGAAAAATACCCCAAATCTAAAAAATGGCAAAGAAATCTTTCCTTAAAAAAAAAATCATGAAAATCAGCAAATGTTTTCCTTGCCTAAAGGTATCTCCCCCCTTAAGGGGTTGGTCTACCGCGACAATCCGAAAATCACGGTCATTTAAAAAAAAAACTATTTTGACGGGATAAGTGCGATGATTGAAAAATCGTTTCGACATTTATTTGTATGTACATTAACAAAGTTGTCTACCAAATTTCATCACAAAACATTAATAATTTAAAAACTTAGTGTTGTGATTTTGGCCATCCGATTGAACCGAAACAAAACAAAAAACGAGTTTTTTTCTTAAAATAGATAATATTGGCTGAGACTTGACGGAGCTTTTTTTGGCCATCGTGTTTCAATCACCAAAACAAAAATTTTTAATCCCTATTTCCATTTTCTGCGGAAAATTGATATCATTATTGTTAATAACTAATGAAAAGAAATGCTAAGAAGAAAAACGTCGGTCAAGACTAAACGTCTATTACACTGAATGAGTGTACCAAATTTCGCGTTAATACGTTCAATAGATCTCGAGAAATCGTGTACACCGTTTTGAAAAACATACTCATGAGAAAAACGGATTTAAAATGTTACTAGCAGTTCTATCCCCGTAATAATAAGTTTACCTTCAATCTGCGATTCCTGCACCGTATATCAAACCTCCCCCTTCAATTTGAGTTGCCTCGAGCGACGAATGTTCGTCATTTTCACCGTAGCCTAACCCCTTAATCTTCTTTTCCATGGTAGGAATCCCGACATCTTGGGGAGTTCAATAACCGGGACACCAAGGCGACTTCGAACACCGATACGAACAACGTATCTTCGGCAAAAGCTGCAAAGGACAGCGCAAACGTAATTCAAGAAGTTTCGGGCCAAGTTTCGCAGCAGATTGTTACGAAAGCCGATAAGAAGGATGAGACGGTCAACAGCGCGGTGAAGAAAGCGTCGGAGCCCGAAGCCAAGGCCGAGGAGGTCGAAGAAATCGATATGTCGGGTGAGCTCGTCGTACATTGGTCGCGGAAATATTATCGGCAAAATGGCCTCTTCGGGTATTCCTAAACTTCACGACGATTTGCATCCTGAAATCGGAGTTTTACTTATTCAAGTTGCTGCAGGCCGAAGTTTTTTTTTTTTCGTTCGACCGTGTGACTTTTCCGAATTAACGTTTCGTTTTGTCGGCAGCTTCGATGATAGCCAAAATCAGGATCACTACGGAGGAGGAGGCTAAAGCTGCCCTGGCTGAACGCAGGAGACTGGCACGTGAGCAAGCCGAGCGCGAAGCGGAGCTCGAACGTCAACGATTGGTACGGCAAACGTGGTCTCTCTCTCTCTCTCTCTCTCTCTCTCTCTCTCTCTCTCTCTCTCTTTTATGTTTATGCTTTATGCTTATTTTGTTTACTATTATTTTTACTCTAACATTGTATATTTTGCGTTTGGCTTTGAGTTTGTTTTTGCGTTTTTGGCCTTGCATCAAATTTTCTGTGTTTTTCGGTTGAAAATTGCGCTCGATATTTGGCCTTCGATCTGTGCTTGCGTTTAAATAGAGAACCTAACAAACCGCTGCTTACTCTAATTTAAATTTAATTTAATTTTCAATCTTAATCTTGATTATTGGTAGCAGCAGTAGTATTTATTCCAGGTATACCCCTCAGGGGTTTTTACACAGAAGTACATTTGATGTCCTTATCAACATCTCCTTAAAACTAATCTCACATTACTAATTCCTCTCTAGCCTAAATATGTTTAAAAATACCTACATACATTCTGTTTTTTCCTTCTTTTTGTTTGCCTTATCGCCGCTTTCCTTTATGCAACGCTTCTATAATTTTTTTCGAATTCCCTTATATATGCGCAGAGTTCCTTTACTGAGTCCTTGGTTACCAGTTCCTCAATTTTTTGTATGAGCTCTTTCCCCCCTTTAAATTCCGTCACCATTTCCAGGCTTTGTACCACTTCTACCTTAATCTTGAGTATTATTTTATTATATAAGTATAAGGCGTTATCGCATTCAACAAATGTTAGTTAACATGCATGTAATTATAATTATTCTTTTTGATTATTTTTTGTTCATTTCAATATTATTCTCTCTCTCTCTCTCTCTCTCTCTCTCTCTCTCTCTCTCTCTCTCTCTCTCTCTCTCTCACTCTCTCCAAAATCGTCAACTTTCTCCTTCAGGCCGAAAGGTTTTTCCAATGCAATATGTTGCCCCAAACAAAGCGAAATATCGAATTTCAGGAGGAGGAGGAGCGTCTCGAGGAGGAGCGTCTGCTCGCTGAGGAGGAGGAACAGCGTCGCCTCGAGGCCGAGACAGTGCGACTGGCAAACGAGGCTCGCGACAGCGAGGAGCAAAGGCTTCAGCAAGCAATCGAGGAGGTGGAACGTCGCGAGGAGGAGGACAGAAAGAGACGCGAGGAGGAAGCCCGTCTCAAAATCGAGAAGGAAGAGGCCGAGCGCAAAGCGAGAGAGGAAGCCGAGAAGTAAGACCTTTTACTTTTTTTTTTTCTCAAATCTTCACCGAAGAAACCCGGGACGACAGAAGAATTTCATTAAGGGGAGGTTACCGGCGAGAGGCATTCAAAGTGCAAGAACTTCGGCAATGTTTTTTATATAAAGAAAAATACTTTTGGAAATTGGTTTCAACGTATTTTATTCGTTTTTAAATGGAGAGTAAATTCCAATTTTATTTTAAAAATCCAAAATGGCTCCAGCTCCTGTCAAATAAATAAATAATTTGGGGACCTTGACGGTTCCATTTTTTAGCCGGTGTTTTTCGCTTCAACGGACGAACAAAATATTTCTAAATCAATTTTCGACAAAAATCGCTTCCCGATGGTCCCGCAAGTTGGATTTCCCTCCAATTGCGCGCTGAAAAATGCTGGTTCCCGAAAAACGCATTTCGAGTTTAACGTTATCAAAAATCGCATTTGATGTTTATTTGTGACAACCCGAACAAACAAAGCCACGTGTTCTAAAAACTTTAAGTGCAAATTATGTAAAAAAAAAATCGAATTTTTTTCATCGTCACGAATGTTAACCCGTCCTCAACCCGATCGATTGATCTCCAGGCAGCGTCTCGAGATGGTCGAACGTTTGAAGAAGGAGGAAGAGGAGAGACTGCAGCGTCGCAAACGCGTCGAGGCGATTATGCTGAGAACTCGTGGAAAGAATCAGTCGAATACTCCCACCAAGGTGATTAATCATCGATGGATCATCATCGTCAGCCGTTTATTCATTTCTAACTCCTTCACGTGCATTTTCCAGGGTGAGAGCGGCGAGTCCGAAAAGTTGAAGGAGGACAGTCCGAGCGACGAGAGCAAGCCGGTGCCTGGTGTCAACAGAGGCGAGGACGTGATGACCGCGAGCCTGATATCCGAAGCTACCCAGCAGTTCATAAGCGTCGAGCAACAGGTCAACCACGAGGGTAACAACGGCCAGCCCGACATCGTGCGCAACGGTACTAACCATCGAAACGGTATAAACGAGAGTAAAACCTTGCTGGAGAACGATCATCGCCAGGAGGAGGAGGAGGAGGCGGAGAACGAGGGCGAGCTGAACGGTCATCACACGAATCACGGGAATGGCATCAACAGCCAATCGATCGCGCTCGACAATGCCACTGTGTAAGTATGCCCAAGTACAAAAAAACAAACCATAGTCAAAAAAAGATTAACGCATTAATCACCGAGCGAAGAGACTAAAGAAATAAATAGAACAAAAGAAAACCAAGGAAAACGATTCGATGCAAACAAACAAACAAAAAAAAAAACAAATGGTAGCTCAATGGGAACGTGATTAGCGCAAGAATTCAGTCCCTTCTCGTTCGAAGCGACGCAAACGCCCGCGTCCAGCCCGTCTCTCGGGTGGCGTTTCTTTCTCTTTTCTTTGCGAATCGACTGCAGCCCGTAAACAAAAAAAAAAACAATCCAGCGAATTGTACTCTCTCGTCCGAGAGACATGCTTCGCAACGTCTTCGTTTACGCTTCACCGTGCGAACTCTAGAGCAATGTCGCGACTCTGAAAGCCTAAAGTGTATCCATCCCTCGCAACCTTCCCCACTCGAAGTACTTGAATTGCCGACTAAAAAATCGCTACTTCCGGCTTCTCCTCGATGCGCGCCTGAGTCAATGCCGAGCGCATCTTAGCCTGCGGACGAAAAGCAAAAACTGTACGAACTCTCTGTACGAACCGCAAGGTTCGCATCAAATTAAAGAAAAGAAGAAAAAAAAGCAACACTAGTCAATATCGAATCTGTACTGTCTACACACACACACACACACACACACATACTCGAACTGCAAACGATCACGTATGAAAGTGCTTCAACGAGATGACGTCCGAACGAACGAAGAGAGCGTGAAACGAGAGAAACAAAAATGGGGGAAAAGACGAAATTGTTTCGACTGATTTCCAATGTTTCTCGCGTCCTATGAAGCACGGCGCCAGTGACGTTTGCCAGACGATAAATCGAATCGAGAAAAGCAAAATAAACGCGAAAAATCTGGGTCACGATTGAAATACACACATACATTTGAATCGAATCGATGCAAATATCGTGCGATTATGATTCAAAGAAAAACGTAATGTTTAAGGACGGGAGACAAGCCCGGGACGCGGCTGATGCGATACACTTGTACTTAATTGATTGACACAAATCCGTACGCTTGTCCGCGAGACGCGCGTCCTCGAACCGACTGCCTGTATCAAAAAAATTCGCTCGAACCATGGAAAGTATCGTTAGCACGAAAAACGAAGAAAATAATACGAGAATACGCGCCTTTTGATCCCTGATTTGTTGTACATTGGAACTGACGAAAAAAGGGAGAAAAAAAAACGAATGTAGACGAGAAGGATGAGCATGAATAAGGCCATGTATCGCTTATATTTGTGTTACTCGATGATACTTTGCATCACGCACTACTCTAATCACGATATAACCGCATTAACGGCTATTACATGAAAAAAAAAAAAACAATAAATATGCAATTGTATTATATACTCACGATTGCGGCAACACACACACACACACACGAACATATATATATATACATATATATTTTATAATTAATAGTTAACTTCGTATTAGTGAAACTGTATAACGCGATAAATTATTATAGGTAGGAGAACGGTTATAATTAATATCGAACTTGTTTTTAAAGGGTTAGGCTACTGTGACGACCCGAAAATCAGGGTTATACGAAAAAATTAATTTCGAAGGAGCAAGCAAGATTGATAAAATTTGTATTAATGGTGGACACCACTCTGACGGGCTGAAAAAGGTCGTTTTTTTCGGAATTTCTTTGTCTACCTGGCTACTCATTTGAGATTTGCAAAGACGGTGTGGTATTAAGCATACATTGAACTTGTTTTGTGTAAATTTGCATTTTTAAAAGCTAAAGATTAACAACGTTATTGGAGTATAATAGAGCCTATAAAAAATGTGATCCAACGGCCGGATCGTTAACTTGACAATGCTTGGTCGAAAAATAAAAAAGTTTTATAATCTCAATGTAGTTCTTGTTGTACGTGGCAGTTTTTTTGAGAAAAAAAAAATCATAAAATAGTCGGCGAAAATAAAAGTGTAAGTTTGACGCAATTTTTACTCATATCCGGGTCCTAAAAAATACTAAATTGAAACAAAAATGGTTACGTACAACGATAGCTACGGCAATTACGGAGATGTTGGTTTTTTTTTTAAATTAAAAATCGGATGCTAGAGTTGCGATTTCGGCCAGGTTGAGAAAATTCGTTTCGATAAAAACGCGATTGAAAGTTTTAGTATACGTAAATCGTTGCGCTACCCGCCCTCTCTAAATCGACTGTAACTTGGTCAATTTTCAATATTTTAACTTGAACATTTTTGTCACATTCGTGAATGTTTATACTTCGAAAAATGTAAAAAAAAATCGATTTTTCGACCCACCACAGTGGTGTCTCGCCTTAACAGAGTTGTGTACCGAATTTCATTAAAAATATTAATAATTAAAGAAGTTATAAACAATCTTGTGAAGGACCTTGGAACGTGAGGGGCTCGAAGGTGTACTTTCAGCCACCCGGATCATCCGAAAAAAAAAGAGTTTGTTTCTCAATATAGCTAATATTGCCTAAGACTTGACAGACTTTTTTTTTCATATTGTGTTTCAATGTTCAAAAAAAACATTTTTCGATTTTTCGAGGAAAAACGACATTATCGTTGATAACTAATGAAAAAAAAAAGTTAGGAAGAAAAACATCGGTCAAGACTAAACTACCATTACAATGAATGAGTGTACCAAATTTCGAGTCAATCTGTTCATTACATGTCAAGAAATCGTGTACACCGTTTTGAAAAAACACAGTTTCGAGAAAAACTCGTTAAAAATTATACTAACAGTTTCATTGTTGTAATCATAAGTTAATCTTCAATCTACGATTTCCGCATCATACGTTGGACCTTCCTGTTCAATTTGAGCTGCCTCAAACGACGAACGACTTTTTGACATTTTCACAGTAGCCTGACTGCTTGATTGTGCGCATCAGCCTGCCCTTGTTATCGTCGCATTAACGTGTTTCGTATTTAAAAACGTTGAGAAATAATCGAGTGAGAGCATTGACCTAGTGAGAAAAGAGAGAGAGAGAGAGAGAGAGAGAGAGAGAGAGAGAGAGAGAGAGAGAGAGAGAGAGAGAGAGAGAGAGAGAGAGAGAGAGAGAGAGAGAGAGAACGCACTATCCGAGTTTTGACACATTGTTCAGCGTTTATCGTCGTGAAAAAAACCATTTTTAGTGTAAATAATGTAAAGAGAGAGAGAGAGAGAGAGAGAGAGAGAGAGAGAGAGAGAGAGAGAGAGAGAGAGAGAGAGAGGAGAAAGAACGAGCGAGAAGTGAATAGCGTAAACGAATTAAATCATCTGAATAATTGTATACTATTTCATGTCACGGGCTCAGTAAAGACGGATAAGTGAGTTGAATCGTTATAATTGCTGTCAAATCTTTACTGGGCTCCCATCAATTTATATATACTTATATATTTATATTATTTTCTTTTTTTTTTGCTTTATTTACCGCCGTTCGAATGCACGTTTCACATTATTTTGTTCGTTGATTTGGGGCTGTTTGCCTCGCTCGACAGCGCCTCCAGTTGCATGTCGTTGTTCGTTTTGGAATTTTCCGACGCTCCGGAGACAATCCCCTACCTAGTCGGTAGTGCTTGGGACCTTTTGCTAGTCCGCGTGGATAAAACAGTTCAAGAGACGGGAATATACCTCGACCACAATTATAAAAACATATGGGCCGCGTTTATGAGTCTCGGGCATTTACGAAGGGCGAGCGAACGAATTTTTCCTTCATAAATCGAAGGGCGAATCCAATTTAATTTAAGGGCGAACGAATTTTTCCTTAAAATTTCCAATTTTTTTCTTCTTTTTTCTTAATTTAAATAACATATCTTATATATTTTTTTATTAACCAAATCAATTAATTTATTTAAATCAGTTATATAATTTTAGTAATTAAACTTAAGTTTTATAATTATTTTGAATTGAACAAATTTAAATATTATTTTATAAATTAATACAACTTTTATAAATTTCATAAATCGTCTCAGGGATAAATGTTGATGGGTATTAAAAAAATTGTTTTTTAATGGAGATGAGTTCGATAGGCATTCAAATTCGAAGTTTTCGCTAGTTCTATCGAGATCGGAAAAAAAGAAATTGAAATCTTGATAGATTAACGTAATTTCTTACGTAGGATCGAGTATTGAGCTCGCATTTTATTGGCAATGGGCACAGTTTTGATAAGCCAGCAGGAAATATTGAACGCGTCTGAATTTATGATTTTTCAAAAGACACTTTGCAAATTTTTTTGAAAGCTGGCTAGATTTTAGTTTTTTTCTAACACTCGAGCTTCCTTAAAGCAATAATTCTTTTTTTTTTGGCGATCTCATGGATTTATATTCACGTGTTCTTTTTTAAAAGAAACTGCTGAGTTTAAAAAAATTAATTGGCTAGATTTTTTTTTCAACCCTCGAGCTTCAAGACAATAATTCTTCTTTTTCACAACCTCGTCAATTGGTAATCTCATGTTCTTTTTAAAAAGATACTGTGCTCAATTTTTCGAAAATCAAGTAATGTTTGCGTTTTTTTTCCTTTCTCGAAACGCCCAAGCCCCCTGAAAACAATAATTCATTTTAACAATGTCGTGAATGGTAATTCGGGTGTTCTTTTTCAAAAGTAACTGTAATAAATTTTTCAAAATAAATTGGCTAAGATTTGATTTTCTTAAAACGCTCGAGCCTTCTTGAAACAATTATTCTTCTTTTTGACAATCTCGTGAATTTATTTTCACGTGTTTTTTTTTCGAAGAAATTGCTAGATTTTGAAAAAGAAGTTGGCTAGATTTTCTTTTTTTTTTTCTTAAAACTCTCGAGCTTCCTTAAAACAATAATTCTTCTGTTTAACAATCGTGTGGATTTATATCCACGTGTTCGTCTTTAAAAGAAATTGGCTACATTTACGTTTCTTTTTAAACGGCCGAGCCTCCTAAAAACAATAATTCTCCTTTTTAACAATCTCGTGAACTGGCATTCACGTGTTCTTCTCCAAAAGAAAAAACGCTAAATTTTTTAAAAAGGAATTGCCTAGATTTTAATTTTTTTGTAACGCTCGAGCTTAAAACAAATAATTTCTCTTTTTAACAATCTCATGAATTGATACATCCGCGTGTTCTTACAAGAAACTGCTAAACTTTTTAAAAGAAGTAGATGCCCGTTACTTGTTTTTTTTTTTTCAAACGTTCGAGCTTTCTTAAAACAAAGTTTCTTTTCAGCAATCTCGTAAATTGATATTCACATTTCTTAAAAAGTGTTTGTTTGTTTGTTATTATCTCAAATAAAATGTTCAATTCGGCAAAACAAATAGCTCAAAGAAAAATACGAAAAAGCACTGGAAAAGCGATCGAGGGTCGATTTCGAGCTGATCGTTTCAAAATTTGGCATAAATAATTTTTTCCAAAAGCGAAAGAAATGTTAAGCTCAACTGAGAAACGTCGATGCCCGAGAATTTTTAGAATACGCACGGCGCACATCGTTTCCCGCGCATTTCGAGCTGTTTTCTCCGCGCAGTCTCCTCGGCGCACCTGTCAATATCTCCGTTTCCGCTCCCCGGAAGTCTGTCCTGGGTGGGGGGTGAAAATGTCGAATGACCAAATATAGAATGACAAAGATTTCGAAACGACGGAATTATGAACTCTCAAAATAACGAAGATTAAATTATTCGAAATGTTATCCTTTGACCGATGACGAAATCGAATAACTATTACACCCAAGGATTATTTATTCGAGAGCTCATTTATTCGAGAACATATACTCAGATAGCCTGCAGTTTGAGTCATACAAATACAGATTCGAACAATTTACCACATTCATATCTCCGAAATAGAAAAAAGTGAGTATCTTATATTCGTGATACCGTCTATAGCAAAAAGCCATATATCGAGACTTAAAACTTCGAATGTGTAGATCTTAGAAGGGCAAATGATCGATGGTGCGAAATGGCGAATACCTAAATGGCGAACATGACATGGCTGCCTGACCCGACTGACCACTAACGCCATCTGCCATCTTCATTCCGAAGCGCAATTAGTGTTGCTCGATCCCAAGTTTTCGGTATCCGGACCGTTCGCCATTTTGGCCCATCGCTATTTTAACTTATCGACTTTTCGGTCCTTCGCTTCAATTAATTCGAAATTGTAAACTGTCGTAATATTTACAATTCGACGATTTTACGTCTCGAATTGTTTGGTGTATATATACAGGCGAATCGATATTATATCTCTCATTATTTTGTTTAATCCGATATTTGGTTTCGCTATAAATTAACTTCGAGATGTTTGTATTCACAATGTCGATGAACTATTTTACAGACTATCGTAATATTGATCTCTCTATATCGGAATGTTCGTCATTGCTGAGTTCGAAATTTCGGTCGTACTGAATATTGATCGTTCGAATTTCCGATCCCCATCCTCTGTCCTGTATCTAGTTGATCTGTAAGCGCACATTGTACACGCAGTACCGAGTCCCACCGTGATCCCGATCTGTGTCACGCCCCATCGTCGATCCGACGAACTCGATCGCGTTCACAATTGTAAATCGCCGATGATGCTTATCCTCGTATCTAGGAATTTAGTACTCTAAGGTTCATCGGTTGCTCGAGGGATAACACCACTCTAGCGGCGGAAAATAAGCCCTAACTTTGACAATTTATTTTGGGAGTGTGACAAAAGAAATACGATTTCTCTTGAGAGGGTTTATTTAACACATATTAAAGTTAAAAAAAAAAAGGTTTATTATTATTTTCATACAAAATGGCGGCGACAGAGCCCATGTTGAAAAACGTGTTTTTTCAAAAATAGCTTCACGGGAGGACGGTTTTCTCGTAAAGTATAAGACCTGGAACAAAAACCGAAAAATTACGATCTATATATTATTAGCTATGGGAATACGTAGGGATTTTTTAAAATCAAATTTCGACAAAATGGCGCACCTTGAAATGAATAAATCGATTTTTTGCCCAAAAAATGAGCAGTTAAGTGTTTATAAAAAAAAGTTTACATTTAATTTAAAAAAAAAACGGCTACGTACTCCCACAGAGAATGTAATTGCGAAGCTACTATCAAAATTTCAAATCGATCCATGCAAAGGTGTTCGAGTAATCCGTCCTCCCAGTTTGAAAAAGGTGCTTTCGAGAAAAACGCGTTTAAGGAGTTTACAAAAGTCAAAATGTGAAGAAATTGATCAAATTTGGTGATAATGTTCTTCAATATTAAGTGCAAAAACACAATTTTTTTCGGTTTTTTGTTGTACTTAGTTATCGAATAATTAACCATTAAAGCAGATTTCTTATGCCCGCGGTATATACTTATATATGGAAACGCTATGCTTATACACGTGAACTTTAGTGCTAACTCACTCGATAACTGTGCAGAAGAAAAATCTGAAAAAATTTGTATTGTCAAATTTGGCACTCAAGAATATGTTCACCAAATTTTATGAAATTCTGAACTTTTTGAAATTTTTCATGTCTTTAACATGGTTTAGCATGGCAACATTGTATCGCCCGTACCGAACATCCTTAAAGTTGTGCGAGGCGCTGCGGCGAAATCGATAATTTAACCGTAAAACAAAAAATTCGCTACAGGACCAATTCCATATTGTTTTTACGATCCCAAACTATTTTTCGAACAAAAAAAAACGATTTTTCGAAAATCCTAGAATGGTGTTATCCCTTAATGAATGACGTTTGATACATCGATACAAAGTATTACCAAAAATACGAAAAAGAAAAAGACCAAAAAGAAACCCCACGACGTGATGTTTTGTCGTTGAGTCTTGTAATGCTTGTTGCTTTCGTTCGTTTATCGCTATTGCGCAATACGTACTCCCGTTCAACGAGTGCGCTGTGAGCTATGCGGAAGGAAATAATCGTTTTTACGAACGTCCATAAATTGCTCGAACTTTGTTCCCGAAATTTTCTGTCTCGAATGCAAATAATTGATTCGTCCCGTAAAAAAGTCCATTCTCCATTCGCTTGTTTGGAATAAACGTAAGACTAGTAACCAAATCATTTTCTTTTCGATAAATCATCGATTGAGATTCGTAAAAACGATTCTTTTTCTCCCAAATCGAAACATCGGTGTGGCTATTGAGTAGTGCTGTCTCTAATATGAGAGGGCATACCCGCTTTTACAGGTTCCCTTTTTGCAGACTCGAAATCGTACCTTTTCATCATGTGGATATCGTATGAAGAAAACATTATTTGTACGGAAGTCTTGTGGTCTTGAGCAACCTTTGAATAGCTTTTCTTTATCGGCTCATTGTGCACACTCTGGGGGAATTAATTCTGGACGATGAAAATTTTTAAAAATTTCGAAATTATCCATTTTTACGTTACGATCACTTGTATTTTATATTCGTATCGAAGTAGGCTTATTAAGGGGCTATGCCAGTGTGAACGCTGAACAGTTTGGTGATTTTCGGGAATTTTTTTTGGAAGAAAAGTACTCAGTTAAATGTTTCGGAAAATTAATAATATATTTGGCTATATTTGACCTATATTGCATAATTTTTTCATAGAAAAATATTGAGATCCAAGCGACTTATGGGCTGCCTTCGGAGGCGCTTAAAAAAAAGTTCCTCCACTGCTGACATGATTCCGGCCGATTGAGTAGCTGAAACCGAAAAAGGAAAAAATGTCGCTAAACTGGAAGGTATTTCCTGTACGATGACGCAGGATTTTCGAAAAATATCAAAATATAACAAAATGGCGTAGTTATGAAAAAGTCTGTTTTCTTGCCTATAAAATGGTCGTTTTTTTCAATGCCAAATCGTCAATTTTCATCCAATCAAAAATATCCTACGTCATTGTAGAGTAAATATATTCGAGAGTACTCAGTTCAAATTTCGAGTCAATCGGATAATTGCTCTTTGAGTTGCAATGTCAGCAAATTTGAAAAATCGCATTTCGAGAAAAACGCGTTTAAAGATTTGACTATCGATTTTTGCAAGATTAAATGATATTGATATAAATGATATGAATGATAATGATATGCTTGAAAGTATAAACTGTCGAAAAAGGCAAAAAAATCGATTTTTTGAAAGTGTCACACTGGTATAGCCCCTTAAGGCAAGTTTTAAGTAGAAAACATATAGATTTGAATAAAAAGATTGCAGTATCTTTGCGGCGTAGGAGAATATTAATTTTCTGCATAAATATAAAAAATAGCTAATTTCTTTTGACAGGGTTCAGCATTAATTCCACTAATGTATATATTTTATAGTTAAAACCCATTTTTAGCTTACCCTTCCGTTGACACACTGGCTCATTTTGACCCTGAAGAATTTTAAATAAAGTGCTTAATTTTCCGAAATTGAAAATTTCCAATAATCATTTCAAATGAATTTATTTAACATTTTCTGAATTTCAATTATGCAGAAGTAATCAAGAAGTGATGAAAGTGTATTTTTTAAAGTTAAAATCGGCGTGTCAAAATCGTGGCCGGAGATAAGTGTGTCAACGGAAAGTTAAACTGAAAACGGGTTCTAACTGTAACACGAGGGTGAGACAACAAGTGTAAGCAGTAGTAAAATATTACTGAATATTTCAAGCTATCGGGCTGAGGAGAAAACGTTTCATACAAAAAATGTATATTTCGAAGGGAGTCATCGAGTGGTGGCTACGAGGTTTATCCTGGCGGACACGCTTCTGAGATTTCAAGCTCACCTACATTCTTTTTCAATGTAACAACATTTTTTTTCAGAATTTTATCGAGGTTGCTTATAATAAGTTTATACCCCAAAATCCAAAATGGTCGATCATGATTTGGCATAAAAAAATATATAAAACAGGAAAACGATAACAAAAGGAACATTGGTAAATGTGTAACGCGAATGCGGATGATCCCAAAACGCTGAGCATTTTTGTGTCGTTCCCCGCAAATTAAGATCATATCAACTTGCTGTTGATGAGGAACCAGTCGCGGAAAATTTCATTCTGTACTGACAGAAGGAAATTCTGTCGTAGTACTTTTCATTGATTATAACACAGTATTATGGAAATCACACAATCCTCACTGCTTGCCAAAAGAAGTTGGTAAGATTCTTAGTTACGAACGACTTACATGGATTTTGCTTACGTTAGTATTAACCCATTGAAACCTCAATTAGAGCCTGTTCGTTATTACAGCCTGACATGATTAATAAGACATTGCAATCAATGCAAATCAGATTGCAAGCGTGCATTGAAACTAGTAGCCATCATTTTCAGCACCTTTTATAGGAGTGAGCGTTTGCACCATTTTTTAAAACGATTCTAGGATAAAAACATTTAAATTTCTTTTTCATCGATTTTTTATACTAAATCTTGATCGATTATCTTGAAATTTCGTCTGTGATCTTTTTTTTTCGTTCCTTGATAAAATTCCGAAAAAATAGTCTCATTTTTCAAAATGGAGGCGACCCCAAAATCTTCGAAGCGCCTCCACCTGAATGAATTTCGTGGCCACCACTCGATGACCCCCTTCGATCTATGCGACGTTTGTATGAAAAGTTTTCTCCCAAGTCTGATGAGTTAGAGAATGTTTTTATTGCTAATAGTTGTTGGTTTACCTCGTATATGGTTTTATAATTCGGAAGTAGCTCTTTTCCTTTTTATAGAATATATATATATATATATATATATATATATATATATATATATCAGATCATGTCCTACTATATGCTGGAATTTCAGTTTAGTAACAGCCCCACAGTTTTCTAGACTTTGGGCTTTATGTTATTTCTGGAAAAAAATCACCTGCTTTTAGTTTTTCGCATGCCATTTCTACAAATGATATAAATCGACAATAACTAAGAAACTTTTTAAAGTAATTGTCACGATATGCGTAGTACATTTTTGTTTAAATTCTGCAAAAGATCTTTTTTCATGAAGTTTCCTTAAAATTTAAGGTTAAAAAAAAAGACTTTTATAGATAAAACAAATAAACAAGAGTATTTTTTTTAACCGGGTCAAAAAAAGTTATCATTTGTAGAAATGACATGTGAAAAACCAAAAGCAGATGATTTTTATCTTGAAAACCGTGGGGCTTTCACTAACTGAAATTCCAGCATATAGTAGAACATGGTCTGACCTATCGACAGTTGCAGCATTATCCATTCATCACAGGACACCCTGTAGACACATAGACAATACAAATTAAAAGCTATTTTGATTTCCGACGCATGAAATTCTACACGAAGTCCAAGAGCTTCAGGAGTCACATGCTTTGATTTTCTTTTTTCCTTTACTAATAAAAACTAGCATTCAGCTTTGCAAAAATCTACATTGTCTGCAACGTATACTTTTTTTCATACGATATCAGCGTTTTGAAATTTTTTGAAATTCTAGAATCTTTTAAGCCCGTTCTGTGTGATCTACCCCTTTGAGCTCCAAATCTACCAACAAATGAAAGTAGTAGATATTGTGCGTAAATCATTGTGAGCGCCCATGGAAAAAATTCATATGCGGAAATACAAGTTTTTTTATTCTATGAATATTAATTTACGAATGCGAAAAAATACAGTTAACACTTCCTCGAAGAAGGAACGCAAGTGTAGCCGCCTATAAATTTAATCCAGGCAAAAGTATCGACGCAAGCATAATTAGTAAACGCTTTTGACCCAATACTACATACCATATAGAACCCGTTATTATAATATTTGATAATTCTTCAGATAAGTGACTTTTGGACGAATAATTATTACGAGCCAAAAATAACTATAATTTTTTGGGTTTTGGGACCGAAACTAACCCAAACACATCCAAACAAGGCCAACCAAACCCAATATAGGCGTCGAAATATTAAAAAATGCCCTATTTTATCACGTGTTTCCGCTAAAACCCCATAACTTTTTCATGGGGTTCATTTAAAACCTCATAACTTTTTCATGGGGTTTATTTAAAACCCCATAACTTTTTTATGGGGGGTTTGAAAAAATCCCATAACTTTTTTATGGGGGTTTTTCAAAACCCCATAACTTTTTTATGGGGCTTTTTCAAAACCCCATAACTTTTTTATGGGGCTTTTTCAAAACCCCATAAATTTTTTTCTGGGCGGGGGGGGGGGGGGGGGGTGAATTTCAGCTTTTCCCAACTGAATATCATTTATAATTCAATAGATGAGATAATAGCAAAAAGAAAATGTTAGGCTCATTTTTCGGAAAAGTCACTTATCGAAAGATTTACCCAAAATTTTGTTACGCGTGTTAGTGATTTGCTACGAAGCATACGCGCGCGCGCGTGAACAATAGCAAGAATTAGTGTATTGGCCGTTGTTACTTAGTGTGGTTTTTTTATGTTTTCGTTTGGCTGATTTTCTTATAGCAAGCAAAACAACGTGACCAACAACCTGTTAGACCTGACGGATTTTGATACACTGAGTAATAGCAGTAGAGGCCCGATACTCGAGCTGTCATCGTCGAATCTGTCTAACGAGGATTCCCTCAACTCGAACCTAAACCCAGCGGCAATGCCCTTTACTCCCCTGGTGAGCAGCAACCCCTTTGTGCCTGTCGCAACCAACGCCAACGCTAATCCGTTCCAGGACGCTTTTACCAACAACCGAACCCAAGACAACAATCAAGTACCAGGTATGTCCAGCAAAAGCTTGTAAAGTATTATTTTATTTTTTTCCAAGATTCCAAGCAAACACTGTAAATGAACCTGATGATTCTGGATATTCTTTGAATTTTTTCTTTTCTCGCCAGGGTCAAATTTAACGGGGTTGAGGCCCCGGGGCAACGAAGAAGCGCACCTAATTATTTTTCATACGGGATGAACATTTTTTACAGGGTTTAATTAGTTTATTACGAAAAAAACAGGATTCTTCCAAACGAACGTTGTTTGAAGTTGAGAGGGAGGTCGCTTTATGGCGGGATGTACATTTAGACGGGAAGAAATTAAGAAATGCTGAGGGATTTTTTTAAACCAACAAGGAACATCACTAAAGATTTCTATAGATTTTCTTCAAAGTTCAACCAGACATTGTTCATATAATTATGCATGTGTGAATGAAATTTCAGGTCACAAAATTCGTCGTACCATTCTATTGTGTTTATAAATTTTGAAAAAAATTATGTTTAGATAGCAAACTAGTTAGGGAAAGAGTGAAAAAAGTTTGGATTGCCTTTACCATTCAGTTTTGCTAAAAACGTTCAGTAAAGACAGAATAATTCTCCGTGATAAATATTTGTCCCCTATAATAAGAAGACACATGGCAACATCGCAGAACAGTATTGATCAATATTTCGAGAAAAAAACAAATTATCGTGTTCCTAAAGTTGAAAACTTTTATCATGAAAAAAATGTTTGCGTTATAAATATTAATATTTTATATTGTTTATGTTATCTTCATTAACAGATAAAAGTGTTGGCTAATTCATAACTAATTAAAGACTTTGTTCGATTGAAAATTATTTCCAAATAAAAATTTGTGTTGCAGTGTTATTTTAAATATGCCGCGCAAACTTGAGTCATTGGATATGTGGAACGATGCGGTGTTGCCATATGTCTTCTTATTATAGGGGACAAATATTTTTTACTGTTCTGAAATTTCACTCGAACATGCATAACGTTATGAACAATGTCTGGTCAAAATTTGAACAAAATGTATAGAAATCAAGAGCGCTGGCTCGTTCTACCTCGAGTGACCGCCGTTGATTTTGTTGAAACTCATATATGTGATAAAGCATTGAACACTATTACACCCGTATTTTTTTTTATCCGCGGAAAAAGGGTTTTAAGGGGGAAAACCCCTTCTCAAAAAAGGTGGGTGTCGAGGGGTGGTTTTGCACTTTCACCCACAAGCAGTCGACCGATTTGAAGGGGCCGGGTTTAAATTCCGAACGTTGAATGATCAGAACGCTCAAAACTCCGAAAGAATACTACCCCGAAAGTTAAAAACCCCAAACGAATTTTGCACGAAAGCCCAAAACTCCGAAAATCTGAACATCGTCAAAATAATTCGGCTATGGAAGTTCCAAAAGTTTCTTAACTTTCAATAAATCGACGAATTATTTCAAGAATTTTTTTTTTTTAAGAAGCTATTTTTCGTCAATTTTGAAATTTGTCTAGACAATGTCATACGTTCTGCATCATTTACAGTCAACTGTGTAGACTTTCGCTGGCATGATCTTGACGAACCTTGTAATTTCGGAACATTGAAATTAGGAATTTTAAGCCGTCGGCGCATTCAAAGTTCGGAATTTTTAACCCGGCCCTCATGTCAATATCGGCGGCGTGCGCTTCAAATCCGAGCGGCGAGGTACAGCATTTACGGGCTGTGAGTTTGAAGTTTTTCGAATTTCGCTTTGAAACTTTGGGAAAATATTGTACATGTATAGTTTTATAATTTAAAGAAATAAAAAGAAATCGAGCTTTTTCTCGTTACAAATGTATACCCCCCTTTAAGCAGCCGAAAATAAGCGCATTTGGAAGATTTTTTTGTCTCGAAACGATTTATTCTACATAATTGAAATTTCATGTATACATTATTACATGTTTTAAACGTCGAAAATAAAAAGAGGCCCGATGAAAGTATCGATATTTAAAAATGCCGTTCGTACGACACTTGCTTCAGAGGCGGCAGTGGCCTGAGTTGTTCCACGTCGTACATCTTAGCATCTGGTGCATTGGTCCTAAACATCAGAGCCAAGTTGTAGATATCTCACACCCCCACGCTCTATGTGAACCTAAAAAATTAAAAAAGTAAACACTCGAAAAATGGTACGTGTTTGAAAAATGTCCATTTTTCATGAAATTGTTTACTATGCTATTTGTTGGTCGAAAAGTAGTTTTAAAAAATCCAGGAACTTTAGGTTCACATAGACGGTATATATGTGTGCAAAATTTCAAAGTTATCGATAAGAAAGTTTCTGAGTTATCTTGTACGAGGTTAACGAAAAAGTGGTTGCCAGGAAAAGGCGTTTAAGGGTCAATATACATTTAGGCGAGGAAACAATGGCTAATTTTCATGATTTTTTTTAAACGCAAAATTTCGTCACCCTTTTTGAGATTTAGGGTACGATTTATTACTACTTTTGACTGTTACATGGTGAAAAGTAACAGTCAAAGACATTGAAATGTCTTTTTTAAAAGACATTTCAATCTTTTGAAAAATTAAAAGATTAATTTTTTAAAATTAATCTTTCAATATTGCGGAGGTACGGCACGGTCTTCTAAACGGGTTGCGGCGGATGTTGTCAGACGGCGTGACACGTAGCGTTGGCGGGATTAATCTGAATACAACCAACGAGGATTTTTCTTTCATTAACACTTATACGCAGAATATGAACCAAGAAAAAGTGAGAAATGTTGAAAATGGATGAATTGGTACGGTTTGAAACAAGAAGATTGAACTTTCCGAACAAAAATGCTACATTTTGCAATATAGAAATACGTAATTTTTTTTATTTTCGAAATCATTTAGGTTCATGTTTTACACAATAAGGTTAAAAAGACTTATACCAAATTTCATCAGAATTGGTCGATAAGTTTTTTAGCTATACGTCACACCAGTTTTGAAATCGCAGTTCAGAAGACCGTGCCATACCTACGCCATTTCAAAAGATTAATAAAAAATACCACGTAACAGCCATAAGTAGTAATGAAACATACCCTGAGTCTCAAAAATGGCGGAGAAACCATTCTTAAAAAAAAAAAATCAGCATCTTTTTCCTTCGCCTAAACGTATCTCTTCCCTCAAATTTTGACTAGCAGTTCTATCGTTGTGACGATAAGTTTACTTTCAATATGCGGTTCCTGCACCATATGTTGAACCCTCCACTTCAAATTGGGTTGACTCACGAACGAGTGTTCGTGATTTTCACAGAAGGCTAACCCCTTAAGGAGGTCCCTTCTCACTTTAGACGCTAAAAGAAGGCTATTTTCATGATTTTTTTTCGATAGGTTTATATTATAGGTATTGATATAAAAGTTGTTACATATTGTATTTATTAATACACTTTCGAAATCCATAAAAAAAAATTATTTATTCAAGTCACTATTTATAGACGAAAATGGTAGTTAAAAAAATGCCCTAAAAAATTGTTGGTCGCGCTGTTGATGAGATCTCGGATATGGATCATCCGAAACGAAAAATTCAAATGGTTTTAGATTCAGTATGTTAATGGCTATAGCGCATTTTTTATATATGCAAAAATAACGAAAAGGAGAACATTTTTCGAAAAAAAAAACGTTTTTTTCACTGTTTTTGGCAAAAAAGTAAATATCAAAATTTAAAAAATCCTTGATATGCGTTATAGCTATAGGTGTAAAGAATATGTGTTGAAATTTCATAAGGATCGGTTCAGTGGTTTCGAAGATTTTATCAACAAGCCATCGAAGAGCGTTGTTCCGAGATAAAGGCGTTTCAAGTTTTTAACAAGCAGATGAATGTGCTCAGGTAGTAAAGTAAAGGTCACACAGAAATACAGTTAGACTCCTCCGATCTTCATAAAATTTTAGTGTGATACTTTTGGATATGTATACTTTTGAAAAATGTAATTAAAAAAAATCGATTTTTTGAAAATTGTAAAGTGAGAAGACGCCTTAAGGCCTTGGGCCACAGTAACGGGTATAAAATCATGTGCGTATTTAACATTTTTTTTTCGTATGAACAAGTGATTCACTCATAAAATTAATTATACCTTTCTTTAGTATGAATATCAAGCTGCTAGAAAATATATATATTTTTTTTCGATGTACTAAATGGCCGACTACTAATGTTTTCTTTTGTTATCTTTTTTTAGCCGCTCCGCGGCGTGACATTTAGCATCCACAATTTTTTACCTAGAACAAAAAACAAAAATTCTTGTCAATCTACATTAGAATATCTAGAGAAGTACGTACGGAATTTAAAAAATATTGTGTTATTCAAAATTTGTAGGTATTTGAACTTGAGAAATGAATTTTGAGTGAAAAATTTCGTTATAAATGCTCATAAACTGCTCACAAAATGAAAAGTTTTCGATTAATCAGAAATTCCGTACGTATTTCTCTGCGAAATGCAATTACGAACATAACATTTAAATGTGAAGTTAATCGAGTGAAAATTGTTGAAGTTGTTTGTCACGCCAATTGGAAAAAAGCTGTTTCGAGAAGTTACGAGTAGTTGGCCATTTTGTACATCGAAAAAAAAAAACTCCAACAGCTTGATATTCATACTAAATAGATGTGTAATTAATTTTATGAGTGAATCACTTTTTCATGCGAAAAAAAAAGTTGAATTCGCACGTGATTTTATATCCGTTACTGTGACCTAAGGCCTTAAGAAATGAGCGGTAGGCTCAATCCACGTGACATTTTCACAATCACAATCCATGGACTGCATTCTTCTATGGAAGCCTCATCATGTTTGCTGTTTTACATTATTAAAAAAAATCAAACCCTCTGAAACGTGATTAAAAAGTGCTCCACCACAGTTCGACGACTTTTTTTTCTTTGTCGGATCTTCGAAGTTATTACTTTTTCACCAAGTGTCGCATACCACTCGTGAGCAACTTTAACCCAAAAATTAAAATTGCGGAGGCCCCGCGGGGCTTCTGTTCGATTGCCTTAAGCCTCCATTGCCCCCCAAAATCCGGCCCCAATGCATTCTTCGTACCTCGTCTCTCAATCTCGTTGTCTCTTTCTCTGTTGCAGATCTTCTGTCATAAAGTAATTGTTAGATACCTCTGGTTGATGAAGGATTCACGAATGACAGAGCGAGAAAGGAGAAGGAAAAAAAAACCTGAATTGCCAGTTTGCGTTGGCTACATATAATAATCCATCGTGGTGTCGTTGATAAGAGGAAGAGAGATAGCGGAAAAAACGATGAAGAAAACGAAGAAGAAGAAAGGAAAATGTAAATAATCCCGAAATAGATGATCAGACGGCGAAAATGTCCAAATACGGATGCAAGACCGAGGAGGCGGTGGTGCACTTCCTTGGAAGCAGCTGCCCTGGCCCTCTCCCTTCACGAACCCTCGAAACGATGATGCGTGCACGATGATTGAGAGGAAATGAGAAACGAAAGAAAAAAGTGTAATATAATATATAATGTTAATTAATAATAGCATAAAATGGATAAACAAAAACGCGTACATACACACGTACACGTATATTCATATATATATATATATATATATATATATATACACACACATATATATATATATATATATATATATATATATATATATATATATATATATATATATAATATATATATATATATATATATATGTATATATATGTATATGTGTGGCTGTGTGTGTAAGCCCGTCATAATATATCTACTCGCGTAGAGAGACTAACTCATTAGACGAACTTTTGGTCGCAATATTTCGTATTTATAACATTACGTATTTCGGTAAACGCAATTTACACATGTATGCAAACACACACGAACACATAAACACACACACACACACACGAACACGTCTTTATTTTATTGTAATCGAAGCCTCATTAAATTATGATTGAACGCGTGATACGAAAAAAAAAAATCTTGGTTCGCTATGACGAAGCGCGTTTTATCGATTATCACAAAAGTTGCACAATTTGACGATAAAGGAAAAATAATACAGAACAAAAGAAGAAACGTAAAAACTTTGTATTTCACTTCGGCTCGCGGTTAAATTCCAAGAGCTTTTTTTCTCGCTCTTTGTTTTTCGTAATTTTTTCTTCAATGTTGGAGAAAGCTAAAAAAACGATTTCTTCCGTATTGAGTTTCGGGGCGTGCGCTCACTAGTCAAGCGATTTCTATTGTTTTTACCAGCCCTCTATCTCCGTTCGGAAAAATCCTTTTTTTGCCTCCTCGACGCTTCGTCGCGGTGCCGCGAGGGGCAGAAGGGCTCGGGCCACGGAAGAGAGAGAGAGACAGAGAGAGAGAGAGAGAGATTTACGTCGTTGAGGAATGAAGTTTAGATCGCGAGAGAGAGCGGGTGGATCGATCCTCGGACTGTTATGGGACGAACACTTTGCTGTATGGCCGACTGTCGAGTGCTTAGAATTAAGACGAGAAGAAAGCGTGAGAGAGAAAGAGAGAAAAGATAATTCGAATATTGTACGAATAAATGATTAGGAGGCGTTTGACGAAAATCTCTCGCGCGTAATCTCTTTTGCGCGTTCTCTCTTTCCACGTTCTTTCCGTTGTTGTTGCTTGTTTGTTTTCCTTTTTTCCCCCGCTTATTCTCGTCGCAACAACATGGCGTCTTTTTCGCACGGCCTACGGTACGGCGCGCGCCTCGCGGACGAATAGTGAACTCGAGTCGAACACGAAACACACACACGGGACGAGAGCGAGAAATGGGAATGAAATAACGTGACGCACTTCGTCTATCCGTAGGAGAAACAAAAAAGAAACGATACATTATGTGCAGTGATCATTAATAATGTTATTATTGTGTAAAACAGGGATAAATCCGTCGCAATGTCTTGAGTAAAGACAAACAAAAACGTGTTTTAATCCGGCTCTCACGAATCAACGAGTTTGACACTTGGTGCGCAACTGTAGGCGCTTCCGGTGCTCGCTTGGCTTCCGGTTCTGCGCTTCTGTGGATCATGGAACGCCATTGGTGCTCGACTGCTGTGGGAAAAAAAACCGAAACTAACCTAGATCATGGCGATTTCGGTATTCTTGATTTTTCAAACGGCGACGCGATTTTCTTCGGGATGGATGACATTTCGCGCTAATGCGGTGACATCCGCCCTTCGTCTTTCTACGGGGGAGGGCATGAGACTCGGCGTTTTTCGGAAATATTCGCCGGGCGAGAAATAAATGCGACGGTGCGCGCACTCTTCGGAGACGCCAAGAAACAGAAGCGTTTTTGTAACTTACTGAAGTTAGGTTGACGCTAGGAACAATCGGCTAGTTACTAAAAATTGGTGCTTTTTGACGTCCAGAATATTGATAATAACTCCGATTGTTGAAACACGGCGAGCGTTTCACGGGTAATCAGAGAATACTCATTTTTCGGAAGAAGCCGAGCCAAATTCCCACAGTAACGGGTATAAAATCATGGGCGAATTTAGCCATTTTTTTTTCGTATGGAAAAGTGATTCACTCATAAAATTAATTACACATCTATTTAGTATGAATATCAAGATGTTAGATTTTTTTTTTCGATGTTCAAAATGGCCGTGTACTAATATTTTCTTCTGTTATCTTTTTTTTGGTGCTCCGGGGCGTCACATTTAGCATCTTCAATTTTTGACCTGAAGCAAAAAACAAATATTCTCGTCAATCTACATTAGAATACCTAGACAAGTACGTACGGAATTGAAAAAATATCGTTTTATTCAAAAGTTGTAGGTATTTAAACTTAAGAAATGAATTTTCAGTGAAAAATTTCGTCACAACTGCTCATAAATTGCTTATAAAATAAAAAGTTTTCGATCAATCAGAAATTCCGTACGTACCTCTCTGCGAAATGCAATTAGGAACATAACTTTTAAATTTGAAGTGAATCGAGAGAAAATTGTTGAAGTTATTTGTCACGCCAATTGGAAAAAAATGTTGTTTCGAGAAGTTTCGAGAAGAGAAAAAAATGTTGTCTCGAGTAGTCGGCCATTTTGTACATGCTGTTTCGAGAAGTTTCGAGTAATCGGCCATTTTGTACATCGAAAAAAAAAATTCTAACAGCTTGATATTCTTAGTAAAAACATGTGTAATTAATTTTACGAGTGAATCACTTTTTCATCGGAGAAAAATTGTTAAATTCGCACATGATTTCATACCCGTTACTGTGGCCTAAGGCCTTAAAGAGTTTCGACACCAAAATCGAAGTGCTTGTTGACGATTGTATTTCATATCACCGACAGATTAATTTAGGATGGATTAACTGTCCAAAAATTAATTCGTTTCACCATATAGATTCGAAGATGTTAAAGGTTCAAGTTGAGTTTTGTTCGAGTATTATTAATGAGCCAAGTGGAGAAACTGCTTAATTTTTTGACACGACATTCATGACACTAATGGCAGTTTGATCAGTTTTTGAAATTTAAATCGAAGCATTATTTTAACCCCTACAGCCTTATAACTAGTGTTTACGGTACCACGTGCCATGAAGGTTCAATTTGAACCTTCATCCATTTAGTAATACACGTGGCACTTTGTAAACACTAGTTATAGGGCTGTAGGGGTTAAAATAATGCTTCGATTTAAATTTTAATAACTGAACGAACCGTGATTAGTGTCAGGAGTGTCGGGTTAAAAAAATAACCGGTTTCCCCACTTGGTTCATTAATAATACTCGAACAAAACTCAACTTCAACCTTGAAAATCTCCGAAATTATGTGGTGAAACGGATTTATTTTTGCACAGTTAATGCATCCTAAATTAATCTCTCGGTGATATGAATTTCAATCGTCTACAAGCATTTCGCTTTTGGTATCGAAACTCCTTGAGTGAAATTCCCTAGATTATTATTTTTTCTATATTATGGAATTCGCGTAAATTCTGGAATTCAACTTTCGAACTTGATCCACATCTTACCTCATAAGATTCCCCGTAATGATCACCAACGATCGCGTGCTTTCTCTTCCTTTTCTGATACGAGTAATTAGCGAGGACAACATTGGCTGGTCTACGAATTGTAAAAAAGCTTCTATGTAATAAATAGCGAGTAACGAAGTTAAGAATGTCATAGGGACTTGCAAGATGGGCTTTTGAATCATTAGATACACTAGAGAAGCATAGCGACGAGACGATGATCGGAAACTCAATATTCGGGTCACAAGGTAGGCTCCTCTGAATTTCAGATGATAAGAAGGGATTGTCATTACCATCGGTGGTAAGCTGGTAAGAAAATTATCCGATAGAATGTTCTCGTCTCAGCTTCTAACTGGACGCATGGTCAAGCAGCGTCGATCGGTCTGAGGGCACGCAGGCATCGGAAGATATCTTCCTGACCAGCTGTTGGTAACGCGACGTTTGACCATAATACTTGAGGGGAAATATCGATTCTTTTTCAGTACCAGCAGTAGTATTTGAGCAAGCAATTTCCTGATATTAGGTATGCCAAGAGTCATCAAAGCATATCCTTACCGATCTACCTGATCTACCATCAGTAAAACAGCGGTACTTGCCGACCGTCGGTAATAAACCGATCTATAACTGTCCATAATTAAAACCTGCCGATAAGAGGTACACTAATTTGACAAGAAAAGGAGGTTACCTATATGCAGTCTCGTTACTTATCGTCGACATACACTACTGTAACCGTATCGTATCAACAGTCGGTAATAACGTTTCCTTTCAATTTTCCAAATATCGTCAGTTCCTGCATTGTGAGAGCATCCACATGTTCCGACCTCTCTCACAGCCAATTAAAGCAACGACTCAACGAAATTAATCACCATCATTACCAAAAGTATTCAACGTCATCGATGTAATGAATTTACCCGGAAATTCAGTGTGCAAATTAAATTCCAGGGCATTCAAGGTCGTCTCATGACTATTAATAAATGAAAGTACATTAAAAAAATGCAAATTGTATTTTCAATTTCAGAGATATTTCAAAATGGGATTTTCTCCCTCTCTCTCTCTCTCTCTCTCTCTCTCTCTCTCTCTCTCTCTCTCTCTCTCTCTCTCTATCTGAACAATATTGTTATAAAATGCCTTTTGTTCAACTTCAAAAGTGGAAACTCTTTTTCATTCACACTCATCGCCCAATAAAATAAAATACGCCCGTGTTTTTTTCGCGGATCTTGCATCTATGCGGCGCGACGCGAACAAGACATCTCGTTTGCCGAAGAAGAATAAAGAAAATAAATGTAGTGGCGACAAAAAGCTTGTGCTGGGTAAGAAAAGACGATCGCCGTCGCTGAAAGCCAAACGTTTCCGCACTTTTTTTTTCTTTTTTCACCTTTTTCCGCTCTTTCTGCGATTCTCCTTTCGCCCCAATATCCTCGCGCATTTGAACACCTTTTTATTTCTTCTGCGCTAGAATCGAGGCGAGATCTGCCAGAGCCAAAGACGAGATGGTCCATCGTTACGAGCGCAAATATATATATATATATATATATATATATATATATATATATACATATCGTTTATTAGAGCGGATCTCGCGAATTCTTCAGTGTGTGTGTGTGCAAGGATGTTCCGCAGTACTGCACTGCCAGCATAATACGAGAATCGAATCCTCCTACAGGGGGTGTGTGTGTGTGAGTGTGTGTGCAAAGGTGAAATTGCATCATTGACGTATATCACCGCTTAAATATATTCGTCGCAGGATTTTCTCTCTTTTTCTCGCCTCTTACAATCCTGAGATTTGTCTAGGCGATTTTTTTACCGATACCTCTTCCGCCTCCCCCCCACTATTTATTTGAACTTGTCTTTCGACATTCCCAACTCCATCTTCAGAAAAAGGATTCGAATGCTAATTGTACATTGTAAATGGATTAATTGAACAATAAAAAAGAATTCGTTTTACAATTAAAAATTTCCAATTGAAAATAGAAGAAATAAATCGTTTCACGACATAAAATTGCGATAATAAATCAATAACAATTCGATTGGTAACGACAAAATTCCGAATAAAATTGTAAAAATAATGCGATTCACAATCATAAATTCTAATTAAAAATAACTATAATTCGATTAGCAACCATAAATTCTAATTAAAAGTAGAAAATAATTCAATTGACAATTAACAAAATTCCAATTGGATATGAAAAATCATTCGATTAACAAGAAAAACATTCCAATCGAAAATGAAAACGAATTCAATTTACAACCAAAAATTTCAATACAAAATTAATAGATATTTGATTAACACCAAAAAATCGATTTAAAATAAAAACAACTAATTCAATGACCAATCAAAAGATTTTAATAAAAAATAAATAATAATTCGATCCACAGTAAAAAATATTCGATAAAAATAATCAAAAAATTTGCTTCACCCAGCTTACGACAGACAAAGCTCCAGATTAAGTCACCAACGCCTACACTCTCCGATATGCGGAAAATTCATAACCCCTGGCCGAGGTAAGAGCTGTGGGAACCGCGTGAAAAAAAGGGACGAGTATCTTCGAGGTGAGATAGTAGTAGGCGCGAGTCCGGAAATTGAGGGAAATAATTCGACTTTTCGTAGGCGTCGTGTGAACGGACCCCGCAGCAGGGGTGACGCGGAACGATGCTAGGGAATATGTAAAAGGGAGGCAAATTTCCGGGACGCCCCAAAGCCCCGATAAAAATACGCGCGAAATGTAAAGAGAGGAGAAATCATGAACTGAGAAAGAGGAAAGATTGCGCTTAAGCGAAATATTCAAATGCATATACATATTCACCCACACACATATATTGCGTTGTGTGGATACGTGTGCTTGTACATCCGGGAAAGCGGAGTATGAGAGACAACGCGGAATTTCTCGACCGCGGCAACTTAAATTGACTCGATAAAAGTTTGCAAACAAAGCGCCTGTGCCTTCGTCTTCTCTCTCTCTCTCTCTCTCTCTCTCTCTCTCTCTCTCTCTCTCTCGCTCTCTCTCTACACCTACACATGTACGTACATCTCATTCATGTACGCCTCACTTTTCGTCTCACCTCGATTTTTCGTTATTCATCTCACTGCTGAGAGGGAAAGAGAAAAAGAGAGAGAGAGAGAGAGAGAGAGAGAGAGAGAGAGAGAGAGAGAGAGAGAGAATGCGAGCTTTGCTAGGTCGCAGCAAAAAGCTTTCTCGTAACGCCCACGCTATATATTATCAGGGAAACATCTGCCAAACGTTATTACAACTTCGAATAAAGAAGAGATCTCGAGCTTGCCGGACGAGAGAGAGAAAGACGCGGAAGGAAAAGTTTCAACCCCCGAGAAACCTTGCTCGTGTTCCGGTACATACAGATATACGACTTCGCGAATTTCTGTACTCATGTAGTGACAGTGCCTATTTCCACAATCGAGTTTTATATTTTCCCCGGACCGCGAGCCATATTTCTTCCTCCCTCTCGTTTTTTTTTGTATCGTGGCTCGTCTCCATAAACTTTATTTCCCCGCAACTTATTCAGAATTATTTAAAAAATCATTTCTGCTCCCTTTTCCTTTGTAGCAAACATATTTTCGCAGTTTCAAGTCATGCATAATTTTTTTTTCAATATTAATCATCCCTATTGTCTCGAATACAAAAAAATTACTTCTTTTTTCCAAACTCGGTTTCTTTTAAGGACTTAAATTTAATTTCAATTTTTCCGCCGACCCGGTTTCGTGTTAACGAAGGGGACGAGCAAAAACGTGCGGGACGAAAAATGAAAAGAGATTTTAATGAAATCGAACTTGGCGAGCGGGGAAAAGCACTTCCGGGATGTATAGCCGAAGGGAGAAAAAGCTCGCGCCATATTGACTGTCTCGGAACGCTCGGACAGCGGACATTTGTCGCACACCCTCGCGAGCAAAAGCACGACAAAAAAATGTGTCAGTCCGAGGGGTGGGAGGAGGAAGTGTGGCAGAGGCTGGGGAGGGGGGAGGGGCTGAAAGAGTCAGCGTTTCGCGGAAGCTTCGTCGTTATTTCATCGTTATTCCGCCGTTATTTCCCGCAGCGAGCGAGCGGTTAAGCGAGAATTATTGCGTCCGTCCGTCTCTTGGATATATATATATATATATATATATATATATTTATATATACGTGGTAGAATCTGCAGTGAGAAAGAGTCCGTCCTTCCGCGACTATTGTACATACGTATGCGCCACGAATCCAAAACGCATTTTTTCGCCGCTTCATTCCACGTCATATTTATGATTGCAATTATATATGTATATATGCATGCGCGGTACACGTTGTGAAAAATTATTATCAATGAAAATGTTGCCTTGTCGTGCTCAACGACGAGACGATTAATTAGTGAGAATTTATCGTGGAAAAAAGAAAAAAAAACAACACGCGAAAAATGGTGGTGCCTTCATTATCGGACACATTTTCTATTTTTGCTTCTTTTTTATTCGCTGATGCATTGAATCGTCGATAAATTAGTCGAGAACTTTGGAACAATGCACTTTGTTGCAGTCGATTATGCTTAATTCTAGTTGAGGGACATTTTATGTTGACATTTACCGTTGTGCGGATGTAAATGTATGTGTAGAAAGATTATCTAGATAATCCGCATGATAGATAACCCGGATACACAAGTTATAGGGTTGAGGGATTTGGCCACTGTGACGACTCGAAAATAAGGGTTATTTGAAAAACATGATTTGGAAGCAATAAGTAAGCTGGTTGAAACATCGTTTGGACATTTATTTGTATGTACATAAAGGCGTTAGGTCACAGTAACGGGTATAAAATCATGTGCGAATTTAACAATTTATTTTCGTATGAAAAAGTGATTTACTCATAAAATTAATTACACATCTATTTGGTATGAATATCAAGCTGTTAGAATTTGTTTTCTTTTTTCTATGTACAAAATGGTTGACTACTTATATGTTCTTTTATTATCTTTTTTTAGGCGCTCCGCGGCGTGACATTTAGCATCCACAATTTTGTACCTGGAACAAAAAACAAAAATTCTCGTCAATCTACATTAGAATACCTAGAGAAGTACGTACGCAATTTAAAAAATATTGTTTTATTTAAAAGTTGTAGGTATTTGAACTTAAGAAATGAATTTTCAGTGAAAAATTTCGTTATAACTGCTCATAAACTGCTCATGATATGAAAAGTTTCCGATTAATCAGAAATTCCGTACGTACTACTCTGCGAAATGCAATTAGGAACATAACTTTATATTTGAAGTAAATGGGATGATTATTATTGAAGTTATTTGTCACGCCAGTATGGAAAAAAGCTGTTCCGGGAATTTTCGAGTAGTCGGCCATTTTGTACATCGAAAAAAAATATATATATATTTTCTAACACCTTGATATGCACACCAAGTAGATTTGTAATTAATTTGATGAGTGAATCAGTTTTTCATACGAAAAAAATTGTTAATTTCTTACATGATTTTATACCCGTTACTGTGGCCTAACGCCATTGAAGATGTTGATAATTAAAGAAGTTATAAACAAACTCATGAAGGACGTTTGAACGTGAGGGGCTCAACGGTGCACTTGATTTTGGCCACCCAGTTGATTTTAAACAAAATAATGGGCGTTTTCTTAACCCTTAAGGAAAGATATACACCTAGATGGTCGAGGTCGAGGATTTAGTATCGATGATTCCATGTAAGTTGACAAATTTCATGATTTAATCATTCCCAAATTTTCAAACGCGTTTTTCTCAAAACCACGTTTTTCAAATCGGTATCCGAAATTTCTCGAAAACCAATGAACCGATTGCGTGAGGTTTTTTGGGGTTATTCTATACACCATTATCTAGTACTTGTCATAGGATTTTTTTTCCGTTACTTAGTTTTTGTTTTATAGGAAAAATAATAACCAATTTTTGGCCCAAAAATCGCTATTTATGTTCAAACGTCCGCCATTTTGTCATAAATCGATATTTTCAAAATCGGCTATGACAAGTACTAGATTATAGTATCTAATTTAATAATCTTTTTGGTTTTTTTTTCAGATGATTTTTGAAGAAACGCTAGTGGGTACCCTATACGCAGATTTTTTTACGACGCTCCAAGGATCATACGATATCCTTGTATATTTTAGATATTTTTAAATAAAGAAAATTTAACATATTTTTGAATCTATATACTTTTAGATGATGAAGACCCCAATCCGAAATTTCAAATAGTTTGCCTTGAAAAAATTCACAAAAATGACCTTTTTTCCGGCTCCTAGGTGCATATATCCCCTCAATGGTCACACTGGGTGAAATATACCGCAGTAGTTTTTTAACCGAGAATACCTTCCAGAAAATTCGGGAAAGTGGGACATTCTTTTGCATATTTAAAATCACACTTTTTGAAAATTATCGGTACGGTCGTGTAGAAAAGAGTTGAAAGTACATTGCAGTTTTTTTTTTAATTTTTCAATAATTTATCACATTGCAAAATGATTGGAGCGAATTTCACCCACAAAGACTTTCACGTAATTATTTTCGAGCCGTGACTGGCAAGGGTTAAAATAGATAATATTAGCTTGGATTATATAAGACTTGAAAGACCTTTTTTGATATTGTGTTTCAATCATAAAAAAATAATTGAATTTTTTTACGATTTTTCGAGAAAAGATTACGTCATTATTATGAATATACGTAATGAAATTCAACTCATTATAAAACTAATTCGAAACCTCGTTATAAAATAGATAATATTAGCTTGGATTATATAAGACTTGAAAGACCTTTTTTGATATTGTGTTTCAATCATAAAAAAATAATTGAATTTTTTTACGATTTTTCGAGTAAAAATTACGTCATTATTATGAATATAACTAATGAAATTCAACTCATTATAAAACTAATTCGAAACCTCGTTATGTATAATTTTTCATTTTTCGTATTCGAAAAATAAAATGAATATTTAAGCAGAGAGATAGAGAGAGGTTTAATTAAAAATATCCGATATTACGCCTACTTTTACGCTAATTATACATAACTAATGAAACAAAAAATTAAGAAGCAAAACATCTGTCAAGACAAAACTACTATTACACTGAATAAGTGTACCAAATTTCAAGTCAATCCGTTCTTTGGATGTCGAGAAAACGTGTGCACCGTGTTGAACAACATAATTTCCGGAAGAAAAGCGTTTGAAGTTTTATTAGCAGTTCCAGCCCCATTTCTAGCAGTTCTATCATTGTAATTATAAGTTTACCTTCAATCTGCGATTCCTGCACCATATATTTGACCTTCTTCTTCAATTTGAGTTGCCTCAAGCGACGAACGAGTCTTCGTCATGGTCACAGTAGCCTAACCCATTAATGTAGATAATTAGTTCTATTTTATATATCTGTATAACTTATAGATATAAACATCTATAATCGATATATAATAGAAATCTATATCTATATAGATTATAAATGTAGATATGGATTTGTAGATATAATTTGATCTTTTTTATATATCGATATATAAAATAGATAAAATTATCTACATTATCTGGATGGAATTGTTAAAAGTTAGAAAATGTTAACATTTGTTAGACTTGTTCAATGTTGTTAGAATAGATAGAATTATGTACATTATCTAGAAATAATTATTTATCCGGATTATCTATTTTGCGGATTATCTAGATATTTTTTCCATATACATTTTAACACGTACAACCACAATATAAAAAACCTCCTTCCTATACACACACACACACACACACACACACACACACACACACACACACACACACACACACACACACACACACACACACACACACACACACACACACACACACACACACACACACACACACACACACACACACACACACGCACGCACGCACGCACGCACGCACGCACGCACGCACGCACACACACACACACACACACACACACACACACAGACAGACACACACACATACACACACACACACACACACACACACACACACACACACACACACACACACACACACACACACACACACACACACACACACACACACACACACACACACGAGTTTTAAGAAAAATGTCTTCCATCTGCAAGAGGTCCTTCTTTTTTTCAAATGCCCTTTCTTATTCCACTTCAAATTATTTATCTATATAAATAACGCATGTAATTACTTAATCGATTAAATATATTCGCGATGCTGCATCAATTAATGATTGACGCAACGAGCCCAAATTTTATAGTGAACGACTAATTAGGATTAATAAGATAAATCAGAACTGATGGTACGAATACGAGGTCGATGATCGATGATCGACAAATCTTTTCGAACAAATCGGCGGCCTGAATATACAGTTTTTATTCGTCGTGGCAAATTTGACATTTATCCGAGCATTTTTTTTCTTCTCGAACTTGCAAAGCGCACGTTTGATGCACCGGCAAATTTACCACTCGGATACTGCGCACGATATCCCGTTATATAAAGACGAATATGAGAGACACGACGGAAATAAGCCACGAGAATCTCTCAAACTCGATATTTATATCGCTACGGTAAAGCGCGCGCGTCGAATCGCGGATACGTGAGACGAAAACGATATATTTCTCCATATGAATCCACGAGTGTGAGAATATTCTTAATATGCAGCTGGTGCAATACAGCCGTCGCGAGAATAAAAATAATCATAGACGATCGCGAGACCGAGAGATGGGCGTGATTTCGAAAAAAAATTAATAAGAAAACGCCTTTCAATATTCTACATTTTAATTAGAAGAATTAAATGTAACATAACATTTAATGTAGAATGAATAATAATTTCGACACGAAAATTTTTTAAAAGTTCGCTCTTTTTTGGCTGCCCTTCATACCGTAGAGAAGAGCTTATGGCCGAAACTCCACGAGGACACCGTGGTACTACTTTATGGCTCCGGAATCGCAGATTAACCAGTAGGTCCTAAAACTATTGAGTCTTGAAACTTGAAACCCAGTTTTCTGAAAACCACTTTTTCGTGAACCTCGTACAAGATAACTCAAAAACTATACAATCGATCATTTTTAAATTTCGCACACTTTTAGATAACATAATTGCCGTCTATGTGAACCTAAAATTCCCTAAAAATCTTTTTTTAAATACGACTTTTTCATTGTCAAAGACTATAGCAAAAAAGTCATGAAAAATAGATTATTTTGTCAAACTCGTATCATTATTCGAATTTTCACTTTTCTTTGATTTTTTTAGGTCCCCATAGAGCGTGTGGGTCTTAGAAGTCTTAAACTTTATGGCGCTGATGTTTCAGAACAATGCACCAGATGCTAGATTGCACGCCGTGGAACAACTCAGGTGGCAATCATCTCTGAAGCAAGTGCAAGTATAGCCACCATTTTTAAGTATCCAAATAAAACATTTTTTTTGGAAGACTAAAAATGTAACAAAATGTACATTAAATTTTAACTATGTAGAATGAATAGTTTCGGCAATACCTTCGAGTATAACGGACTTTGTTTATATTTCGATTTCAGGCACTCTGAAGGCCGTAATTACTGCAGGAGTGGGAGAACATTTTTTTGGAGGCTCGGGAGCCGGCGCATAAGTCGCTGAAAATGGAATATTTTCATATAAAAAAAATACTGTATATACATTATTTATACACAAATATATTCTCGAAATTTTAAAACATTCGATGTAATACTTTTCTTTCGATAAATTCTCGAAAATCACTTTTTTTTGGGCAGTCACACTAGTGGTTAAGTCGCATCGGCTCTCGGGGTATATCTATATGATGGTCGCCATTTTCGGTCTGACGCAGTCGAAAGTTGAGTGAGAATTTTTCGCACCGTCTGTACTCGAAAAGCTCTAGCGGAAAGAGACCTAGAGAGAGGGGGGAGAGGGGAGAGAGAGAGAGAGAGAGAGAGAGAGAGAAGAAAAGAGCGGTCGTTTTATATTCTGGCAAGTGCTGCTGTGAGCACGCGCTTCCACTCTCGGGACGCTGTATATCTTGTCGATTTTCGCGAATGGAGCCGTCGCTTAGCCAAGCGTGAAACTCGTTTACTCGAATCGAAGCACAGAATCTCGAATACTATTTGTTGGTATGTGAGTGTGAGAAAACGGCAAATAGCGACAGAGAAAGAGGAGGGGTGGAGGGACGAAAGGCGGAGGATCAAATCAGAGAGAGAGAGAGGGAGGGAGGGAGAGAATTAAATTCGATTTTCAGGATATATCGGAGCACTTGTTACAAGTTTGAACTCGGCGTATTAAATTTCAACCACTTCCGTTTCTCGGGGTTCAAGTTTTATTTTAACTATCACTATTTTATTACTATTCCTATACGTTCATAATATATTACTATATACTATTGTATGATATTGGAAAAATTGGGCGTACACTGTAAAAAATAAGCGTGTTGTCGGTGTGTTGAAGCAACACACAACACGCCTACAGCGTGTGTAGGACCTGATTAACGCGTTGAAACAACGTGTTTTACTTATTTTACCGTGTTGAAACAATACGCTCTATACTATTCTTGGTAACAACACGTTTTAAATATGTTGCTGTAGAACACGCTTAATGTAACACACATGAAGCGTGTCGAATCAAGCCATTTTCTTTCAAACAACACACTTAGTGTAGGTACACGCGACTCGAACGACACAAAGCGTCGTGAAACAACTCACTTGCACGCGTGTACCACAAACAACACGCGTCCAGTGAGTTGATATGACAATATGGCGGCTTTATAACCTCGCTAGGTTATGTACGAACTTGCGAAAGAATTTTTCTATTGCGAATTGTGTTATTTTAAAAGCGAAACACATAAGTTTTTGCTCGTCGTGCACACCTACATGAATGAAGAAAATGATGTGCTCTGTGAAACCATGGTAATTGCAACACTCAGTTTATTGACGTATATATAAAATAATTTTTTTGTAAAGTGTCACTGCGAAGAATTTTTTTTATTTTGTGTGGATCAATATTTTGTTCGTTGTTAAGAAAAGTTTCTGTCCAGAGTGAAGAAAGATGCTTCTAGGGCGCAAATTTAATTCTATGCGTACCAAGTTTTCTGTTCAGTGGGAAGAAATTTTCTGTGCGGAGTGGAGGAAATTCGTTGTTCCGGGCAAAGGAAATTTTGTATTCTGTGCGGACCAACTTTTCTGTCCGGAGTGAAGTAAATTTCTTGTTTGGGGCAAAGGAAATTCTTTATTTTGTGCAGACCAATTTTTCTGTCCAGGGCAAAGTAAATTCTCTGTCCGGAGTGAAAAAAATTCCTTGTTCGGGGCAAACGAAATTTTTTATTCTGTGCGGACAACTTTTTCTATCTAGTGCAAAGAAGGTTTTCTGTCCGGAGTGGAAGAAATTGCCTATACGGGGCAAACGAAATTTTTTATTCTGTGCGGACCAATTTTTCTATCCAGTGCGAGGAAAGTTTTCTGTCCGGAATGGAGGAAATTGCTTGTACGGGGCAAAGGGATTTTTCTTTCTGTGCGGACAAATTTTTCTGTTGCGGGCAAAGAAAATTGTCTGTTTGGAGTGAGAGAAATTTCTTGTTCGGGGCAAAGGAAATTGTCAGTTCGGAGTGAGAGAAATTTGTTGTTCGAGGCACAGAAAATTCTTTATTCTGTGCGGACCAATTTTTCTGTCCAGTGCGAAGAAAATTGTTTGTTCGGAGTGAAGGAAATTGCTTGTACAGGGCAAAGCAAATTCTTTATTCTGTGCGGACCAAGTTTTCTGTCCAGTGCGAAGAAAGTTTTCTGTTCGGAGTGAAGAAAAGTGCTTGTACGGGGCAAAGGAATTTTTTTTTCTGTTAGGACAAATTTTTCTGTCGAGGGCACAGAAAATTGCCAGTACGGAGTGAGAGAAATTTCTTGTTCGGGGCAAAGCTAATTTTTTATTCTGTGCGGACCAAGTTTTCTGTCCAGTGCTAAGAAAGTTTTCTGTTCGGAGTGAAGAATACTGCTTGTATGGGGCAAAGGAATTTGTTTTTCTGTGGGGACAAATTTTTTTGTCGAGGGCAAAGAAAATTGTATGCTCAAAGTGAGAGAAATTTCTTGTTCGGGGCAAAGAAAATTCTTTATTCTTTGCGAACAAATTTTTCTGTCCAGTGCAAAGAAAATTGCCTGTTCAGAGTGAAGGAAATTTCTGTTCACATTTCACATTTTATGTGTGTTGGGTGTAGACACATACACATAAAATGTGAAATGTCTTCATTACTCTTCTCGTTCAATGTAACCATGTATTCCGTTTCTTGATGAAAAACCGCAAGTATAGCCGATAGCACAATGGTTAGCGTACGTACTACGTATAGAAGTAACTAGGTTAGGTAGGTTCGAAACCGGGTATGGACAATAAAATTTATTCGCAGGAATTGATTTCAGGACGACTGGAACTCATCAAGTATGGTAGTAAACCATTGGAATAAACCACCAGTAACGGAGAAACCTTTTTTATTTATTTTTAAACGTATGCCTACGTGACGTCTTGTACGTTATGCCCAAGCGTCCACAAGTACACATCAAAAAGTGTGTTGATTTAGCCATCAACACATTTTAAACATGTTGAAATTGGCGACAAGCGTTTACACGCCTAAAGTGTATCGAAACAACACGCTTTGAACTTGCTAAAACACGCTTGAAGCGTATTGACAGAACACGCGTAAAATGTGTCGTTCGACATCAACACATGAGTTGCCGTGTTGAAAACGGCGACACGATTACACACGTGAAACGTCTTGAAACAACGCATTTGTTTTTACAGTGTACACGAGATGGACAAACTGAACGATATTCAGGTGATGCAGCATCGTTGCGAACAATATTGATCAAATATACATATACATTTATTTTTCAATTAATTTTAATTATGTTTATTTATGTATTTACGAAAGTACGATTAACAATGTTTTTCATCAAATATTTATACGTTTTTATGATTTATAATGTTATTCAATTTATAAATTATTGATGTGTTTCTTCATTTATAAACGATTTACTATTCATTATTTGAATTACATTGTCATGATTTAAATTTAAAAGTATTTGTAAATTTTAATAAATTTTTAACATCTATACACTTTTTGTGGAAAACATTGTCGATCGTACAAAATGTATAGATATTAAAAATTATCAACATTTAAGTATATTTCTAAATTTTAATAATAATAATATCATTTAAATAAGACGAGCCCATAAGAGCAACTGTATGAACATGTAAGTGGGCTATAAAAAAACGCAATGCCCTGTATAACGAGGAATAAAGAATACAATACAATATCATTTAAATAATCCATAGTGTTATTATAAATTTATGAATCAACGAATACTTCATAAATTTCAATAATAAAACTATTCTAAAATATTTCTCAATTTAAAAATATCAATGGTATGAACTTAGAAACATTTTTTCAATTATTAATTTTTTTAAATATTTCTAAATTCAAATAGTGATAATATGATTTAAATGATAAATAACAAATGAAAAATGAATATCGAAATGTAAGTTGCATTAGAATCGTTGCTTTATAGCAATAGTGGTAAGAATATAAATAATAACTGTAATTGATAATAATAATGATAATGATAGTGATACAGAATCTCGATGGGGTGCATTTGATTAGTTATGCGAGACGCCATACAAGATCTCTCGTTAATTAAATCCTAGAACTGGTGGTTATATATGTCTCTCTATTTCTCTCGATATACGTGCTTCGTACTATTCTCCGTAAAGTTATCATTATTCATAAATCACAATTTAATTCCGACAAGTCTCTCTCTCTCTGTCCCCCTGCCCCTCTCTCTCCGTCTCACGTGACGTGTATAAATCTTACTGATAAACGAGAGGCTGGTTAATTCAATCTCAATGCTGCATTATAATGCTAATGCTGGGTGTGTACTAAACATGTAATTGGCGTAACGAGTTATGGGTTCCAAAATTTTTCAGGACTTCGAATCCGCACGATTTCTCGTTATCGCGTTCGTGCCGGAAACGTTTCAGCATCGTTTACTTTTCGAATTAGGTAGAATTAGCACAAAGAGAGGAGTCTTTGTAGGCGTGGAAAATATTACGCTATACGGTCGATCAAGTTTTTTGGCGCAACTTTCTCACTTTATTTGTACGAAATCAGTAAATTAATTAATTTGAATCCAAGGACCAAATATATCGAGGGGATGCATTTCTTTTGTTTCCATCGTGGATCACTTTAATCCAGATCATCATCCAATTTTCCGATTGGACGATTTTTCTCATCTCTAGGGAAAAAATTTCAAGAAAAAACTCTTTAGAGTTCTCCCACGAAGAAAAAGAAAACAAATTGATGAGAAGGACATAAATGTATTCCAATTTTCCCGACGACATTCGAGATCGCGGGACGGTCGTTCGGTTCGAAAATAATTTCGGAGTACATTTCTCGCTGAATGCGGAGAGAGAAAAGTGTCTTGCGAGCTTTTTCACGCTGTGCACACGTCCTATTGTGGTTGCGTGGTGGGCGTAGACGAGGATTTTTATTCGCGAAAATCATTTGCGCCTGGCTGCGAGGGCGTCGGAAATCACGTACTGGCCATATACATATATATTAGAAACCTCGTGGATTTTCTACTCATCTATGGGATTTTCCATCTCAAATCATACCTTCCCCACACCGAACATCCGTACAAAAAATTGCCCTAAAATAAATCGAAAAAAATTAAAGTACCAAAACAAATTAAAAAAGCCGCGTCTTTTTTACCCCCTCGAATGCCTAGGCCGGTGCACTGCATCTTCTTCGCAATTCGCAAACCTCCTAATCTACCATCATATCGCAACGCTCAAAAGAATACTAGAATTTTTCAATGCGAGGTTAAAAAAACTAATATTTACATTAGGTCCTCCGGGAACTGTTCGTTTTTTTAATTAAAACAAATTGATACAGTTAGAATAAGTTTATTAATATTTGTAGATATATTATAGCTATATAACTATATAGTTATATAGTTTATTCATATTTATAGTTATATTATATTTATAGTTTCCACAGTTACTATGACGTCTCCGATGGAGAAATAAAATAATTGACAACGCACCAGGATTTTGTCGGCTTTCAATTTTTTAAGAATACTACTAGTAATACTAATATAACACTAATAAAAATAACACTATTAATATTAATATTTACTATACATTTTAATTTCCAATAATTCACACCACACACTAAAATTACATTCTTCAGTAAATGTTAATATTATTCATATTATTATCCATTAGTATTATTAGTACAATTTCCTTTTAATTGAAAAACGGGTCGAACTTTCCGTTGCGCTGTCAATTCTTTTCTTTTCCCATTGGAAGCGGTCATAGCAACGATGAAAATAATTTTATTCAATTAATATTCATGACAGTCGCAAATAATTATTATCTTCTTTGAATTAAAATGCGGACAGAATTATCCGGAAGACCTTTCACATTCACACATAGCCTCACTACAGCAGCACATACTCCAATTAAAATTGAATTCACTGACCGATGCGAATCCATTATTATCGGGGTAAATGGACCCCGGGCTGACTTTATTATTGAGCCTGGGCTGAGCATTGCGTTGTCAATTTGACATGAAACGGCTCTTGGCTAGAATTGATACGTACATATAGTCCATAGGTCCGAAATGGAATTGAGAGCTCGGTCGGCACGATATAATTGTTTTGGAACAATCCAACCTTCAATGTATATATATTTATATAAGGAAATGTGATTTTGAAGATGTGGAACTTCCAGGATCGTCCAGGAACGGAAATTGACGATTCAATGAAAAAAAAATTGCAGGACCGTCCCAAAAAAGCCCAAATGAGCTGATAGCTAACGTGACAACG
>OY723386.1:61797834-62030334 GCA_963210295.1 Ophion ellenae
GAGATCTGAAGAGTTTTGGCATTTGAAGAACCTTAAAAACAGCTATTAGGAATATTCGCGGTGTAAAATCTGTCGAATAGTGACCTAAAAAACCAAACAAGTGAAGATATAAGTTGTTTTTTTTTGTTTCTTTTGAATAGTAATTAGTTTACGGTAGCCGCTATTATTTTTTGTTGAATTACTCACTTGGTGCTATTATCGTGAATTATTGAGGATTTTCTAAGAGAAAGAGGGGCCGGGGGGAGGGAGCATGGTAAAGTTATCAGGACTCTCATTGACTGCGGAACCTAAAACATCAGGCGTGAATGTAAAATGTTTGATTCATTCAACGCATGACGAGCGCGAAGTCCATATATTGAATTTTGTTTACTAACTATAAGCTGAACTTATTATCGGACTCAGGACTTCGATGCTTATTAACAATGAGTTCGATTTTCCATTGGCCTGAGGTTTTCTATTTTTACTAGGATTCATTTTTAATAGAACTAATTTTTACTCGGACTAATTTTTACTAGAACTGATTTTTACTTGGACTAATTTTTACCAATACTAATTTTTGCTAGCACTAATCTTTACTAATTTTGACTAGGGCTAGTGAAATCTAGTCCTAGTTTTAACAGTCCTAGACCTACTTTCATTAAGGCTAATTTTCTAAAAGACTAGGTTTTACTGAGACTCATTTTTACAGTGACTAATTTTTATTAGGGCTAATTTTCACTATGACTAGTTTTGATCGGGACTAATTTTGACTAGGACTGATTTTTACGAGAACTAATTTTTCTTCAAACTTAACTTTTTTCTCCGGTAGATTTATGATTTGACCCTAATCAATAAACCTTAAGACAGTATAAGAAGGTTTATCAATCGAGGTTTTTACCGCATCCATTGAAAGCATATATATATATATATATATATATATATATATATATATATATATATATATATATATATATATATATATATATATATATATATATATATATATATATATATATATATATATATATATATATATATATATATATATATATATATATATATATATATATATATATATGTGTGTGTGTTTTTTGCATATATACAAACACACATATATAAATATATATATAAATGCAAAACGCTTTCCGACACGTTATAAATACTCGGAAGGAACTATCGCGTGAGAGTTTCTCCGTCGACAACGAAAACCCGTTGCATGCACCGAACTCGTTACCGGTTTTGTCTCCGTAAATTAATTACCCCCAGGGTGCGAGATATACCGAGAGAGAAAGGAAAGGAGAGTGAGAGACCGAAAGAGAGAGAGAGAGAGAGAGAGAGAGAGAGAGAGAGAGAGAGAGAGAATGCATTTCTCGCTTTAAATCCACAGCAGCATGTTTTCAGGCCCTTTCCTCCGTCCCTCGCGACTACTCAACTCTCCACAGCCAAATGCATTCAACATCTCATATTATCTGTACGTTAGTGTAAAACCACGGGTATACGGAGGGGGAAAAGGCGCGAAAAAGACTCTCGAGTCTGACTAATCGAGTTATTCGTATGTTTTATTACACACGATTATCTCGGATCGTGGTTACAACTCAGTTTTGTTTGCCATATGCGGAGACGTAAGCAGCTTTCCTCGTGCAAAGTGCAATTCGCGCGTGCGGCATTTAAATAACGAACAAATATGTTTGCAAATGATGAATTAAAAATGGCAAAGTACAATATGGTGTCTGTAAAATATTGTAGCTTCACAAACAAATTGAATGGATATTTTTTTAAATTGATTGATTTTATCACGTTCTAATGTTCGTTCGTATGCCCTTGCGAGCTATTACGAGCTAACTCCCTTAACTTTTACCCCACACTTCATTCCCAAGTCCTTGGAGACCTCTCCGAGTGTTGCCCACTTTCACACGAGGGCACAGGGAAACTGCCGAAAACCCCTGCCGATGAAGGTGGCTATACTTCTACCGACTTTCCGGTTGCGTTGAGCATCCGAAACTCGGTAAAAAGGTGCGTCCCGCTCGGTCACCCATCCGAGTATTGGTCCAGGCCGAGGAAACTCGACAGCGGGAGATCGCCGAATCCGCACACCAACCGCACGCGATTTTTGATAAAACTGAGTTTTCATTCAATATTATCATTTTCCAGCGTAGACCTAACAAACTTTGACAGACTAATTTGATGCCTCGATGATCCCTTGACAACTTCTTTTTGGATGGGCACGATTTTTTGCTAATTCGAAGATACACCGTACACGTGTGCGGAAAAGGACAACTCGAGAAACAGAAGTCCCTGGACTCGGAAGAGCCCGAAATTAGTTGGGGAGGATCCCTCGAATTCCCGATCGTATCGAAATGCGATATATGTTTATATATAGATGTACCCATGTGCTGTCTCTTTGTCATCGAATTACCATTTTTATCGCGCATGAGCGCGCGGAGTCGGCAACGACGAAGCAGGAATGAAATGGTCCACGAGAGGGTTGATCGACAAAGAGAGAAAGAGTGCTAGAGAGAGAGAGAGAGCGGGGGGGAGAGAGAGAGAATGATTCCTATTACTGTCCCAAAGGTGTCGAGGGAGTAGACTCAGCACTTGAGGAATTAATCCAAAAAGGAAAAGAGAATTGCTGACGTTTTGCACCACATTTCTCCATTGCTTGGACATTTATTTCCCCGTATAATTATCATCGAAGCTCTCACTTCTTCTTACAAAGAACATCACTTGAATCTCCACCTTCGATTTCGTTGAACCTCATGTATGTGATAAAGCATTGAAAACTATTAGACACGTTTTAGGGCCTTGGGCCACTCTAGAGGCCGAAAAAATAGGCTTTTTCGGGATTTTTTTTCTCAGAAAAACTACAAAATAAATTGAGATTACAAAAAGGGTGTTTATCATACATATCAGTGACTGTATACAATAATTTTTTTGAAGCGATTAGTTTGAAACTGGCGGCTGTGCAGCGTTTATCTTAAAACTGCATTTTTCAAATTGGCAGGAAACATAACTTAGACAATTTTCAACCGATTCACTTGAAACGTTGAATACATCTTGAAAAATACATTGTCTATGGAAGCACGTTGGTTTTTTTATATTGCATAGTTCATTTGTTATTAACAATTATCCAACGATTTTTAGGCAAATTTTTGGAAAGTGAAAAATTTGTCTCAAAAATCGTCAGATAATTGATAATAACAAATGAACTATGCAATAAAAAAAAATCTTACGTACTTCCATAAACAATGTATTTTTCAATATATATTTAACATTTCAAGTGAATCGGTTGAAAATTGTCTGAGTTATGTTTACGGCCAAGTTAAAAAATGCAGTTTTGAGATAAACGCTGCACAGCCGCCATTTTGAAATTAATCGCTTCAAAAAAATTATTGTATACCGTCACTGATACGTATGATAAACACCCTTTTTTGTATTTTCGATTTATTATGTAGTTTTTCTGAAAAAAAAAATCCCCAAAAAGCCGATTTTTTCGGCCTCTAGAGTGGCCTAACCCCTTAGGCGACTTATACTTTTTTAAGGTGAGATATATACTTTTTTAAATCCACTCATTTTGTTTACCTATATATTTTGTTTAGAAAATTCAACGTACAGAATGCGATGGGATTTATTCAGAATCGTATCGGATTTTGTTCGTTAATGTGCGACTCCTTTAGGATTCAAATTGGATTCGTACATTGGTTCCAATGCGGAATCCCGATGAGAATTCTATGTACGAGCGTGACGTTTTAATATAAGGATCCCATGATTCATCCCGATCAGAAATTAGGGTTTAGTATGAGAATCCAATTGTATCCCTACCACAATTTTTGCACGGGAGCCTCTCCAATCGTATTTTTCAAACTTTTAATCAAAATCTAAGTCGTTTATGTGAGTGTTCAGTTAATCAGTTATGTATGGCTCAACAGTGCACTTCACGACCATATAATGCCTAAAAAAATCGCGACGAAAGTCCACACACAAAAGAGAAATATAGAAAAATAAACGTAAAAAAACTTTTTAACACAAGCTTTTCTTTAAAAGGTACTGTACTGAAAAGTAAAAAATAATGTTCAGTAAAATTGAGAATGAAAGCAGTATATAACTACACAAAAGCCCCTTCCTTGGTCACTCATCGAGTACTTGAAAGGTACATAAACGTAGATATTTTTTAAATATGAAATATACATTTTAAAAGCTTGGGCTTTTTTACGGAAATTCTGAAGTAGTATTAGTACCCATGACGTTTGACGCCTCAAGTTTAAAAAATGTATATTTCATTTTTTAAAAATATCTACGTTTATGTACCTTTGAAGTACTCGCACCTATAGTGAGTGACCAAAGAAGGGACTTTCTTGTAGTTATACTGTTTTGATTTTTAATTTTACCGAACATTATTTTTTACTTTTTAGTTCAGTATTTCTCAAATAAAAGTTTGTTTTTAAAACGTTTTTTATACGTTTATTTTATTTTATACTTTTTAGCATTAGAATTTGTTTATTTATTTGCCATGCCAGATCGCCATGCCATTCAGACATCGGCGTAATCAATAACCTTGTCTTAGGTTATGAAGGTTTCGCGAGACGCATTATAATAGTGTAATTATAAATAGTGCTAAAGTCAATAAAGTTAATGAGCCCAAACTCGATTGTCCTATCATTTGCCATTGGGAAATTTCTATTCACACCTCCCCCCATCATCAGACTCGCGTCATCATGTGTAACGAAAAGTGCTCATGATATCAAAACATATTAGCACAAATTTGACTGTCCTGGTATATGCTTTTAAGGGGTAAGGGTAAAAAAAATCGTTTTCTTTTCTTCTTAAAAGATGCCTCAATATCTTAAAAATGACATACTCAAAGGATTAAGGTGAGAAAAATGTCCAAATACTTCTATTTTGCCTTTTGGCGCAGCCCCTCTCAGTCCGATGCAATCCGTATCGAAAACTAAACGCGTTTTTCTCGAAACTACATTTTTCACGTCGGCCGGACTCATAACTCGAACAAATCTTGACCGATTGACTTGAAATTTTTACTGTATATTCACAATTACATTCTGCATAGATGTACGTAGGACTTTCTCGATATATTACATAGTTTATTTTTATAAACAATTCTCGGACGATGTTTTTTGGAGAATTTTGAACTTTGATTAAAAAAACGCGCTGTTTTTGCAAAAATCGATATATAAAAAAAAACCTACGTACTTTTGTAGCTATTGACATGTATAATCGAAAAAAAAAATTCATTAACTGTAAATTAAAAATTGCAGGTGCCATTGGTCCGGCTGCGCTTATGAAAAAAGGCTTCGTCGAAGAACAGCTGTACAGCCGCCATTTTCTTTTACATTACTTTGAAAAAAATAGTTTCTACAGTTTATGATATGTACAATAAAGGACCCTTTTCAGAATTTTGATTTATTTCATTGTCCCGCTAAAAAAAATCCAAAAATAAACTTATTTTTTTCCCCGCTACAGTGGCCTTACCCCTTAAGGAGTTGCATTGCCCACCTGCCACCTCCATCATCAGACCAGCTCCATGGTGCCATATTATTTCATTGTCACCGAAATCACATAGGTATGCAACATTTCGGGTTCAATCGGATGCTCGAAAAATGGATTACAAATTTTGAACCGGAAAGACAGACATACGAATGATGCAAATTAAATAAAAGCTTGTAAAAATAGGTTTTTTTTCTCAGTGAACAAAATCGTAGAACATGGGGTTGATTCGGATAGCAATTGATACGAGGCACTAGATTTTCCTTTTGGACGCCACTTTTCGGGCTTGCCAGTATATATCTATATGTGCAATGATTGATCGATGGCATTGAATAATAACTACCCTCGGTTCATCTGTTGTCCACCGGGTCGAGGTTGCGTCAGTGTTGGGTCCGAAGGCGAAAACAACACGTGTGTGTCATGATCGTCTGAATGGTTGTAACTTCGTCGATTGAGTGCGTACATGATGAACGTATCGTACGATCGTTAAGAGTCGTGTTACCGTCCCCCTAAAAGCGTCAAGGGAGAGAGAAGAGAGAGAGAGAGAGAGAGAGAGAGAGGGTGCTTTTGTGTTCCCCGCAAGGTACGACTCCTGCTGGTCCATCAGGGAGGTTGCGCAGGCTGCTCCGCCGCGTATACACCACATCAATGTACCAAAAATCAGAAGGGCGCCATCCGACGTCGTCTCGACCTGCCGATTACGATGGGCCACGTCCTTTTGACACTCGGGTGAAAATCGTGCGCGTAACGCATTGTCGATGGGGGGTTGCTCTTCGTCTGTGTATTTACGCGCCCCGCCGGTATCGTTTATACGAGTTTGTCAATCCTCCGCTGCTTCGAAAGAAACGTCAGCAGTCGTCGAAAAAAAAATCTGTAGATGTGTCCTTGTGCTTGTGTACGAAACAAGGCCTCTATCGTTACGCGCTACAAGTCCCAAAGCACTTTGTCCTTATTCTGACCGAAAGCGCTATCATCGTCGGCTCCTCGATCCCTTGAGAGTCGAGGATACATCCGACGGGGCTCGGCAGTCGCCAACGCGAAAATGGATCGAACGGTCGCCGATTCGTAAAAGCAAGGTTGGTTTCATCATCTGCCGTCGAATGGCGTTAAGGGGCTATACCTGTGTGACGCTTTAAAAAGATCGATTTTTTTTGCTTTTTTCGAAAGTTTATACTTTCAAGAATATCCTGTAGAAATTTCAAGGCCGTATCTCTAATCATTTTGGCTTGCAAAAATCGATAGATAAATCTTTAAACGCGTTTTTCTCGAAATGTGATTTTTCAAATTTTCTGACATTGTAACTCAAGGGGCAATTATCCGATTGACTTGAAATTTGAACTGAGTACCCTGAATACATCTACTCTAGAATGACGTAGGATATTTTTGATTGGATGAAAATTGACGATTTGGCATAGGAAAAAACGACCATTTTATAGGCAAGAAAACAGACGTTTTTTCATAACTACGCCATTTTGTTAGATTTTGATAATTTTCGAAAATCCTACGTCATTGTACACGAAATACCTTTCAGTTTGACGACATTTTTTCCTTCTTCGGTTTCAGCTACTCAATCGGCCGAAATCATGTCAGCAGTGGAAGAACTTTTTTTTTGGCGCCTTCGCAAGCACAGCATAAGTCGCTTGGATCTCAATATTTGTCGATGAAAAAATTATGTAATATGGGTCAAATATAGCCAAATATATTCTTGATTTTCCGAAACATTTAATTGAGTACTTTTCTTCCAAAAAATTCCCGAAAATCACCCAAATTTTCAGCGTTCACACTGGTATAGTCCCTTAGGCTCCGGGCGCTCGATGATCTTTCCGTAATTTTCGCCATGCAAGAGACAGAAAGAGTCTCTACCAATGAAACGATGAAAAACTCTCGAAAGTAAAACCCCATCACTTAACCAACAAATACAAAAAAATTCAGAAAAGCTCTCGAAAGTAAAACCCCATCGCTTAACCAACAAATCCAAGCAAACCCAAAAAAGCTCTCGACGGTAAAAACCTATGGCTAGACCAACAAATCCAAGCAAACTCAAAAAAGCTCTCGAAAGTGAAACCCCATCACTTAACCAACAAATCAACACAAACCCAGAAAAGCTCTCAAAAGTAAAACACCATCGCTTAAGCAACAAATCTAAGCAATCCTAAATAAGCTCTCTACAGTAAGAACCTATGGCTAACCCAACAAATCCAAGCAAACCCAAAAAAGCTTTCGAAAGTAAAGCTCCATCACTTAACCAACAAATACAAACAAACCCAGAAAAGCTCTCGAAGGTAAAACCTCATCGCGTAACCAACAAATCCAAGCATACCCAAACAAGCTCTTGACAGTAAAAACCCATGGCCAAACCAACAAATCCAAGCAAACTCAAAAAAGCTCTCGGAAGTATAAGCCCCTCGTTCATCCAACAAATCCAAGCAAACCCACAAAAGCTTTCGACAGTAAAAACCCATGACACAAGCAACAAATTCAAGCAAATCCAGCAAAGCTCTCGAAAGTATGAACCCATGGCACAACCAACAAATTTGAGCAAATCCAAAAAAGCTGACAAAGGCAAAAATTCATAGTTTAGCAAAAAAAAACTCAAAGGTGACCCAGACGAGAACTCTTCGTAGTCGCCGGTGCGAAGACCAAGTGCCTCGCAGCTTGCGCCCGGCGATATACGACGGATATACGTGAGGAGAAGAGGCCGCGAGACACCGCTGGGGAGGCGGAGCGATGGTCAAATCTTTCTGGTTCGCGGTATATAGTAATTAAGAAATAAATGAAGACGTTTGCCATGATGGCTCGCTCACGCGGGTGCGCGGCACTTGGCAGTTTTATATGGGGCTAGACAGCTCCGAAAGGTGCTGGCTTTTCTTTTCATTGGTTCTTTTTCATGCCAGCCCGAAGGAGTCGCGAAAAAAAGAAGCTCGATCTGCGTCTGTGTACTCGCTGTGCATATATATATATATATATATATATATATATATATATATATATATATATATACAGTCGGTGAGAATGCGATTAAGAAGATGCCTGATTACAAACCAGTAATTAAATGTAAGTAAATTAACCCTATATCAGCTGTCCGGAAATGATGTCCCCGTAGTGCCATCCGTCATTCTAATGAAGATCATCATCGTCGTCTCCCTAATGACCGTGTATAAATTCTCGCGCCTTATACACTGAGAACAAAAAATGATTGATCCAATATCATTGGTGTTATTGAATGAAATTTCGTTGAGTCGATTGTAAAATTGTTGGTGTAAATAATCGGATTTATTAGTCCAAACAAAACGCTATTCGCTTTAATAAGGTGATAAAATTAAAAGTTTTTTTTTCATTCAAAAGTTATATTGCTAGCCGAGAACAATATATTATTGAATCCAACTTAAAAATTGTCATTAACAAAAATTATTATTAACCCAAACAAATTATATAGTTTTGAATGCATTTTCTGCAACGAACAAAAAAAGCGTTTCAATTCATAATATGGGTATTGTGGATTCGAGTACACGAGAAAAATTGAATTTTGCTGGTTTGATTCAGATAAAATTTTTATTGAGTAAATATATTATTTTATTGTCTTCACCATATTCGATATCGATTTCCAAGTTCATTATTCGTTAAAATATTAGCATTTTATTTTGATTCAAAAATATTAAGCGGATGTCTGAATTGGTTAAAAAATTATGCGAAAATGAAATTTGATTCTTGCACATACACGAAGCGATTTTATCGTAGTCATACTATATGTACTTGTTTTGATTGAATATCTGACTAAAATACATCTATGTTTATTGATATTGTATATTTGATTTAAAAGAATATGCTATTAATATGGTACGTGTATAATTAAACTGAATACATTGCTGTAATACTTCAATCTCGATTCAATACTTTCTTCTTTGTTTGAACAAATTCAACCAAATCATATACATATAAAGGCGGAGCGCCACCGAAATTATAGGTGCGAGGAAACTCGTAGTTCTCCGAGCAACCGCTAGAAGCCGCACACGGGCTCGTTTCTCATAAGCGTAGCACGAACCGAAAATCTACTTAAGCGCCGGAGAAACTCTACATAATATCGCTTCTCGGCCTGTGGCTAAGATTAAAGTGTAGTATCTGGTCTTATCAGTTGAATATCTGATGATCGTTAAGATTAAAAAAAATTTTAACTTTCAATTTTTAAATAAAACACATTCGCTCAAATATTTTATTGTGACAATCCTACCCAATTCCAAAGAACTTATTTCAAATGTTTTCAGCAATTCTCGTGAGTGGACATTTATTTGAACTAATAACCAAGAAATGTTTGCAAGTGTACATTTAATCACATTAAAAACATGACTTCTCGAATTCACAAATATATTATTTTCGAATAAATATATATAAAGTTCGAATAAATTCTATTAATTCATTTCTTATCCAAAAAATGATGGAAATCACGAAAAAACGTACTCCTAAACTGGTTTCCCGCCATAAGGCCTTAGGCTACAGTAACGGGTATAAAATCGTATGCGAATTTAACAATTTTTTTTCGTATGAAAAAGTGATTCGCTCATAAAATTAATGACACATCTATTTAGTATGAATATCAAGCTGTTAGAAAATATATATTTTTTTTCGATGTACAAAATGGCCGACTACTCATATTTTCTTTTGTTATCTTTTTTTAGGCGCGCCGCGGCGTGATATTTAGCATCCACAATTTTTTACCTAGAACAAAAAACAAAAATTCTCGCCAATCTACATTAGAATACCTAGAGAAGTACGTACGGAATTTAAAAAATATTGTTTTATTCAAAAGTTGTAGGTATTTGAACTTAAGAAATGAGTTTTCAGTGAAATATTCCGTTATAACTGCTCATAAAATGAAAACGTACTTCTCTGCAAAATGCAATGGAACATAACTTTTAGTTTGAAGTTATTCGTCACGCCAATTGGAAAAAAGCTGTTTCGAGAAGTTTCGAGTAGTCGGCCATTTTGAGCATCGAAAAAAAAAATATATATATTTTCTAACAGCTTGATATTCATACTAAATAGATGTGTAATTAATTTTCTGAGTGAATGACTTTTTCATACGAAAAAAAGTTGTCAAATTCGCATATGATTTTATACCCGTTACTGTGGCCTAAGGCCTTAAGAAGTGGTCTTCTCAAAAAGTGTCGATGGGCGGCAGGTTATATATTCCATATTTTCGGAGGGAACTCTTCGAAAAACTGAAAATATTTCTTCGAAAATATGTATAGAATATTTCCAAAGTTTGAATAAATTCTATTAATTCATTACTGGTTCAATAAAATCATGGAAATCACTAGTAAAAAGGTACTCCTAGACTGGTTTCCCGCCTTAAGAAGTGGTCTTTTCAGAAAGTGTTTTTACGCAAAAGCTCCCGTTTACGTGTATACCGTGTATTAGAGAATCCAAGTAGTCGGGCAGCTCAACTCTGCTGGCGAATGCTATCAGATGCTTATAAATTGCCTCAATACTCATTGTGGTTTTGCCTAAAGCATAACACGTCGTATCACTGATCCGTCGCAATTCGAAGCATACTCCGTTTTCAAAGCAGGTGCTTGACTTTCTGTATATAATTCAGTTATTGCGCTTAGACTTCGTCTCCCCCACCAAGGTCAAGGCATCCTCTGATATTTTTATCCATTAGTGGATTTTTGGAAAATGGCTACTATCACCACATTATCAGTAATTTGGATTGGGGGTTTTACATGTTTGTTTTACTGGAATATGGATTATTTAACGTTTCAATAGGGGAGACCGAGGAGGTTGTGACAATTTTTACTTAAAAGAACATATCTCAATAACAAAACATACCACGATTATGAACTCTATGCCTCAATATATCTCAGTCCTTCCTCTTTTAAAAACAGTCATCAAAGTTAATTAAAGTTATAAGGTTTCTCAGAAAATCCGCGAAAACTGAAACTATTCCCTTTGTCACAACTCTCCTATCACCGAGGTAAGTTGTAACAGGTACCGAGGTAAGTTGTGACAGCTGTGTATCTAGACTATATTTCATAGATAAAAATACTTTTATCTGAATTACAAGCAAAACTCACTTTTATTTTTGCATAAAAGTACTTTAATTATCATCAGACAGAATTGTGCTACAATAACACGAATTATTAACATAACGAGTATTAATAAGTAATTATGGCATAATAACGAGACCAGTCATTTTAACATCAGTTAAAAATCTTAATAATTGTAGCAACTACAATAATATGGAACATTAACACAACAATTATTAAATCTTTTATAAGTAATTAAGGCATCAGTACAAGATCAGTCGTTTTAAAATCAGTCAAAAATCTTAATTTAATCTGATAAACAGTTATGACAGACTTTCGTGTATAATTATTAGGCATTCTGGAACAAAACAATAGCAATTCAGCATACAACACCAAACCACATGCATAAATAGGTTCCTGACAAAAATGTCATTTTGAAGGCAGACTTTAATTGCCGAATACTTTTTATGTCAAACGTAGGTTATGAGAATTTACTAAAATAAACGAACATTACATATAAACGCAAAAAAACATTGTAAAAAGCATGTAAAATAAGCTAACCAGAAAATAAACTTAAATAGGAGAGTTGTGACAGCGTGTCACAACAACACCCGGTCAAAACATTCTATTTTATTTTGCTTTTTCTTACATGGTTTTTTTTTTTTTGCTTTTTTGATTTTATTTCGCTTTTTCTTACATTTCTTTACATAGTCGAGAATATGTGAAAAAAAATTCAAGTCACATTGAAAAGTGACCAAGTGACAGACGATTTAGTGAGAACAGGTAGCGCAACGATTTACATATACTGAAACTTTGAATCGCGTTTTTCTCGGAACGACATTTTTCAATGTGCGGGAATCATAACTCAAAAACTGATTGACATATCATCTTCAAATTTGGAACACGTTTACATAATATGATTTATCAAAACATGAACCTAAAGTTGGAAAGATTGAGTGGTTTAAAACATATTTATTATTCAAATTGCTGGGGAAAAATGGTAAGAACGGATCGATTTTTTTTCAAACATGTTTTAACATTCAATTCACGTTTTTTTCTTCAAAATTTAGGTTAATGTTCTTAAAAAACGTCTCAAGAATGTATGAAAATTTGTTGGACTATTTCAGATGCGAATTGCGAGCTGCACAATTCCCGCAAATCGACAACGACCATGAGGACATGCCAAGAGACACAGCGGATTGTATCTTGATTAATGCATGAAATAACTTGAAAAAATTACAAGAGATGTATAAAAATATTAATAAAACATTGTTAGAGTTGCGGGAATTTCCGGTTCTTTTTCACGATAATTTTTTTTGAATCATCTAATTTTCGGTCTTCTAAAGTGGTTGCCCGCCATGCACAACGCTGCTCAACTCGAGGGACCGCTGGAGCCGAACGCCCATCCACCAGCGTCGGTCATCCATTTTTTGTTCACAAAGTAGTACGATGTTTTTCAATAAAAATAAACCACATTTGATAAGATTATTTCCAAGGTTTAATAACTTTGCATACGACATTAATTGTACACTTGCATGATACGAGCATTCTACGTGGCTATTTTATCAGACATTATTTTGTGAATTCAATTAATGGAAAAAAGTATAACAAAACTGTTGTTTGAATGGAAACAAAGAATAATGATTTTTAACGTGAGCGAGAACTTTTTTATGAGCTGAATCAAACGATAATGGTTTTGGGCGATTTTTTAAAATTACTTGCCGTTCGTCTGCTTCTTTTTTAACCCGCATTTGGCACCCTTCAGTGGAGAGACGTACTCGGTACACTGGGGTTGTTTTGCACCCCAGCGACAAAAATCGTTATTATGAATAAACTATTTAATATTTGGACTCGATTTTTTGGACTTCTTGGAAGCTTCTTTTTCGAAGTAGTGTAGGTTATGTAGCCGAAAATTTGATTTGAGTTTATCAAAAAAATTAACATAGCGAAAAAAGTTTAGGTACTTAATGCTTTATATACACTTGTGATGGTCGGAAAAATGAAAAAAAATTGATTGCATATTCTTTAAGTACAATATCTTAAGAATATTCTCACCAAATTTCATAAAAATCGGAGCATTAGATTCGCAGTTATATGGGTATTTCAACCGCACGAAGCGTTTTACGCTTGCCGAGCAGCAAGCGCAAGCAGCCACAAGAGAAGGAAGAATGGCTCGTAGGCAGTATCAAATCAATGTTTTAGAGGCTGCAGAGGATGCAGAAGGATTACTGTATGGCCCTGGAATCGACGACTCCATGTTAGTATGAATAAATTAACTTTAAACGTAAAAGAAACATACTTGAATCTTAAACGCGATCATCTCAAAATCGACTTTTTTGAGAAACACCTTTGCGGTGGACACGATTACTAAAAAACTATTAATCCGCTCAATACCAAATGTATACCACTTATTTATTATGATAATAGCTAGGGTTTTGCTATAGCAATGTGATAGCTATTTTGAATTTTGTTGAAGATAAAGTTGTAACAAAAAAAAAACGAAAATTTAGTACTTCAAAAAGTGAATTTTTTGTTAAAATTATCGTCATTTTTTTTAATCAAATTTTTTTCAAATCCTTCGTCCAGGCCCAAGCCAATGCAATATACTAATCTTTGCGAATTCTGATTTTAGATGAACCGTTCTCGAGTTATCATGTCCACCGCAGCTGATGCTCAAAAGCAGGCGCTCCTTGAAGACAGCTAGAGTTCCGCCATTTGGAAATATTTTTGGATGAAAAAAATTGTACGAGTACATGAAAATATGCACTAATCGATGTTCTTCACAGTTTTTCAATAAACATTTATTGTCCAGTCGAAATTTTTTTTTTTAAATCACGTCCCTTAAAATATATAAAATATGGTCGTGGGGTGCAAACCACCCCAGTGTGCCGAATAAGGGTTAACGTTATCAAAAAAGTAAGGACAGTCACGGTAGCCTCTCTCGTATTTAGGTACGTATTTAGGTAAGATAATTGTTCACTTATCAGGTAAAATAACTATAGACGAGAAGATACGTTTTCGTAGGCTGTCATCATATTCTGGCATTAGAGATCGCGTGCACAAGCATTTTTTAAATTACGAACATGAGGACAGCTAAAAAATTATAAGTGATTGTCGTACAGCAAATCTCTTGTTTACAAATCAATTATGGTTATCAAAGGTTTAGCATGCAGAGTTTTAAATGTTCGTATTGCTGTTCAGCGGGATCATATTTAAAAAATAATATCTCATAAATAATCATCTACTTGCAAAATTGATTCTTTCTCTAGACAAGACAACCGACGACCGTTTAGGTACGAAATATGTATTATAGGGGAGCCAAGTGGTGCGTCAGCTCAACTCTGTTGGCGAATGCTATCAGATGCTTACAAATTGCCTCAACACTTATTGTGTTTTTTTTTCTAAAGCATAACTCGTCGTATCACTAATACGTCGTATCATTGTTCGAGAGATACTTCGTTTCGAAGCACGTGCTCGACTTTCTGTATATCATTTAGTTATTGCGCTTAGACTTCGTCTCCCCCAACGAGGTCAGACGGTCCTCTGTTCTTTTCATCTCTGTTGCCCACTTAATCGAAAGATATGCTTTATATGAAAAAAGAAAAATTATGATAATAGCTTCATATTGGTAACAAATGTTGGATTCCTACCTAGAGTTCCTGTCAGGTCCGAATCGGCTTTCCAGTTGGAATCTACTTTGCTAGCGATACATGATGTATTCAGATGCTGACAAGGAAAGGTTGCGAGGTCGATCTCTCCGATTTCGATGAAATTTGGCATGCTTGTAGAATGGATAAAAATAGGCGACACGTATTTTTGGATATCTTCGAAACCTGATTTTTAAGGGGTGAAACGCACCCTCAAAAATGGGGGGTTTTTTCGTTTTTCGTCGATAACGTTATTGTTCTCATCTCCAATGTATAGTACACGAAAAAAAAACATTGCTGCAATTTGAAATTCTTTAATATCTCGTACCGTTAAAACGTTACAGACGGAAAACAAAAAACACCCAAATTTTCGAAGGTTCGTTTCAACCCTTAAAAATCGGGTTCTGCAGATATAAAAAAAATACGTGTCGCCTATTTCTACCCGTTCTACAAGCATGTCAAATTTAATCGAAATCGGAGAATTCGACCTTGCAACCTTTCCTTGTGAGACCTGATGTTAGACTATGAACATTTGTGGATTTTCTGAAAATGGCTACTATCATTACATTATCAGTAATTTGAGTCGTGGTTTTTGCAAGTTCATTTAATTGGAATATGGCTTATTTACCTTTTTAAGGGGGGTAGGGGTTTGCACTTTTGAAAAATCATTTTTTTTGTCTTTTCTTATAGTTAAGGGGGGGATTGTCTTTTTTTCGCAAAATTTACCGCTTTTTGGGAATTTTTTTGTGAAGAAAGTATACAACGGAAAACTTGTGAAACTTGGCATATAGTTTTATTGATCTGTTTACTACATACAAAAAAATGTTTAAACAATTTCATCAAAAAATCCGCCTCCCACCCCCCTCGACGCGCGATGGTCCTTTTTTGATGGTGTGCACGATTACAGCCTTCACGTTCATCCTGCAACAAAAACCCAAAAAGCATTTTACTTTAGACACATATAGCTATCGTTCGATGAAGGGAAAAAAAAATTGACGATTTGGTGACGTTTTGAACTTGAAGTATCGATTTTTCGAAAAAAATTGATCGATTTTTTGTTATAAATAAAAAACTATTAAACGTATTGCTTTTTTGCTTCATCAAACGATAAAAGGATGTCAGCTGAGCATTCTGTCCAAATTTGAAGGCAATCGGTTGAATAGTTTCTGAGAAATCGTGCACACCAGTTGTGAAAAAGCTGTTTCGAGAAAAACGCGTTTAAGGGGGGATTTTTTGATGAAATTGTTTAAAAAATTTTTTGTATGTAGTAAACAGATCAATAAAACTATATGCCAAGTTTCACAAGTTTTCCGTTGTATACTTTCTTCACAAAAAAATTCCCAAAAAGCGGTAAATTTTGCGAAAAAAAAGACAATCCCCCCTTAAACATTTCAAGAATATAATCCCAAAATTTCAAGTCAATCAGAGCAAAACTCTCGAAGTTATTGACTATTTAGTCCCGCTCCTCTAACACTATAGCTCCGACTTCTTTAAACTTCAAACGCGTTTTTCTCGAAACCACTTTTTCAAAGTCCGTGTTCACTGCCATTTGAAAACTACATGACCGATTTATTTCAAACTTGGTACACACTTTCTACATATAAAATACCTCCCCCCAACGGTTAGTTTAAGATTTTTTTTACATTGAGGGGGTTTCCCACCCCCAACATTGCGGAATTTTTCGTGAAAAATAGCACTGCACTTTACATGACAACCAAAAATTTTGAAATGAAAAAAAAAATGATCAAAAACCGTTGGGGGAGGATTTGATGATACTTTGACTAAATTTTAATGGTACCTGATTTCAGATAATTTCTAGCTGCGATACAGTGAACACCGCAAATCGTGTTTTTCCAAAGGCGTTCTTGGAAAACCTTTGTCACCGGTTTGTTTGTGGATATTTTCGCGTACAAATTTCACGGAATTTTCTTGACATGACACTTAAAAATGTACAAAAAGTTTCAATAAATTTACTCTATCCATATAGATGAAAAGAATTCTCAAAAGAGTGTTTTTTTTCACGCTGAAACCCCTACCCTCCCTTTAATAGATATGTCAGATTAAAGAAGAACGTTTTGGAAATTCTGCCTAATTCCTGGTTATGAGGCGATGGAGGTATTTGTAGTTGATTCAGGTGTGCAGAGAAGTAGGCATTGTTATCGGTAGCATTGACGAGGACTTTTCTCGAAGAAACGTACGGAATACGTCATACCCCACGAACTCACTAATCATTGTTACAGCACAAAAACCCGATGAGAAATTGAATAATTACACGCTTAAACGTGGCAAATTCATTGGCAATGCAATCGTCACTTGTATAACTCGAGGTATATAAAGCATGGCATTGTTTTACCCCCAGTCATTCAACCGACTCGACCGTCATTTCTTCCGACTCGTACAACCAGTATCGGCAACGTGCAAACTCGGGTTCGTTCAAACCTCAATCGCATTCGGGCTAATTACACAGGAAAAATTACGTATATATTAAGGGGTCTTCTCACTTTAGACCCTAAAAAGGCTATTATCACGATTTTTTGATAGGTTTATATTATAGATGTTGATATAAAAGTTCTTACACTTAATAAATACATTTTCGAAATACATTTAAAAAAAATTATTTATCTAAGTCACTATTTATAGACGAAAATGGTAGTTAATAAAATGTCCTAAAAAATGTAGGTCTGCACTGTTGATGAAATCTCAGAGATGGATCATCTGAAACAAAAAAATCGAACGTATATCATACGAATTTTGATATATGCGAAAATAACCAAATGGTGGATATTTTTATTTAAAAAAAAAACAAAAACAAAAAAAACGTGTTTTTTTCACCGTTTTTGGCAAAAAAAGTAAATATCAAAATTTAAAAAATCCTCGATATGCGCTATAGATATAGTTGTAAAGAATACGTGGTTAACATTTCATAACGATCGGTTCAGTAGTTTCGAAGACTTCACGAACAAGCCGTCAAAAAACGTTGTTTCGAGAAAAACGCGTTTAAAGTGTGTTTGGGTTACATAAATACATAAAAAAATTTTTTTACGTATTTCAAAAGTGTTTTTATCAAGTGTCACAACTTTTATATCAATATGTATAATATAAACCTATCAAAAAAAATCATAGCCTTTTTTGCGTCTAAAATGGGAAGACCCCTTAATTCGATGGCGTGGGTAACATTGTTACGAATTTCTTTTTTTTTTTAATAGTATTACGCCAGTCACCCTGTAGTTTTTCCCTTCGTACCTTTGAGGCCTTCGTATTTTTGAAAAATGGTTTACATACCTCTTCTGCTTTATAAATGTGACAGAAGAACGATACAACTTTTGGCTATACGCTATTGATCCAATTTGGTTTCACGGAAGTTCGCTGATATGAAGATTATCCTGTTAATTGTTTTCCTCGCAATTGGTGGTGAGTACACTCAAAATCAATCTCGTTAGCTTGAGATTTTAATATTCACGACCAAACATTGGGATTTTCTGCACAAACAACTCTTGGCAAAACCATCTCAAGAGATTACAAGATCTGAGGCTACAGTAACAGATTAATTGATAGTGAAATAATAGAGCCAAGTAATCACTTTCGCCTTATTTCTCACAATTGAAATAACGTAATGTAATCATGAAAGACAAGATTCACGTGCGTACGATATCTTTATAATTTGACGTTAATGCTCGCGTATATGACCATTCCCGTTATTACACGAACGTTGGTACAGCCAAAAAAATCGTCGATTGTGTTTCGAAACAAGTGCCAATGAAAAAATCTTCTTTTCTGAAATGCTTGTCCTATGGAGATATCAATTCGTGCTTTGTTCTACACCGAATCCGCATTTTTTCAAATCGCCATCTCAGAGACGATCGTTCCGAAAGTATTTTGTTCTCTAATTGAGAATACGGTTGCTGTGTTTCGGTGAAGCATCTGTAAAGATATTTATTTGCAATGATGACACCGCGTAAAGATTTTCTTCAGCAGGATATTAGTCGTTCCCTGTAAATTATTATAAAAATTAGCAATTATCGCAATTTGTGAGTCGGTCCAAGCGAATAACAACCGTCACGCACAGAGTTTCCCGAAAAAAAAATCGGTCGCAAACGCTCGCTCTAATAATTAAGGGATCTTCTCACTTTATACGCAAAAAGGGTTATTTTCATTTTTTTTATAGGTTTATATTATAGATATTGATATAAAAGTTGTTACAGTTAATAAATACACTTTCGTAATACAAATATATTTTATGAATATATATTCATAAAATATATATTCATAAATATATATTTAAAAAAATATTTATTTAAGTCACTATTTATAAACGAAAATGGTAGTTAAAAAATGTCCCAAAAAATTGTGGGTCTGCGCTGTTGATGAAATCTCGGAGATGGATCATCCGAAACAAAAAAATCAAATGGTTTTATATTCAGTATGTTAATGGCTATAGCGCATATCATACGATTTTTCATACATGCAAAAATAACAAAATAGCGGTCATTTTTCGAGAAAAAACCGTGTTTTTTCACCGTTTTTGGCAAAAAATAGTACATATAAAAAAAAATCCTTTATGTGCGCTATAGCTATAGTTGAAAAGAATATGTGGTTAAAATTTCATAAGGATTGGTTCAGTAGTTTCGAAGATTTTATCAACAAGCTGTCGAAAAACGCGTTTAAGGCGTTAGGCCACAGTAGTGGGTATAAAATCATGTGCGAATTTAACAATTTGTGTTCGCATAAAAAAGTGATTCACTCATAAAATTAATTACACATCTATTTAGTATGAACATCAAGCTGTTAGAATTTTTCAATTTCGACGTAAAAAATGGCCGGCTACTCGATTTACTTCAAATTTAAAAGTTATGTTCCTAATTGCATTTCGCAGAGAAGTACGTACGGAATTTCTGATTGATCGAAAACTTTTCATTTTATGAGCAGTTATAACGAAATTTTTCACTGAAAATTCGTTTCTTAAGTTCAGATACCTACAACTTTTGAATAAAACAATATTTTTTAAATTCCGTACGTACTACTCTAGGTATTCTAATGTAGATTGACGAGAATTTTCGTTTTTTGTTCTAGGTGAAAAATTGTAGATGCTAAATGTCAGGCTGCGGAGCGCCTAAGAAAAAAGATAATAAAAGAAAATATTAGTAGTGGCCATTTTGTACTTTAAAAAAAAATATATATATATATATCCAAACAGCTTGATGTTCATACTAAATGGATGTGTAATTAATTTTATGAGTGAATGACTTTTTCATGCGAAAAAAAATTGTTAAATACGCACATGATTTTATACCCGTTACTGTGGCCTAACGCCTTAAACTTAGTTTGGGTTACATAAATACATAACAAACATTTTTTTTAAGTATTTCGAAAGTGTATTTATTATATGTAACAACTTTTATATCAATATCAATAATGTAAATCTATCAAAAAATTCATGAAAATAGCCTTCTTTTGGCGTCTAAAGTGAGAAGACCCATTAAAAAATGCACAATAGGTTTTTTTGACCAATGGGGCCCTACAAAATCTCGAATGATCGATTTTCCTCGAAACCGATCGAAATGTGGTAACTCAAAGATATCAACGTATGAATAAATAGTTGATAAATAGCAACGAGTTATTTCGATCGGTATTGTCGTAGGAACAAGCGCCGCCCGCATGAGACGCATCACAGGCGGAGAATCGATACCAACCCAGGACGCATTGTTTTATGTGTCCGTAAGACGGGATTATGGGCACACATGTGGCGGTGCGTTTATAACTGAAAATCACATTCTTACCGCGGAACAATGTGTTGCGGATGAGAAAGGTACAACGTATTCCAATATATCGGTGGTGCTGGCTATGGATCTGCTATATGCGGATATTGCTGCTCGTGAAGTTGTGATTCTCCGACCACCCCCTTGCGTTGCCGGAGCATGGATACGAGAAATGAGCGTAGCTGTTTTAGCCGTTAGTAAACGGAAGCTTTTTCGACCACAGTTCGCATTTGATTAGAGAATTGTTTCGATACGTGAGATCGGTAATCCCGTATTGAAACTGTGTAGCATATAATCTTGAATTGACTTGGCGGAACCGGTCATAATTCCGTTGCTACTCTCTAAATCAAAAGCGTCAAATAAACCTAAACGTGGCTGCCGGAAAACTTGATTCATTTTCTCTCCATATGTTGCAGCTACGTGAATCCCTCCCGCCGTATGCGAACATTGCACAAATACCGTTGTCACTTATAGACTTGATGGGTGCTCGGGAAGGGAACTATCCAGCGTCGCGTACAGCCACATTGATAGCATTACGGGACAGGCTGGCGGAGTATGAAGGACCTTTCGACGAGCCCCTCAAGCAACTGCAGGTCACGGTCAATCGGTGCAATCTTCCTAACCGGCTTTGCGGAATAGCATCAGCTGGCGTAACGACCCGCGTAAGTAACCAAGCTGGGTAGCCTGGTCTGGCACTTCGACTATCTAAGATTGTGGGTTTTTCTTGCGATGTTTAACGTTTAACACCACCAAAGTTTCGTAGAAAAAAATTGACCACTCAACCGTCGCATTTTACGACGCACGTTACAATAGGGTAAGTCCGGGTTAGTTGGCCACAGCTTTTTCAAGGATTCGTCAAAATGAAAATACAGACGTTTCTCAACTTAGCTTCATTTGAACTTTGAACATTTAACGTTAAGATAATTTATGAGATTAAAACAAAGTCCTATCAGATCAACCTTAAAATTACTATTTTTTAAAAATCACGATTGGCTATCTCTCCCGGAGTATCCGAATGTGATGGCCACAGGAGTAGAGGTGAGATGGCCAGTTACCCAGCATATTGCTTTCGGTTTTTTCTTTGATTTTACGTTATGATTCATCATTTTTTTCTTTTGGCCACATCTAGATGACATATAATCGAAATCAGTATAATTTTTGTGTACGCAAAGTTGGCGTACTATCCACTAAAGCCAGTCTTCGATGAGACGAGTTTCATAATTATTTTCACCGCAACATTTGATGTCATTGTTCTTATATCGTCTTTCTAAGGTCTTTCTAGGTATTTCGTAGGTCCTAGCGGCCGCACGAACCGACAATTAATCATTTTTTACAGCACTAATACTTGCTTTTAATGATTCTTGACTCCAGTTCCCTCGTGGAGCAATTGCTTTTCGCTTATACTCATTAGGCGTCTAAAACAAATGTAGAAACAATGAATTACTTGAACACATTACAACCAATGCCATGGCCATCGTACACCGACTATACGTGGCCATCACTCCTAATCTCCACCTAATCGGCCACATCTAAAATGTAAACAAGTAGAAACAATACATGCGAAATCTTGAGGTTATAACAAAGCACTGTTCCTGAACTATTCAAGAAATGCAAAAGTAACCATTACTTTTACAAAATAACACCACCATAATGTAAAACACGAAACCTTCAAAAAATGTAGCAGTAGACAGAATAATTAAAAAGGATTTTACATACTTAACATTTTTTTACCCAACTTTCACTCGTACACTTACACCTGCGCACGACGCAAAGCGAATTAAGCAGTAACAGGTGAAAACTAGTGGGTGGTTCTATGATACATTTCTATTGGCCATCTCTCCCTTATGGCCAACTCTCCCGGAATTACCCTACAGGATTTTGTAGCTATTATCCATGAGCCGATGTGTTGAACTTATTTTGCTTCTACGTCGCATCAGCTGGTATGAATATTAGCGTAGGAGCCTACCCGGGCTCCTCTAGTGAGTTCCGAGCTTCTTTGCATGCTTCGCGTTTGGGAGTAACTGTCATTGACGGTAATGGTAACAGTGAGTCCATTCACTTCGGGCCATGGCACCGATGCTACATCGTGAATACATTTACCCGATGATGCGAAAGACGCCTAAATCTACATCGAGTCATCGAGTGATTTCATCAACGATGAAATCATAAATCCAACAGCATTTTAAATTACGGCAATTTGGACGGTTTTTCGTGAACTTTTATGCTGGAATAGTTCTAAATTTCACTTCTTCTTGAGATGGACACCTGTCTGGTCTTTATGGCGTGAACACAATTGGGCCGGGCTCTCCGTTATCCTCATAACGTCTTCAATCGGGATGGGAATGGAATCATTGAATCATTCTAACGTATTTGTTGGTTATGGAATGATAAATATGTCATATACCGCGTGGCCCATTAACTATTAGCAGCAGAAAAACCATGCGCCTCGGAAAAGTTAAATTGTGCAGGAAGGCAGGAAGGACGATGATAACGATTTTTTTTGTAGGTGGAGTTTCTTTCGATGTACGAAGCTCACCTGTGTTCTTTCAAATGGAATTCTGTGTTTTTATATCTACTGCCTGACAGCCTTTGTTAAGGGGAGGTACCTGAGTAAGCGGCGAGAAAAATAGGCAAACTTCGGGAGTTTTTATCTCAAAAACTAATGATTGGATTGGATGCGGGATTTTTTTATTGGAAAATATGCACATTGAGGTATGTTTAGGAATTTTTTAACATAAATTCGTTGACTGGAAGCCGTTCAAACGCGATTATCTCGAAACATGGTTTTCAAATTCGGTGCCAATTTGGACAAAATCGGACAAGCCGTTTTCGAGATACATCTGGCACCGACTTTGAAAACTATGTTTCGAGATAATCGCGTTTAAATCGCTTCCAGTCAACGAATTTGTTTTAAAAAATTCCTAAACACTACCACAATGTACATATTTTCCAATAAAAAAATCCTTATCCAATCGAAACATTAGTTTTTGAGATAAAAATTCCCGAAGTTTACCTGCTTATGTTCTACAAATGAAAGCGAATCTGATGACCTTGAATGACCTCGTTTCGTAGGTCATTGCATTCGTCGGCATAATCGCTATCAGATGCTTGGCATTACAACACAGTATTTCATTTTAGAAAGAAAATGTGACCTTCGTATCTTGAAACCAACGCCACCCACAAGAAAATCGTTGGAACCATCTGCTGACATCTTCTGCTCAACAGCCACTTGATCACCCGATATACAGCTGTATATATCGCTTTGTACAATTTTAATTGCAGGGCGATGAAGGTTCACCACTAGTTTACAATGGGAAGATCATAGGCGTAGCCCTGGGTCGCGCGTCGGATATTCATCCGTTGGCCATCTATGCAGACGTCTATCGCTACAGGTTATTGTTCCCGATTTAAAAAATCCACAATCGGAAATAAAAGTATATGTCGAATTTAAAAATTCACGTTTGACACTTAACTCATGTATGTGCGGAAGTAATAAATTGTCCGAATGCGGGACAAGAGAGGTGAGCTTGATTTTCAATATTTTCCTGCACCACAAAACACGCAAAGCAAACGAGACAGAAAATATACGACACAAGCTTAAGGAGGTTCAAAGCTTAAAGAGAATTTAAAAATTAGGAAGCTTTGCAATATTTGCAGAGACGAAAACCCAACACTTATAGCGTAGAATCAGAATTTTCGACTGAAGCTAGATGGTTGCATAGTAAAAGTTCCCCAGTGAAATGTTGCCGCTCAACTCGCCCCAACCCTAAGAAATAGGGATTGAAAACTTAAAAATCACCCTATCTCGATAATGAATAGCCTGATCAAAAAATGTTTCAAACAAAAGTTGTTTGGTATAATAAAATACGTATAAAGTGATCTGATATCCAACCCCCTATCTTCGAAAATAGCGGCTTAAAAAAGATTAGTAAATTCGGAGATGATGTTTTCAAGGATAGGTGATTGGGCGACAGATAACTTTATATGTATTTTATTATTCTAAACAACTTTTGTTCGAAACATTTTTTGATCGGGCTATAGATTATCGAGAAAGGGGCGATTTTTAAATTTTTCAACCTCTATTCCTTAGGGCTGGGGCGAGTTGAGGGGCAACATGTCACTGGGGTTACTTTCAGTATGCAGCCATCTAGCTTCAGTAAAATTTTAATTCTCCGCTAAAAGTGCTGGGTTTACCTATCACGGGACGTCGGTGGTGATCGCAAAGGATCTGCAAAAAGGAGGTGACGCTGCTCGTAACGTTTCCACTGTCAGACGGCCATTTCCGTTGAGGAAGACCCGGAAGCAAAATTGAGCTTATCTGTGATAATCGTGACGGGAAGATTTTTCGTGCGCAGTAGAACTTTTATCGGAAAATTGAATCGATACGTAAGATCTGTAATCGCGAATTGAAAATATGTACCATATCATCTTGAATTGACTTTGCGAGTGTGGTAATAATTTCGTTGCAACTCTCTAAATCAAGGTCGAAACATGAACCAAAATGTGATTACTGAAAAACTTACTCCACTTTCTCCCAACACGTGGCAGCTAATGGAACCCATTTCATCGAACGAGAACATTGCACCAATACCGTGCCCCTCAACCGATTGTAGGTCCTGGTCAGACGGTGCCTAAGTCCTAAGTCGCTTTGAGGAACAGCCTTAAATGGCGCAACGATGTAGGTAACTGTAGGTAACCAAGTTGGGTACCCTGGTTTTGCATTACGAGTAAGATTGTCTGGTTTTCTTGAAATGTTCGACGTTGAACAGCACCAAAACTGGGGAGAAAAATATACTGCAAATACAACCGTTCCATTTTATAACTCGCGTTACCTCATAGAATTTTATGAATTCGCGAATTTGATGTGTTTGCGGATTTGAGGTGTGAAAAGCGAATTTGATGAACTTGAATGATCTTATTCCGTAGGTCATTGCATGCGTCGCAACAACCGCTATCAGGTGGTAGATATAAAAACACAGTATTTTATTTCAAATGTAAATGCGATCTTCGTCTTTGGGAAGCAAAGTCATCTTAAATAAAATCCTTATCACCATCTGGATCATGCAGCTTCCGTTTAATAAACCTTAGAAATAATATCATTTAAAATGTTTTATTTTCTCTTAAAAAATCATGTTAGCATAACAAAAAATTGATATCAGCATTATAGAAGAGTACAAGGTATGAACCACACGAAAACACTGGAAATGCTACGCGAGGTCTTCGCGTGCATGGTTAAGAAGAAAAACTCTAGGAAGATATAGTTTCATATTTAATGTAATCTGTAATAGTTGTCTAATAGAGTCAGCCGATCAAATTTTCATCTAGCTTCTTCTATTATTTAAATGAAATACAATGTAAAGTTTGCGAGGTATAAATAATACATCACTCATCTGATCTGCAAGTCACGGGAACATTTATTTATTTACCGTTAACATAACAAAGTGAGGGTAACTGTTGTAATAGATATTGGATATCGATAAACCAAGCAATCTTCACTCGTAATATTTATTGTCTCATAACATGAAAAACTTTACAAAGAACTCGCCGCTAGATGCTTCTTCTCACGCTTCTCCCTTTCTACTCGTTCGTTCAATCGGGGCCGAGCGAGAACGGCGCCGACCGAAGCGCCCTCACGCAGGGGCGTACCATCGCGGGATCAGGTGATCATACGCTTTCATTTTCACAAAACATACATCACACACAACATTCCGCCCACCAAAATTAACATTGATTAATTTTTTAACGATTCTTCTTTGCTTATCGTAGTCGACACGGGCAGTTTACACACTTTGGCGATCGAGCGTTTGATACGTCCGTTAGAAGTGAGAACGCTCACTACACGAATATGCTTGTCATTTCCAGGATGTAGTTCCACGATCCGACCCATTTTCCATCTTATTGGGGGAAGATTCTCATCCTTGATTATAACCAAATCTCCTAGCTTCAAATTCGGCTTGTCTTTATTCCATTTGGATCGACCTTGCAGAGTGCAGATGTACTCGGTCGACCATCTTCTCCAAAAATCTTGTGTGATACGCTGAGTCAATTTCCAACGTGGAAGCCGATTTAGAGGAATCTCTGTTACGTCAAGATCGGGCAGTGCTGCCAACGATTCTCCCACGAGAAAATGAGCCGGCGTGAGAGGCTGCAGGTCACAGGGATCGTTCGACAAAGCCGAAATTGGTCTTGAATTTAAACAAGCTTCAATTTGTACAAGAACAGTCGTTAGCTCCTCGAATGTCAGCAACGCTTGTCCCGTGTATCTCTTGAGATGGTATTTGCAAGCCTTCACGCCGGCCTCCCAGAGACCTCCCATGTGAGGCGAACCAGGAGGAAGAAATTTCCAGTCGATGCGCTCGCTAGCAAGAATGTCTCCAAGCTCGCCTTCCATTTCGTTTTGCAAGAATTGATAAATTTCTCGAATTTCACGATGCGCTCCGACAAAGTTTGTTCCGTTGTCGCTGTGCATGATGCGTGGCCTTCCACGTCGACCGACGAATCTCCGGAACGTAGCCAAAAATGCCGCCGTCGACAAGTCGCTCGTTGCTTCGAGGTGTATCGCCTTTGTCGCGAAACAAACGAATAGGGCTATATAAGACTTGTTAGTTTTTCGACCGCGTCCCTTATTGACAAGAGTTGTGATCGGGCCTGCGAAATCGACGCCAGTGAAGGTGAAGGGCCGGCTCGGCTTAACTCTTTCGTTGGGAAGGGATCCCATAATCTGAGTAGATTCTCTAGGTTTGTGACGACTACACCATACACAGGCGTGGCAAGTTTGACGAGCTATGCTACGACCGTTGATTGGCCAATATTTTTCCTGGATTGTCGATAGCAGCAAGAGTTGACTCGCATGCAGTAACCGACGATGCTCACGTTCGAACAACAATCTAGAGAACGCACTCTTTGCTGGAAGGATGATGGGGTGTCGCTGCTCGAACGACAAGCTAGAATGTTGTAAGCGACCGCCCACCCTAAGGAGTCCCCGCTCGTCCAAGAAAGGATGCAATCGAATGAGATTACTGGAGGACGATAACGACTGTTTTTTTGACAGAGCGGATATTTCTTCGGTGAAATGTATCCCCTGCTCGCACTGAATAAGCTTGATGTGTGCTTCCTGCAACTCACCCGCTGATAATCGGCCAACGTTTCGTTCGGCGATATTTTTCTGAGCATTTGAGGAGAACCGCAGACAATAAGCCATGACTCGCTCGACCCTTGTCAACGAGGAAAATTTTTCCAGGAGCTCTTGTGCGACCTGTTCTCCCTGAACGCGAACGCCGTAAGCGCGTTTCTCACTACGCCTTTCGACATCAACAGTCTCCAAAATTTCTTCCGATGGCTCCTTCGACGAATCGAGATGAATAGCTGGACGTTTTTCTTGTAGCCAACGGGGCCCTGTCCACCACAAATCCGACTTCTCGAGTTGACTGACGCCTGATCCTCGAGAAATGAGGTCCGCCGGGTTTTCTTCCCCGGAAACGTGACTCCAATGCTTGGCTGGGACTAGCTCGGTGATTTCGATCACTCTATTAGCGACGAAAGGTTTCCATCTCGCCGGGTCGCCCTGAATCCAACACAGGGCTACCTTCGAGTCAGTCCATACTTTAATCTCGTCCACTTGCCGCTTTAGACCGTTTTTGGCGTTTATTATGAGCCGAGCGAGGAGTGCTGCGCTACTCAACTCCAATCGAGGTATTGACATTGTTTTGATGGGCGCGACTCGTGACTTTGAGCACAACAATCGCGCGGAAAGCGCTCCTGGTCCATTCTCGACCTGTACGTACACGCAAGCGCCATAAGCTCGTTCAGAGGCATCGCAAAATCCTTGAAGATAAAGACGAACAGGTTTCTCACTCGAGATCACACGTCTTGGGATCGATATCGTTGAAACGGCATCTAGATTTTGCCTGAATTTCTCCCACTCCTGAACAAATGTGGCCGGAAGCGGGTCGTCCCAGCTGCACTCGAGTTTCCAAGTTTCTTGCATAAGTACCTTCGCCGTTGTCAAAATTGGTCCTATCAACCCCAACGGGTCGAAAATCTTGCTGATTGCTGACAGTATCTGTCTCTTAGTTTTTGCCGACCCTGCCTTGCTGACAGAAAATTGGAATAGATCGCTGTTCGGGTCCCATTCGAGACCAAGAGTACTGATTGTTTCGTTTGCGCCGACCGCTCACTTGGACAACTCCTCTCGATCCTCCAAGGCTACGTGGCTCAAACTTTCTGGATGACTCGTGCACCATTTGTGGATCTTGAACCCGCCTGCTTGTAGTAACTCGGTGAGTTGACCTTGAACCTCGATGGCACCGGCGATGTCGTCGGCTCCTGTCAGAATATCGTCTACATACATCTCATCGAGTATCACTCGTGCCGCCTCACGATAATTTTCTGTTGCCTGCTCTGCTAGTGTTTGCACGCATTTTACAGCTAAATATGATGAGCTCGATTGGCCATACGTGACCGTGTTTAGGCGAAACTCGCTTACTCTATCCGCGGGAGAAAATCGCCACAATATGCGCTGATAGTCTCGATCGTCTGGGTGCACAAGCACCTGTCGGTACATTTTCTTTAGATCAGCTGTTAACGCGACATTGTAACATCGAAATCTCATAACAATTTCTGTCAAATTAGCCTGCAACGTTGGACCTACATGCAATACGTCGTTAAGCGACAGTCCTGTACTTGTTTTGTTCGAGGCATCGAATACTGCGCGCAATTTCGTGCTCGTGCTCGACTCTTTAATGACTCCGTGATGCGGCAAGTACAAAGTGTTTCGCTTTTCGTCCTCCGTCGTGTCGCTTACCAAGGACATGTGCCCAAGGTCAATGTATTCCCTCATGAATTGTGTGTATCGTTCTCGCAATAACTCATTGTTATTGAAACGCCGCTCGAGATGAATCAATCGTTTGAGCGCAGCGCTACGCGATTCCCCTAGCCTGGTGGGATCCGCCTTAAACGGTAGCTTAACTGTAAATCGGCCGCTTGTGTCTCGCGTCACGGTTTCCTTGAAAATTTGCTCACATTGTTTCTCATTGACCGATAACGCTTGCGTTTTTGATTCGACATTTTCAATTTCCCAAAATCGTTTTAGACTTTCGTCCAGAGTTTCCTTTCTCTCGAGAGAACACGTTAATGCCACGATGCTCTCGTGATTGCAACTTATGCTTGTTGAATTTTCAAACAACAATTTTCCCGCAATTACCCATCCGAACTTAGTGTTTCGCAATGACGGTTGATTTTCGCCTAATTCTATTTTCTCCGTCTGCATCACGTCAAAGAAATATTCTGCTCCCAGCAGAATGTCAATCGCGCTCGGTTTGTAAAATTCGACATCAGCTAGCTTGATATTGAGAGGAATTTGTAACGCGCGTGCATCGAGTTCAGTTGACGGTAAACGTTTCGCGATAGTTGGTACGACTAGACAATGAACGGCATCGATTCGAAAATTGGAGTGCCTCGATTGCACCGATATGTGACAACTTTGAACAATCTTGCTCTCGCGCTCGTTTATCCCGGTTACAGTTTCTTGCGCTCGATCTAATCGGACGCCTAGCTTATTGCACGCGGCTTTCGTGATAAAGTTTGCTTCGCTACCACTGTCGAAAAGGATACGCAAAGGTACGCTGATTCCGTTCAGACGCTCGACGTCGACCATTGCCGTGGCCATGAGTACATGACGCTTTCTGGGATCGCCCGAAGCGTGATGCACCGCCACGTTGCTGGACTTGCTGCTCGAATCCTTGCCTCCTCCCTCTGTCCCCTGGCTCGCCTTGGATGCATCCTCGTTGACGGATGGACGATGACAGAGAGTGTTGTGTCTCTTAGAACACACACGACAAGATCCCATCTTGCACGATTTGATGAAGTGATCGTTCCTCAAGCAATTCATGCACAGCTTGAGACGCTGAACTTCCTTGATTCGATCTTCGATTGCCAGCGACGTAAATTTGTCGCACTGGTAGATGTAGTGGTTGCCTCGACAAAAGTGGCATCGACCACCCTCCTCGGTGACCGTCAATACAGCTACCTTCTCGTTTGAGCTAGTTTTCCCTTGATTTCGATTTTTCGACTGCGCCTTGTCGTTGTCGGCTTTGCGAGAGTTGTCACTCGTTTTTGATCGAGCCTCGATTCTCTCTAATATTTGGCATCGTTGTTGTAAGAAATCCGTGAACCCGTTTAGGCTGGACTCCCTCGATTTTTCATCCTGTTCCCATGCACGAAGTGTGACGGTGTCGAGCTTTGTTTCGATAATGTGCATGATGAGTTCGTCCCACGAGTCTGTGGGTAGCCCCATTGATTTGAGAACTCGCACGTGTTTCGTCGCATTATCGATCAATCCTCGTATCGCACTCGACGACTCTTTTTCTACTCGAGGCAGTGTAAATAGACACTGAATGTGCTTTTTTTTTATTGCCCGAGGATCGTCGAATCGTTTTTTCAGCAGCTCCCATGCCACCGTATAATTGTCACCTGTCAATTCTATCGCCTCGATAATTTTTGCTGCGGCATCCGTGAGCGATGAAAGCAAATACTGGAATTTTTGTACATTCGGTATACTCTCGTTGTTGTGTATAAGCGATTGATACGTTTCCGAGAAACGTTTCCAGTCTTCCATTCGACCGTCAAATTTTGGCAATTCGACCGTTGGTAACCTGACTCGCGATTCTTGATTCATGATGCCACCACGAGCGCCACCACTGTTTGATGCGGCGATCGTACGCATCAGCTCGTTTTGTTGCTCGATCAACCTCGTGAGAACTTCATTGCCGACACCGGACGGCATCTCCGACGCGCCGCTTCTTTGTGCGAATTGTTGCATCATCGCCGCTTGTTGCTCGAGCACTCGCACTATTGCGTCGTCTCCACGTCCCTTGTCCTCGCCAAGATTTTTAGGAACCACTCGCACCAACCTTTTCAATTTTACTCTTATGTTGATGCAATTGTCTTCGAACTCGGCTTCGTCTTCGTTGTCTTGAACCTCGAGCTCTCCTTGGAGTTTTGCCTCGAGTTGCTCTTGTATCTGCTTGTACTCGTCACTTATTTCGTCCAATTTTGTCAAATAAACTTCGATCTTTTCTCGCAAGTCGTCTTCATTTTCTCGTAATTTGTCAACTCTTGTGTTGAGCCTTGTTAGCTTGCCCTTAATAGTCCCTCGTTGTCGACGAATGTCCGTCGCCGCCATATTTTTTAGCCTCTTCGAGAGCACTTGTCTTGCACGTTTTGTGGACTGTATTTACTAGATTTTCCTTGCCATCGGGCTCGAAGGACCAAATGTTGTAATAGATATTGGATATCGATAAACCAAGCAATCTTCACTCGTAATATTTATTGTCTCATAACATGAAAAACTTTACAAAGAACTCGCCGCTAGATGCTTCTTCTCACGCTTCTCCCTTTCTACTCGTTCGTTCAATCGGGGCCGAGCGAGAACGGCGCCGACCGAAGCGCCCTCACGCAGGGGCGTACCATCGCGGGATCAGGTGATCATACGCTTTCATTTTCACAAAACATACATCACACACAACAGTAACAAAGACGGTCATGTGACGAGTTTAAAGAATAATTTTTCTTCTTCGGAATAGGATCATGCAACGTCCACTTCTGCAAAGTGCACTTCCAGAACGAGCCATCCCACGAAAAAATGACCAATGGAAACCATACAGCTGATGTCTGATCCAGTACGGACTAACCGATTGTGGGCAACCAGTGTTGGCACAACGTTGAAACAATGGTTCTGTCATTTCTCAACCGACCCTTTTTTCAAAGTCCGTTATCCAGCATAACGCCAATGTTGAGGCAGTTCCGGTTAACGACCGAGAACCGACTGTTGGGGTAGGGTCATGGAGCCGACCGTGGATCAGCATTGGCCGCCATTAATAGTCTTACGCTCAATCTCGGCATCTGGTATTATACCAATGTCGGATCAGTTTCGGTTGCCGCCGGAGAGCCGACTGCTAGGGTAGACTACTGGAGCCGTTCATGAGCCAGTACTGTCCGCCATTCAATCGCCTACTTTAATTTCTAAGATCGGCATACAGCAATATACCAATGTCGGGGACGTGTCGACAAACGATGGAGAATCGACCATTGGCCTGGATAGCTCGAACCAACCATGGGCCAGTAACATTCCCCGTTGATTAGGCCGTGCACAGCTCGCGAATCGCCATTCAGTATTGTATCGGTGTAGGTGAACGAGCAGTGAGTCCATTGTCGGCTTTTCTTGCGATACTTAAGGGGCTATACCAATGTGAACGCTGAAAATTTGGGTGATTTTCGGGAATTTTTTGGAAGAAAAGTACTCAATTAAATGTTTCGGACATTTAAAAATGTATTTGGCTATATTTGACCTATATTACATAATTTTTTCATAAAAAAATATTGAGATCCAAGCGACTTATGCGCTGTCTTCGGAAGCGCCAAAAAAAAGTTCCTCCACTGCTGACACAATTCCGGCCGATTGCAGTAGCGGCAGATATTTTCGAAAATATCAAAATCTAACAAAATAGCGTAGCTATGAAAAAAGTCTATTTTCTTGCCTGTAAAATAGTCGTTTTTCAATCCCATATCGTCAATTTTCATCCAATCAAAAATATCCTACGTCATTGTAGAGTAAATATATTCAAGAGTACGCAGCTCAAATTTCTAGTCAATCGGATAATTGCTCTTTGAGTTGCAAAGTCAGCAAATTCGAAAAATCGCATTTCGAGACAAACGCATTTAAATATATAACTATCGATTTTTGCAAGATAAAATGATAGAGATACGGCTTTGAAATTTTTACAGGATATTCTTGAAAATATAAACTGTCGAAAAAGGCAACAGAAAAAAATCGATTTTTTGAATGTGTCACACTGGTATAGCCCCTTAACTATGTTTTCTCCCAATCTTATCCTTCTCAGCCAATCGTATTCAAGAATTCGAAACCGTATGTCCGACAGGCGCGTGCACTGAGAAAAAAGAATCGTTGAATGTGCAAAACGCATTTTGTTGTCTCGGAAGTTTGTTGTTTCAACAGTTACTATTTTATTTTTAACACTATACTATTTTACCACCAACTATGCTGTTTTGTTATGCCAATAAAAAATCAAGTTGAACGTATTTAAAGATACATTTTGTTAAACCAATAGAATTTTGGATGGATGAACGATTTTTTTTTCAGTGTGGAGTTTGTCGTCCTAACCTCAATTGCTCAGTTCGATTGACTGCGTGTTTGCGACAGTGTTACCCGAAACAAGACGCGCTTGGACTATTTCAACCTATGTACATTGGATATAAAATTGGATATAGAAAAAAAAACCTTCATTGCTCATTGTCAGTCAGCGTTATCGCGTGTTCGCGTAGGTGTGACCAAAAAAAGACGCGTTGAAAGAAACATCATTGATGCGAATAACAATACGTAATTCACAGTATTCACAGATTCTATTATCTTATTATTATTATCACCCATAGTCAATATTCTCTCGCACCAACATTTACTTGCTTGAATAATAAATTATAATATTTATGTAATTTCGACAGTTTTGTATTTATTGCTGCGTACTAGTATATATATTAACAAAATACTGACATAATTAATATTGGTCGAAACTCGGGGCATTATCGAATTGATAATAGACCGGACCAACGTCGGTACGATATTGGCCGGAACTTGGGTCAACGTTGGCGCAAGCGTCGGGTCTGTTTTAATTTGGGTTGAAACTTGGGTCGACCTTGGCACGAGCGTCGTGACCAATGCTGGTATGATATTGGTTGTTACTTTGACCAACTTTGGCACTAGTGTCGGGCCCGTTTCAATATCAATGTCGGTACCATATCGGTAGTCAGTCTTGGCCCGGGGATGTCATTTCGACAATGGAACATCAATGAACGCACACTTATGCCAGGGAATGGCTATCCATAGAGTAGCGGTGGCGCAGTGCTGTGCCAGTGTCGAACCAGTTGTAATTTTTTTCATGAGATGACATCAAAATACTTTCTCCAGTCGCTGCTATGCAACTGGGGCAATACCTTTTTTTTCAACCTGAGAGCTGATTGCGAGTAGTTGGGAAGTCGAAATCCCTCGCCGAGCTTTTTTTTTGTTACCACGCACAGGATTTCCAGTGTACTTGTGTGGTTTACACGTTGTATTTGTCCATAATAGTGATATCAATTTTTTGTTAGAATAACATGATTTTTTAAATAAAAATAAACCTTTTTTTTTGAAAAAAAAGAAAATAATGAGAATTTCAAGAATAAAATTTCTGATTAATCGAAAACTTTTTATTTTATGAGCAGTTTATGAGCAGTTGTAACGAAATTTTTCACTGAAAATTCATTTCTTGAGCTCAAATCCTGCAACTTTTGAATAAAACAATATTTTTTAAATTCCGTACGTAATTCTCTAGGTATACTTATGTAAATTGACGAGAATTTTTGTTTTTTGTTCTAGGTAAAAAAATGTGGATGCTAAATGTCACGCCGTGGAGCGCCTAAAAAAAGATAATAAAAGAAAATATTAGTAGTCGGCCATTTTGTACATTGAAAAAGAATATATTTTTTAACAGCTTGATATTCATACTAAATGGATGTGTAATTAATTTAAAGAATAGATGTGTAATTAATTTAAAGAGTGGATCACTTTTTCATACGCAAAAAAAATCTGAAATTCGCACATGATTTTGTACCCGTTGCTGTGCCCTAAGGCCTTAAAATACATTTTTGGCTTCTGAGACACTGTTGAAACTATATATGTCCAAGTAACCTTGCCAGATGTTCCTGGAAAATTTCAAATTTGAAAAAATCGTCATTTTCGATAACTACCGAAAAATTCTAATTTTAACGCAAAATAATCGAAATATTAACTTTTACTACATACTTTTCATATTTTGTTTATTTTTACTCGGTGATGCTAAATTCACCGTCAAATCTTGGCGCCCCGGATATCGTACTCTTGCCATTTCACTCGGCTATTTTATAATACATTTAATTATTTTTGTGCAATTGATTGATGAGAAAAACATGACAAAACCATTGTTTGCATTGGAACGAATAACAATTATTTTCATGGTAAGCCAACATTTTTCCCAAGGAAAAACAAACCAAAATTTTTTGGGGGGATCTTTTTGTTGCTCGTCCTACTTTCTTAACACTTTTTGAAAGCTTTCGAAAAGGTATAGGCACGGTAGCCTCTCTCGCATTTAGGTACTTGGTGGCGAGACGCTGCGATGGCTCTTCACACCGACTGATTATTTTTCATAATCGTCACTTATCAGGCAACATAACCATAGACGAGAAGATATTATGGGCTATCGTTATAATCTCGTATTAGGGATTGCCTGCACGCGAATTTCTTTAATTACGAACACATGAAGACAGCTAAAAAATAATGAGTGATTGTGATACGGCTCATCTCTTGTTTAGAAATTCATTATGGTTGTCAAAGGTTTAGAGTGCTGAGATTCCAATATTCGTTTTGTTATCCACCGAGTTCGCATGTTAAAAAAAATAGTATCATATACATAATCATTCTATTTGCAAAATAATATTTTTAGTTTCTGTCAGAGGTAATAACTGGTGCTCGTGGAAAGGCTCGTGGAAATTGCCTCAACACTTATTGTATTATTTTTCTAAAGCATATCTCTGATATGTCGTATTATTATTCACGGCATACTCCGTTTTCAAAGCACGTGTTCAACTTTCTGTATATAATTTAATTATTGCGCTTAGACTTCGTTTTCCCAAACAAGGTCAGGACGTTCTCTGGTTTTTTCTTCTCTACTGCGCACTGAATCGAAATATGTGTGTTTAAGGGGTCTTCTCACTTTAGACGCTAAAAAGGCTAGTTTCATGCATTTTTTTGATAGGTTTATATTATTGATATTGATATAAAAGTTGCTACACTTCATAAATACACTTCCGAAATACATTGAAACAAATTTTTTTTAATTTATTTAAGTCACTTTTTATAGACGAAAATGGTAGTTAAAAAGTCCTAAAAAATGTAGGTCTGCGCTGTTGATGAAATCTCGGACATTTGTCGAAAAACAAAAAAACGTGTTTTTTCACCGTTTTTGGCAACAACAAAAATAGTAAATGTCAAAATTTAAAAAAGCCTTGATATCGTTGTAAAGAATATTTGGTTAACATGTCATAAGGATCGGCTCAGTAGTTTAAAAGATTTTATCAACAAGCCATTGAAAAACGTTGTTTCGAGAAAAACGGGTTTAAAGTTTGTTTGGATTACAATACATAAAATTTAAAAAAAAATGTATTTCGAAAGTGTATTCATTAAGTGTAACAACTTTTATATGAATATCTATAATATAAACCTATCAAAAAATTCATGAAAATAGCCTTCTTTAGCGTCTTAAGTGAGAAGACCCTTTAAGGTGAAAAAAAGGAATATTATGATAATACTCTTCATGTTGGTACCAAACGTTGGAATCCTACCTAGGGTCCCTGACACTTTCGAATCGGCTTGTCAATTGGAATCTACTTTGCAAGTGATACATTTGGATGCTACGAGGTGATATCAGACTATGTGCTGATTGAAGAAACGGGCCACTGGGCAAGAAAGTATTGCCTGCGGGGTCCAATTTCTGGACGGCTCTTTGGTGGATGTTCGGAAAATGGCTGCTGTCACGACATTGTCATCAAGTTGGATCGTGGGTCTTACACGTCCATTGTATTGGATTGTGGATTATTTTTCTTTTTCGTAGATGTTTCGAAAAAATGTTCGGGAAATCCTGCTCAATTCCCGGTTACAAGGCCACAGAGGTATTTGTAGTTGCTTCGAGTGTGCATAAAAGTAGACGTCATTATCAGTGGCATTGACGAGGAATTTTCTCCAAGAAACGTTCGGACTACGTGATAATCCACGGACACACTGATCATTTTTTAGAGCACGCAAACCCGATGGGAAATTGAATAATATCGCGCTAAAAGATGAAAAATTCATAGGCGATACATTGTCACTTGTATAACTCTGCATTCATAAATTTTGGTACGGTTTGACGTTCAGTAATTTGTTTCTCCTAACTTCCGGGGCGTCCACAGCCGTCTTAAGGCAGTAATCTAGTCTGAAGACCGAAATTCCGGGCGTTTTTTGGGCTTGATAAAGAAAACATTTTTATCATACATATTTTACATTTTTTAAAAATTGATGACACAAAAAAATGTTGTGCCGTCAAAATAAAAATTGAAAAGGTTATGGTCCTCTGAGTTTAGCCGTGAAGGAAAAAAGGGTTGACATGATTCCAAAGCTTCCATTCATCCGAAACAGAAATGAAACTAATTTTCTTGATTAATAAGAATGCCATAATAGCAGCTTCCAAACAGAAGAACAAAAATGTAATGGCGACTGTTTGAAAAAAGGTAATTGCGCGCCCTATTTTTTTTTGAGTGAATTTTTTTCGATGGTAATAATAATAATTTTTCAATGTTCGATGTAGAAAGTATACAGGGGTATAGACTGAAGGTCCATACTAAATTTTAAGTCAATCGGACAAATAGAACTCGAGATATTATGTCAACGAGGTTGAAAAAAGTCGCTTCGAGAAAAACGCGATTAAAGTTTTGAGTACAATTTCAATATTTCAATATCATCAATTTGGGAAATTTTCCAAAAAAATTATGCTTACCATCATAACTCGAAATCCTTAGACTGTGGACTAAGGTAAGCTAGGTTAGATATGTTCCTAATGAGGTGACTTATTACCCCCTTAAGGATTTGCATTGACTTCCCTAACTTAATGTTTTTGAAATTCTGCCCAATTCCTGGTTACGAGGCCACAGAGGTATTTTTAGTTGCATCAAATGTGAAGAAAAGCCGGCGCCGTTATCAGTAGTATGCACGAGGACTTTTCTCGAAGAAACGTCCCGACCACGTGATATTTCACAACCTCACTGCTCATTGTTAGAGCACGAAAACCCGATAGGCAATTGAATAATAACGCGTTAAAAGATGGAAAGTTCATAGGCAATGCATCGTCACTCGTATGACGCGGCGTACATAAAGAGTGGCAACGTTTCACGTCCACTCATTCATTTCTTCTTCCGACGTGTGCAACCAGTTTCGGCAACATGCAAGCTAGAGTTCGCCTACACTCCATTTTACACGGGTAAAATTACGTATATATCAGTTAAAAGCCATGGGTAACATTGTTATGAAAATTTTTTTAAATATAATCACGCCAGTAACGCTGTTGATTCGCGAAAACGAATCATTTTTTAGGCTCCTGCCGAACATTTCGTACTTTTGAAAAATTGTTTACCTATCTCTTCTGGTTTATAAATGTGACAATAGAACGAAACAGCCTTTGGCTACACGCTCCTGATCCAATTTCCTTTCACGAAGGTTTGCTGTCGTGAAGATCTTCCTGTTGATCGCCCTCCTCGCAATTGGTGGTGAGTACACCCAGAATGAATCTCGTCGGCTTAAGACGAGGTACCTGAGTAAACGGCGAGAAAAACAGGTAGACTTCGGGAATTTTTATCTCAAAAACTAATGTTTCGATTGGATACGGGTTTTTTTATTGGGAAATATGCACATTGAGGTATGTTTAGGAGTTTTTTTAACACAAATTCGTTGACTGGAAGCGATTCAAACGCGATTATCTCGAAACATAGTTTTCAAAGTCGGTGCCAGATGTATCTCGAAAACGGCTTGTCAGATTTTGTCCAAATTTGGATACAATATTCTTCGATAGTTTTTTCATTTGATTGGACCATTGCTTTTTTGTGCAATGTGTTTGCAATTCAAAATCGTTGGAAATTGCGAACGAAAAACAAATGTTAAATTAAAACGGTCGCAATTCCGTCAAAAATGAAAATTTCAAAAAAATTCTAGGTAGGGAACGAGAAAAACCATCGTAGAATGTTGTATCCAAAATGGGACAAAATCGGACAAGCCGTTTTCGAGATACATCTGGCACCGAATTTAAAAATTATGTTTCGAGATAATTGCGTTTGAATCGCTTCCAGTCAACGAATTTATTTTAAAAAATACCTCAATGTACATATTTTCTAATAAAAAAAAACCCGGATTCAATCGAACCATTAGTTTTTGAGAAAAAAATTCCCGAAGTTTACCTGTTTTTCTCGCCGTTTACTCAGGTACTTAACATTTACTCGCATAAATACTTAACATTTATTCACGGCCAAGCATTGTGATTTTTTGCACAGACAGCGGTTGGTGAAACCATCGCAAGAGACCACAAAATCGCTCTACAGTAACAGATTAATTGATAGTGTAATAACAGAGCCACGTAATCACTTTGTCTTTATTTCTCACAATTAACATTACGAAAAGGAATCGCAAAAAACCAGATTCTCTCGTATGTGAGCATTATGGTTGTGAAGAACGTTGGTACAGCGAGAAATTGTCAATTGTGTTTCGAAAGCAGTGTCAATCGAAAAATCTTTCACTTTTCTGGAATGGTTGCCCTTTGGCCATGTCAATTCATGCTTTATTCTACTCGGAATCCGTATATAGTATTTTCAAATCGCCATCTCAGAGACGATCCTTCCGAAAGAATTTTTCCTCTTATGGAGTTGTAGTGTTTGTGTAAAGTAACTGCAAAGATATTTCTTCTTCGAGTTGGCTGCCTTCGTAATAAATACAACACGTGAAAAAAATCGTCAGCAGGATATTGGTTTTTTCCTGTAAATTTTAAATCAGCGATTGTTGAAATATGTGAGTCGGTACAAGCGAATAAGAACCAACGTTCATCGGGTTTTTCGGACTAAAAAAATAATAGAAAACGCTCATTATTTAAAGAAAATGCACGCTATGTTTTTACTAATTGGGCGGTACACAATCTCCAATGATGAATTGGCTTTGAAACCAATCGAAATATGGCCCCGCAATATACAAACGTATCGATAAATGGTTGATAAGTAACGAGTTATTCTGATCGGTATTGTCGTAGGACCAAGCGCCGCCCTCACAAGCGGAGTACCCATACCAACCGAGGACGCATTGTTTTTTGTGTTGATAAGACGGGATAATCGTCCCAAATGCGGTGGTGCGTTGATAAGTAAAGATCACGTCCTTACCGCGGAAAATTGTGTTGTAAATGAGCAACACCAACGGTATCCCGGGGTATCGGTGTTGATCTCTACGGATCTGGAAAACGCGGATGCTGCTGGTCGTCAGGTCCTCCGTGTCCGACTGCCACCTAACGTTAGAGGAGCCTCGACGCGAGAAATGACCGTAGCTCTTTTAATAGTAAGTGAACTGAAGCTTTTTCGTGCACAGTACGACTTTGATCGGAGAATTGGTTCGATACGTGAGATCAGTATTCTCGCATTATGGGGTCTTCTCACTTTAGACGCAAAAAAGGCAATTTTCATGAATTTTTTTATATGTTTATATTATAGATATTGATATTGATAAATACACTTCCGAAATATATTTTTTTAAATTATTTATTCAAGTCACAATTTATAGACAAAAATGTTAGTTAAAGAAATGTCATGAATAATGGTAGGTTTGCGCCGTTGATGAAATCTCGGAGATGGATCATCCGAAACAACAAAATTAAACGGTTTTAGATTCAGTATGTTAAGGGGCTATACCCGTGTGAACGCTGAAAATTTGGGTGATTTTCGGGAATTTTTTTGGAGAAAAGCACTCAATTAAATGTTTTGGAAAATTAAGAATATATTTGGCTATATTTGATCTATATAACAGAATTTTTTCATCGAAAAATATTGAGATCCAAACGACTTATGCGCTGCCTTCGGAGGCGCCAAACAAAAAGTTCCCCCACTCCTGACATGATTCCAGCCGATTTAGTAGCTGAAACCGAAAACGGAAAAAATGTCGTTAAACTGAAAGGTATTTCCTGTACAATGACGTGGGATTTTCGAAAAATATAAAAATCTAACAGAATATCGTAGTTATGAAAAAAAGTTTGTTTTCTTGCCTATAAAATGGTATTTTTTTTTTCAATGCAAATCGTGAATTTTCACCCAATCAAAAATATCCTACGTCATTGTAGAGTAAATATATTAAAGAGTACTCAGTTCAAATTTTAAGTCAATCGGATATCGGCTCTCTGAGTTACAATGTCAGCAAATTTGAAAAATCTCATTTCGAGAAAAACGCGTTTACAGATTTAACTATCAATTTTCGCAACATAAAATGATTAGAGATACGGCCTTGAAAATTTACAGGATATTCTTGAAAGTATAAACTGTCGAAAAAGGCAAAAGAATCGATTTTTTAAAAGTGTCACACTGGTATAGTTCCTTAATGGCTATAGCGTATATCATACGATTTCTGATATATGCAAAAATAACAAAATTGCGGACATATAAAAAAACGTGTGTTTTCACCGTTTTTGGCAACAAAAATAGTAAATATCAAAATCTAAAAAAAATGCTTGATATGCCCTATAGCAAGAGTTGTTAAGAACATATGGTTAAAACTTCATAAGGATCGGTTCAGTAGTTTCGAAGATTTTATCAGCAAGCCGTCGAAAAACATTATTTCGAAAAAACGCGTTTAAAGTTTGTTTAGATTACATAAATAATACATACATTTTTTTAAAATGTATTTCGAGAGTGTCTTGATTAAGTGTAACAACTTTTATATCAGTATCTATAATATAAACCTATAAAAATTGTATGAATTCGCCTTTTTTAGCGTGTAAAGTGAGAAGACCCCTTAAAACTGTGTATCACATGCTCTTGAATTCGTCGACTCCGCCATAATTCCGGTGCCACTCTCTAAAACTTCATTAATTTTCTCCCAATACGGCGCAGCTATCGGAATCCATCCCATCGTATGAAAACGTTGCACCAATATCGTTACCGATCGAAGACTTACCTGCTGCGAAACGATTTAAATCTCCACCGTTGCTGTCGGCCCAATTGATAGTATTTTCGGAAATTATGGACCCATTTCCCAGCGAGCCCCTCCAGCAATTGCAGGTATCGGTCAAACGGTGCAAACATTCTGACCTGCTATGCGGAAAACCCTCAGCCGTCGCAATGATGACTCCCGTAAGTAACCAAGTTGGGTAGCCTAGTCTCGACCACCGAGTAAAATTGTCTGGTTATCTTGGGATATTTGTTGTTTGAGAGCACCAAAGATTTAAAAAAAAACGCCTCAAAGATCTGATCGTTGTATTTTCTAACACACGGTACCACATAGGATTTTGTGGCTATTATTCATGAGCTGACGAGATGAACTTATTTTCTCTATCGACTCTGGCTCCTCTAGTGAGTTCTGAGCTGCTTTGGATGATTCTCGTTCGGGAGTAACTGTCATTGACGGAAATGGTAGCAGTTGGTCCATTTACTTTGGGAAATGGCACCGATGCTACGTTGTGTCGAATATGTTTAGCTGATGATGCGAAAACGCCAGGAGCTACATCGAGTCGCAACTTTTTGTTCGCTAAACCAAAGTCATCAGCGATGAAGTCACTAATCCAACAGCTCTTTGCATTACGGACATTTGGACGGTTTTTCGGGAAGTTTTGTGCAGGACTAGTTCTAAATTTCACTTTTTCCTGAGATGGATACTTGTCCTTATGGTGTGAAAACACTTGGGCCGCGCTCCCCGTTATCCTCACGATGTCGTCCATCGGGAAGGGAATGGAATCATTGAATTATTTTAACGTATTTGTTGCTTGCGGGATGATAAATACGTCATACAGCGGGAGGTCCATTAGAAAATATGTCCAACAGAAGTCGCATTGTGAAGGAAGGCTCATAAGCTGATGATAACGATTAGTTTTGTTGGTGGAGTTTCTTACGGGGTACAGAGCTCACGTTCGATATTTCCATTGATATGCTGTGTGTTTACGTCTACCATCTGACAGTATCTGTTGAGAGGAATACGGTGACCTACGACACAAGGTTATCCAAGGTCGTGAATGTCAATTTCGCTTGTAAAAAGTGTCCGAAGTGATGACCGTCGGTACCAAGGTATTGGGAGTACAAATAAGTCACCACCGTGTCTTTAAATAAGAAAATTTACATTTGTACTCCCAATAGCAGTCTTTCCGTCGCTAATGCAGACCCAAATCTCCCAACTACGAACACTTCCCATAAATAAATGCGAATTTGATGACCTTGAGTGATCTTGTTTCGTGGAGCATTGCACCCATGCCAACAGTCGCTATCAAATGGTAGTCGCAGAAACACAGAATTCCATTTAAAAAAGCAAATACGTCCGCCGTGTCTTGGAAGTAAGGCCACCCACAAAAAAAATCGTTATCACCATCTGCTGACACCTTCTGCACAATGCAGCTTCCGGTGGACACTTTTTTTCGGGTACTCCAAGTTTGGAAGATATTGAAGGCGCTAATAGCCATTGGGCAAGCCGGTATGCATACGTCTCTGTACATTGCATTATGCAATTTTTATTGCAGGTTGTCGAAGGTTCACCGCTCGTTCACAATGGGACCCTCATAGGCATAGCCCTGGGTCGCCGGTCAAAAGATGGTAAAAAGGACATCTACGAGGAGGTCCACAAGCACTGGGTGTTCATTCTTGAATCGATGTATACCACAGGGTTCTCGAATGCGAGAAAACGAAACAGAAAATTTAAGCTGCCACGTTTGGAACTTAACTACTGAATGTAAGACAGTAAAAAAATCACCTGAATACGGAATAAAAGAAGGGAGCAAATGTGTGGTTTTCAATATTTTCCTGCGCCGCAAAAAGACAATTCCGTAATAGCTGGCGTCGCTGTTTTATTTAACACGTATTTTGGTTGTCTCGTTTACTTTGCGTATTGCCACTTTCAAGTATTAAGGGGAGATATACACTTAGGAGCCGGAGAAAGGTCATTTTTGTGAATTTTTTCAAGGATAACTATTTGAAATTTGGGATTTGGGTATTAATTATCTAAAAGTATATACATTCAAAAATATGTTTAATATTCTTAATTTAAAAATATCAAAAATGTACAAGGTTATTGTATGATCCTTGGAGCGTCGTAAAAAAATCTGCGTATACGGTACCCACTGGCGTTTCGTCAAAAATCATCTGAAAAAAACCGAAAAGGTGATTAAATTCGATACTATAATGTAGTACTCGTCATAGCCGATTTTGAAAATGTCGATTTATGACTAAATGGCGGACGTTTGAACATTAATAGTGATTTTTGGGCCGACAATTAGTTATTATTTGGCCTATAAAACAAAAAATAAGTAATGGAAAATAAAATCCTACGACAAGTACTAGATAATGGTGTATATAATAACCGCAAAACACCTCAAGGCAATCGGTTCATTGGGTTTCGAGAAATTTTGGGTACCGAGTTGAAAAACGTGGTTTTGAGAAAAACGCGTTTGAAAATTTGGGAATGAATAAATCATGAAATTCGTCCACTTACATGGAATCATCGATACCAGGCCCATAGTGTAGGTCTTTTACGGTCGATGGAGTGTTCATAGCTTCTAAATCCTCGACCTCGACCATCTAGGTTTACATCTCTGCTTAATATAAAATCCTTCACAAACTTTTCAAAAGTATGCTAAGTAAAAAAAATCCTCCCGAAAACATTATTGCTTGTTTAACCGTATAAAAAATTCTGATTTAACTCAAAATATTTTTTATTCAAATTCAAACAGAGGCTTTATCATATTTTTTAATTCAAATGTACGATAAAGTGAAATAATTTTTTATGATATTGCTAAGCAAGTTTACTAGAAATTTTGTACACAAAATTGCTAAACCTTAGGAATAATATTTTTCCAAACATTTTATTTTCGTTCAAAACATCATATTTCTATTATAACATAAAATTGATATCACCGTTATATAACTGTACAACGTATGTACCACACAAGTACACTGGTCTTACACGTTCATTGTGCTGGAATATGGCTCATTTGTCGTTTTGATACACATTTCCGATAAAAAAAAAATCGGGAAATGCTGCTCAATTCCCGGTTACGAGGCCACAGAGGTATTTGTAGTTGCTTCGAGTGGGTATAAAAGTAGACGTTTTGATCAGTTGCATTGACGAGGACTTTTCTTGAAGAAACGTTCGAACTCCGTGATAATCCACGGACTCACTGATCATTGTTAGAGCACGCATACGCGATGGAAAATTGAATATCGTCCCTTGTATAACTATCTGTCTACATCAATTTTGGCACCGTTTGACGTTCAGTAGCATGTTTTTGTAACTCCCGGGGCGTCCACAGCCATCTCGAGGCAGTATTCTACTCTGGAGGGCAAAATTCCGGGCGTTTTTTCGGGCTTGATAAAAAAAGACAAAAAACATGAAAATTTAGCCACGAAGGAAAAAAGGGTTAGGGCGGTTGACATGATTCCAAAGCTTCTAAGGATTCATCTCAACCAGAAATAAAACCAATTTTCTTTATCAATAAGAATGTCATAATAGCAGGTATCAAGGAGAATAACAAACATTCCATGGCGACTGTCTGGAAAAAGTTAATTCCGCGCCCGATCTTTTTAAAGTACTTTTTTTTAATAGTAATAATAATAATTTCGCAATGCCCAAGGTAGGGATGATAGAGGGATATGCAGGGTGGACCATTTAACGTAACCACCCGAAATATCGTCGTTACTTTTAGAGTGACGAAAAAAATGTCAGGAGGTAATTTGATTGATCTCGAAGGGCTGATACAGTGGTGAAACATTCATTTTTGTGAAGGTCATAGTTTTTGCGTTCTCAAGGTCATCAATAGTTTTTCAAATGGAAACATGTTTTTTTATTTTTATTAAGACGTTGTAGCTGATATTTAGACGAATCCAACGACGACATGATATCATGAACTTGAAATGATTTTTCACTAAAATCTACGTGAAAAAACGGGAAATCGTGATGGTATTGATAATGAAAATTACCGAATAATGTGATTGAAATTTTTGTGTCGAAAATTTATTGTAACAAATGTTCGAAGTGATGGCCATTGACCTTGACACATTTTGGAAGACGTCGGATGAATGATTATCTTGACCTTTGAAAAGTTTCTGGTGTGATAGCGGCGTATGCTCGTGTAATTCGTTCTCGTATGTTCACTGAGGTCGTAGGACTATCATGGTAAACACGATCCTTTATAGAGGGCGTACACAAATTACGTAGCAAAAATTTCCCAATGTTTGACCCCCCCCCCCCGTCCCACGTAACGGGACCGTAACGCTTGGGCGGACCCCCCCCCCCCCCGCCCCTATTCTGTTACGTAACGGGTGCTTTGTCGCCAATAATTGCAATTTTTCTCATAGACATAACTAATTACGAAAGGATCGGGCTTATACTCATATTATGAAGTATATATTCATCTAGTTTTATACCAATTTTTATGACATACTTCGTTTAAAAGCACGTGCTCGACTTGGTATATATGATTTAGTTAATGCGCCTAGACTTCGTCTCCCCTAGCGAAGTCTATGTTCCTATCAGGGAGGCTAGAGTGGGAGGAGTCCGATCTCTTATGGAGAGACTTGAAAAAAGTCGCTACAAAAATGTGGTCAAACTGGGATGGCGCCACTATTGCTAAGACCTCGAGAAGTGAGCTGCGTGTGACAGAGACGGAACGAGTAAATAAGGAGAAGTGAGCTGTGCATAAGGCAGCATGATACTTGAGAAGTAGGCTGCGTGCGAGAGAGATGCAAAGTGATATATAGCCAGATCGCGCGCAAAAGTTACCCCCACTCTAGCCTCTTACGCGCCCATCACACAATCATAGTAGCGCGTGTCCGTGAGCAAGCACGCTCGGACATTTTCGGAAAGAGCCGAGCGCGCCGAAATTTCCCGACCGCGCCTTCGGCAGCTATACCAATACATGGACGCTGAGCACGGTCATGTGCGACCAAGCCGAAACGAAGGCTTCGAGGGAAAAAGCAATCTGAGCACGACTCGTGCGTGACGTCACCCGACGGAACGCGCGAGGCTTTTAGATGATTTCAATGCTTATTTAGCTCTTGATTCTCGGCGTTATCAATGTATAAAAAAAAATTTATCGCGCACCCTGTCCGCTTATTTTTTTAGTTTATACGTTGATTCAAATATAATAATAAATCCAAATTACACCTTATTTATCTTCTAAAAAATTGTTTGATAGTGAAATAATAGAGCCAATGAGTATTTGAGTCCTTATTTTTCACAATTGACATAACGTAATGTAACCATATAAAGCAAGATTTTCTTGCATCCGACATGCTTATTATTTGACGTTATTGCTCTCATACGTAAGCATTTTTGTTATCACAAACGTTGGAACGCCTTACATCGTCCATTTTGTTTCGACACACGTTTCAATCGGAAGACCTTTATCTTTGCTGGAATGTTTGGCCTATCGAGATCAGTGTTGGGCTTTAATTAATTTAATTTTCAATCAGTTCATTAATTGACTAAATAAGTAATTGCATTCAATTTAATTGCAATTAATATGAATTGCGATTACACTATTAATTGCATATTGCAATTCATTTATTTGGATTAATCCATGTTAATTGCAACTCGCAATTATAACAATTGGAATTAACTTTTTTAATTGTTCTAATAAACAATTAAAACTAACAATTGACCTATTTAACTTTACCGATATCAGATAAGAATATTTATATATTATTATTGATTATTGTATATATTATTGATGATTAGTATCAGTATTTTATTTGCTACTCACGTTCGTATTTCAATGAATTACAGATTTGTTCTGACGCCACTCCGCGCCTTACACAATAATCAATTTCAATTGTTAGCTTTTTCATCAAATACATTAAAAAGACTGAAAATTCATTAGGTTGTAATTGTGGAAAGTCGCGATCAACAATTGGTTAATTGTTAATTGCGATTACAGCAATTAACAATTAATTAATTGTTAATCGTGAGTTCTCACAATTACAATTAATTAATTGTGAATTGTTATAGTCATGATTAACAATTAATTAATGTTAACCTTCAGGTACGCTAGAAATTAAGTTTTGCCCAACACTAATAGGAATACTAATTCTTGCTTCGTCCTACACCGAAACCGTATATTTTTAATTCGTCGTCTCAAAGACGATCATTCCGAAAGTATTTTTTTTCTCTAATGGACAATAATGTCGTCCTGTTCGTGTAAAGCAACTGTAAAGATATATCTTCTTCAAGTTTGCTGTCTTTGCATTAAAAACATCACGTAAAGCTTTTCTTCAGAAGGATATTGATTTTTGCCTGCAAATTAAAAATCAGCGATTATAAATATTTGTAACTCGGTACAAGCGAATGAGAACCAACATCCACGGAGTTATTCGAAAAAAAAACAATAGAAAACGCTTGCTTTAATTATTTAATAAATCCATAATATGCTTTTTGCAAATGGGGCCCGACAATAACTCCAATGATAATTTTTCTTCACCCCTATTTTCGAGGGTGCGTTTCACCCCTTAAAAACCGGGTTCCCCAGATATAAAAAAAAGTGTCACCTATTTTTAACGATTCTACAAACATACCAAATTTAATCGAAATCGAAGAGTTCGACCTGAAGACCTTTCGTTGTTAATCAGGAACGTAACGTAAACCTAAACGCGGCTGCCGAAAAACTTGATTCATTTGTTCCCAATACGCCGCAGTTATCGAAATCCATCTCATCGAATGTTAAGGAGGTACGGTGATCACCATGCTAGTAAACTTAGAGTCTATTTCCCGCCGCAATACCGCCAAGTTTTAGATATATGCATTTGGCCTATTTTTCGAGAAATGTTTTTTAAGTATTGAATTTCGAGTTTCCTATTATTTTTATAATATAGAAACAACCTTGATAATCTACTAATCGACTTCAGTAGTACGCCTTATCGTTGACGTTTAGCATCGTTGCATTTTCGGTGGCTGTCATCGGTTCCACGCGCCCGGCTTATTATTTTTTGTAGCCGGTTAACATAGAGAATGAAAATACTGTGGAAGTTTATCAAAAGAGTAACGGGATTGTACCTGAAGTCCAGTTTAGAGACAAATGTAGATTCCGACGGACAAGAATTAGAAAATGAAAAGATAATATTGCGATTGCAAATAAAAAACGTCGCGTTGAAGTTAACCTCAATGCCCAATGTCCAATCTGTTGAAAGTCAAAACATATTTCATCGATTGTTATGTTATTTTCCCCTTTCCCAATTTTCACAATATTTGCAAGTATAAAAAGGAACATTTATTTTATATGACGGTTCTCCCATGCTCAATTGATATATAGATGCGTTGTATAGGTACATATCGCCAGAAAAATTGAGATGCCTTTGCTGTACGTAACTTCAAGTAAATATCGACGAAAGGCCCTTTATAATCCATTAAAAAATGTACGGCTTCGCACAGTAATATTTGTAATTCGCGTTGAAAATATCCGATAGACGAATCAAATTTGCGCGGGTATCCGGCGTTGGCACACTTCGAGCAAGATGGCTGCTGTTACGTCACGAGAAGTCTCGCTCTCCGAAAACTTCGGTTTTTGCGACTTTATTTCTAAATTTATCGCTTATTTCTGCGGTGAGCCTTCCAGTTCAAGGTGCCTTACCGATCACAAAGATTCAACGAATGCAACCATCAGTTTTTTTGCGTATTTCTTGGCTCCAAGTAGCACAAAAAATCGATATATGAGAGGACAGGCACATTTCGTCGTCTACGTGTGACTAATTCACCAATTTTAACAATTAATACATGAACGAAGGTCACGACAATGGTATTTAAAAAATCGGGCTTTTATCTTGAACTCGCTCCAATCACCGTACCTCCTTAACGTTGCACTGATACCGTTGCCAATTGAAGACGATTTTCTAATTCGAGCCTATTTTTCTTCTTAGTTTTCATGTTCACCATGGAAGAGAACGTTGTAGAGAACAGTAAAAGACACGACAACCCAGCACTTATAGCACAGAATTTCAATTTTTGACTGAAGCTAGACAGTTGCCTGCTGAAAGTAACCCCAATGGAATTATGCCCCTCAACTCGCCCCAACCCTAAGGATAGGGGTTGAAAACTTAAAAATCACCCCATCCCGATGATCAATAGATCGATCAAAAAATGTTTTAAACAAAAGTTGTTTGGAATAATAAAGTACGTGTAAAGTTGTCTGACGTCCAATCTCCTAGCTTTGAAAATAGCGGCACAAAAAACGCAAGAGCACCACTGACCCAGACAAGGACGCAGCGATATGTCTACTCCGCTCGCACACGCATCGACCCCGAATTTTCTAATCGTTTTTGTGCCGCTACATTCAAAGATAGGGGGTTGGACGTCACAGAACTTTATACGTATTTTATTATTCCAAACAACTTTTGTGTAAAATATTTTTCGATCGGGCTGTTAATTATCGAGATACGGCAATTTTTAAGTTTTCAACCCCTATTCCTTAGGGTTGGGGGGAGTTGAGGGGCGACATTTTATTGGGGTTACTTTCAGTATGCAATCATCTACCTTCAGTCAAAAATTCATATTCTACGCTAAAAAGTGCTGGGTTTTCGTCTCTTTTACTGGACTGTAGTGCGTTAGCTCAACTCTGTTCGCAAATGCTATCAGATGCTTACAAATTGCCTCCTACATATTGTGTTTTTTTTTCTAAAGCATAACTCGTCGTATTACTAATACGTGGTACCATTGTTCGTGGCGTACTTTGTTTCGAAGCACGTGCAAGATTTTCTGTATATAATTTAGTTATCGCGCTTAGACTTCGTCTCCCGCAACAAGGTCAGACGGTCCTCTGTTCTTTTCATCTCTGCTGCGCACTTAATCGGAAGATATTTTTAATACGAAAAAAAGGAAAAGTATGACAATACCGTCATATTGGTAACAAATGTTGGAATCGCACCGAGGGTTCCTGTCAGTTCCGAGTCGGCTTTCAAGTTTGAATCCACTTTTTATTTTGCAATGCATAATGTATTTATTTAGATGCTATAAAACCTGTCGTTCGACTATCTACTGATTGGATAATCGGGACACTGAAGAATAATAAGGTTCTGCTTCCGTAGCACAATTTCCAGACCGGACATTGGTGGATTTGTCGAAAACGGCTATGACCACATAATAGTAGTTTGGACCGTGCGTTTTACAAGTTCATTTTACTGGAATGTGGATTGTTTACCTTTTTTATAATTATGTCAGATTAAAAAAAAAACGTTTTGGAAATGTCGAATTTTAAAAGAATTTCCAAAAAGTTTTATTTTATAATTTAACATATTTATTAAAAAGGTGAATAAGCAATTTTCAAGTAACATCAACGTGTAAAACGTGCATCTATAAAATCTTCCATGGCCTCTTGGCCACAGACGTATTTGTAGATGCTTCAAGTGTGCAGAAACGTAGGCGTCGTTACCAATAGCATTAAGGCAGAACACCACTGTGACCCCCTGTTTTTTGCCATTTTTCAAGAATTTTTTTTTGTGGGAAAAAAAGAGATATTCAAAAAATTTTTTTTTGTTTTGTTCGTTGTTTATTGAAGATACATAAAAAGATATTTCAAATTTTTCACGCCCCATGGTGACGCCGGGGAAGCTCCCGCGTCAGGTACTGTTGCCTCTGCAGTGGTTCGCGGCACGCAGCAGAACTCTCTTCGAAGTCGATCTGAAAAAAAAATACCGAGTGTTTTCGTTAATAATATGATATTTTGAAGAGAAGTACACAGGGATTTGAAAAAATATTGATTTTTAAAAAATAGGCACGCTTTCGAAATTAAAGGACGATTTTCGAGCAAAATTTCTCGTCGAAAATAGGCTATAACTTTTTTTTTATTATTGAGATATCGCAAAAATCCTCTGTACTTCTTTAGATAATCTAGTTTCATTGATGCAGTCCAAATTTGAAGTCGATCGGATAAAAATTGCTCGAGTTCTGCTGCGTGCCGCACTCAAAAAAGTGGTTTTGAGAAAAACGCGTTCAAAGTTTTAGGTTTGTTAATTTATGCGATAAATTGGAAAAAAAAATGTTTACCTTTAATCAGCGATGCCGGCACCATATAGCTGGCCTTCAAGAAGCAAATCATTGTCCCTAGCATCTTTTCTCGAACTTGTAGGGGCTCTTCTTGCCTCTTTTGCAGCGTCTGTGAGCGAGCGCTCCGCCAGCCAGAATAATAATACCGCGATATCAGCTGCAATATCGAAAAATGAATTATACAATTTATTTTGTGTTATTATAAACTAAAACCAACATTATTCCATTGCTTATTGTGTATAATACCGTATTTATACATTCTTACTATTTTTCTTACATAGAGTAAAATACTCTATTTGTGAGTCACTGCAAGCAAACAAGAACCAACATCCACCGAGTTAAAAAAAATATATAAAACGTTCGCTCGAATTATTTAAATATTCAAAATATCGTCTTTTATCAATGGGGTCCAACAATATCTCCAATGATCAATTATCTTCGAAACCGATCGGTATCGGGCTATTTAACGATACCAACGTATCGATAAGTTGTCGATAAATAGCAACGGGTCATTCTGATCGGTATTGTCGTAGGAACAAGTGGCGCCCGCATGAGCCGTGTCGCAGAGGGACAACCGATTTTTGTGCGCTAGGCCAAATTCATCAATGATCATGTCAGTCGTTCAACAGCATTTCAAGGCCGGATATACATTTAGATAGGAAAAAAATTAGCAATATTGAGGGATTTCTTAAGGGCTATACCAGTGTGAACGCTGAAAATTTGGGTGATTTTCAGGAATTTTTTGGAAGAAAAGTACCGAATTAAATGTTTCGGAAAATTAAGAATATATTTGGCTATATTTGACCTATGGTATAGAATTTTTTTGATGGCCCTGCAGAAGGTCCCTGAACTGATGGCTAGCACCATCTATAGGGAAATTCCGGTTTCATACTTCTACATCTGGTACGCACATCTGTATACATTGTTTTGTACAATTCTTGTTGCAGGGCGATGAAGGTGCACCGCTTGTTCATAATGGGAGGCTCATAGGCATAGCCCTGGATCGCGAGTCGAATGATAGGAGAGACTTTTATGTGGACGTCCACAAGTACTTGTCATTCATCCGCCAATGGCTGTAACCAACAGACTCTTCCACCCATAGGAATTTGTAGAAAGAATAAGAAGAAATATTAAAAATGTTCGTTTGAAACTTATTTCATGAATGTAGGATAGTAATAAATCACCCGAACACGGGAGAATGGAGTAAAACTTTGATTTTCAATATTTACCTGCGCCATAAAAATACAGAGTTCCTTAATAGCTTGTAGGCTGCTTCATTTTACACGTATTTTTTGTCTCGCTTCTTTTGCGTTTTGCCACTTTTACATATTTCAATACAAAATAAATGGCTGACAATTCTATGTATATGTTACTCCTTTCAAAACTTTTAAAACGTTTAAAAAGTCCGCCCAGTTGAAAAAATCCTCCCGAAATCATTGTGGTTTGTTTTACCTTATTAAATGTTTGGTTTGCCCCAAAAATAATAATAATTCGTTTTAATACAAACAATGATTTTGTTATATTGTTTGCATCAATCGATGTAGCAAAAAATGAAATCACTTATAAAATACCCACGTGCAATGTAGGCATTGTGTAGGTGTTCAAGCAATGTTGTAGGTACAATCAATTGTTAAACCTTGGAAATAATCTTATTAAATATGTTTGATTTTTATTTTAAAAAATCATGTCATCATGACAAAAAATTGATTTCAGCATTGTAGAAAAGTACAACGTATGAACCACACAAGTACACCGAAAATGCTGTGCAAAGTCTCGGCGTGCATGGTTAGGGTTCTTCTCACTTTAGACGCTAAAGAAGGCTATTTTCATGAATTTTTTTGATACGTTTATTTGATAGATATTGATATAAAAGTTGTTACACTTAATAAATACACTTTTGAAATACATTCCAAAAAAATGTTATGTATTTATGTAACCCAAACAAACTTTAAAATCGTTTTATTCGGAACAACGTTTTTCGACGGCTCGTTGATAAAATCTTCGAAACTACTGAACCGATCCTTATGAAATTTTAACCACATATTCTTCACAACTAGAGCTATAGCGCACATTAATGATTTTTTTCAATTTTGATATTTACTTGTTTTTGCCAATAACGGTGAAAAAACACGATTTTTTTTGTTTTTTTTAAAAATGTCCACGGACTTGTTATTTCTGCATATATCAAAAGTCGTATGATATACGCTATAGCCATTGACATACTGAATCTAAAACCGTTCGATTTTTTTGTTTGGGATGATCCATCTCCGCGATTTCATCAACAGCGCAGACCTACAATTTTTTAGGACATCTCTTTAACAACCATTTTCGCCTATAAATAGTGGCTTAAACAAATAAGACATTTTTTAAAATGTATTTTGAAAGTGTATTTATTAAGTGTCACAACTTTCATATCAATATCTATAATATAAACCAACCAAAAAATTACTGAAAATAGCAATTTTTAGTGTTTAAAGTGAGAAGACCCCTGAGAAGTGAAAAGTGAGAAGGGAAGACACCACTGTAAAATTTGCAAAAAATCGTTTTTTTGGAAACACTTTGGAAAAATCCTTTGAACGTTCAAAAATATGATGCATATACGTTTATAGCTGAAAAAAAAAACAGTTTTTAAGTGAATTCGAGCTGTTTTTGAGGGGAGTCTCCGAGCGCTGAAAAGCGCCTTCGACGATGCTACGTCGGTAGACGCAGTTCTCGGCTCTTGTAAGCCTTATTATCTTTAGGTAAAAAGTTACTGACTAAAAATAGTTTCATTTTCTACTGATAGCTGACATTCGATTACGAAAAAAAATCATCAGCTGTACCGTCTATCAAACCGTCGACAAGACCGAAAACTTCGAACACGTTTGTCTCAAAACCATGTTTTCGAAATCGGCACGCAGCAGAACTCGAACAATTTTCGTCCAATTGACTTGAAATTTTAACTGCGGCTTCTTTGAATGCTTTAACAGTCAAGTACGAGCGCTTTTTTTCGAAAATCGAATGTACGTAGTTCGCAAAACTTTAAAAGTCACCTTATTTTTTGAACAAACCTCGTATGTTTATTATCAATAAATCGTTATTTGATGGAATTGGTTTCAAGAAAATAACTCATGATTTTCCAAAGTCTTGAAAATGCGTAAATGTATGAAAAAGTCAGCTTTTCAATTCATTTAAAAAAAAGTAAAAGCTATTTTGAACTTGGCTTTATTTTTAAAAGTTCTCTAGTTCATACCCTTACTAACGGTATGCTACATGTCATCGTAATCATTCATTATTTGGTCAACATTATGGACAATAGATTTTTTTATGATGAATTTGGGAGTTGACTTTTTTCTTACATTTACACTTTTTTTAGACTGAAAGCTCAAGAGTCATTTTCTTGAAACCATTTGTATCAAATAATGTTTTATATATAATAAACATACATTGCAGAATACAACAAAACTTATTTCTTGCTATTGCAACTACAAATAAAAAAGTTATGACGATTTGAAGGCAACATTTCGCGTAATAAAAAAAAAAGCATTTCTCAATTACTGTGACACTTAGGAGATAGGGTCTAAGGGTATATATACACTGACAAAAAAACCAATTGAATCAAAAAGATATATTGGTTGATCGAAATAAATGTGCTGCTGCGGAGTTCCACCGATATATGAGATTGTTTCAATACTATAAAATATTGGAAAATGTTCTTGATTTAAATAACATATTATTTTATTCGAAAAAGCTCTTCTGTTCTCTGAATATCTACATTATCCTTCAAATAAAATTCTATTCTATTGAAATCATTATATATACAATCCGTAGATGTATTGGGTGAAATAATTAAGCGGTTGCTACAAACATTTTTTATTTCGTACAAAAATATAATCAATAGAATTAATTATTTCTTTACTACATCGGAACGGATATGCCATGGGACGTAAGTTGTTCGACATGTTTTAAATCTTCAATAAAAAGTGAGCATCAGAATGATCATCTACGATAATAATGGAGAGAATGTGAGATATCCAATGGAATATCCATGGAGAGAATATCAGACATTCAATTGACTAGAACAATTGATTGTTCCTGTCACTGCACTTTGATTTTAGCCACAGGCCAAAAAGCGATACTCTTTAGAGTTTCTCCAGCGTTCAAGTAGATTTTCGGTTCGCGCTACGCTTACGAGAAACGAGCGCGCATGCGGCCTCTAGCGGTTACTCCGAGATCTACGGGTTTCATCACACCTATAATTTCGGTGGCGCTCGGCCATGATTTGGTTGAATTTTTTCAACGAAACGTGCAAGAAACAAATTTTACTTTCGCATAAATTTTTAACCAATTCAGACATTTGCTTAATATTGTTCAATCAAAATAAAACATTAATATTTTAACGGATAATGTACTTAAAATCAATATCGGATATGGTGAAGACAAAAAAATAACTCAATAGAAATTTTATAATAAGACAATAAATTTACTCAATTTACTCAATAAAATGCTCAATAAAATAACTCAATTTACTCAATAAAATAAGACAATAAATTTACTCAATAGAAATTTTATTTGAATCAAACGAGCGAAATTCAATTTTTCTTGTGTACTCGAATCAACAATATTCATGTTATGAATTGAAACGCTTTTTTCGTTCGTTTTGCAGAAATTTCATTCAAAACTACATAATTTGTTCGCGATAATTTTTTAGATAGTTTCAATAATATATTGTTCTCGGCTAACAATATATCTTTTGAATGAAAAAAGAATGTTAAATTTTATCATGTTATTGAAGTCAATAGCGTTTTGTTTGGACTAATAAATCCGATTATTTACACCAACAATTTTACAATTGAATCAACTAAATTTCATTCAATGACACCAATGCTATTGGATCAATGATTTTTTTTTCTCGGTGTACGTTCATTATTTCTCTTATCATTCCCGACCATTTTCAACTCCGTCCAATACACAGCGTTTATTTTAGCCTCTTGTTAAGGGCTCAAGAAATCGCGAAAATCAGTCGCCGCTCGTGGTGCTACCCCATACGTGTACGCTCAATCAAAGAATGCCAAAGCAGTGTTTCCCGGGATGGAGGAAAGTCGTCTCGTGGCTAAATGGGTGATGCACGTACAGTATGATGTTGAAGTTTGCATAATTGGAATGCAATGAAAAGTACTTCTTCTCAATTGCTCAAATTTTTCTTCGCCTGTGAAAATTACTCAAACGTACTTACGTATTCTTATCAGAGATTCAGGACCCCAATTCGCAAAAATAAGGCTCTGGATCAGCATAATAACAAAGAAATGGAAAATGCACAAAAATATCGCTGCATTCCAACGATGCAAACTTCACCCGAGTCGAAATTTTCGACTTATTTTCACCTTCCAGATCCTCACAGCAGTGCAGCCAGATCGCGCGCAAAAGTTACCCCCTCTCTAGTCTCGTGCGCGCCCGTCACACAATCATAGTAGCGCGTATCCGTGAGCGAGCGACGCTCGGACTTCTTCGGAAAGAGCCGAGCGCCATCGAAGTTTCCCGACCGCGCCTTCGGCAGCTACACCAATACATGGACGCTGAGCTAGTCATGTGCGGCCAACCCGAAACGAAGGCTTCGAGGAAAAAAGCAATCTAACACGTGACGTCACCCGACGGCACGAGCGAGGCTTTTAGATGATTTCAATGCTTATTTAGCTCTTGATTCTCTGCGTTATTAATGTATACAAAAAAATGTATCGCACACTCTGATCGCTTATTTTTTTAGTTTATACGTAAATTTAAATATAACAATAAATCTAAATTACAACTTATTTATCTTCTAAAATATTGTTTACGCTTTACTCACACCTGCAAACTCTCATATGAAAAACACAAAAAAAACTTCAAAACCTTAGATTTCAACGAACCAAGAACATACATCTTCACATTTTCAATCATGACGAATTTTTAAGAACAATATCATTACAAACACATCTGAACCAAAACAATATACATCACCTAAATTATCAAAACATAAATCAAACAACACAAAATCACAACATCTTATACTCAACTCTTGCTAATAGACAACAGGACACAAATAATAATCTTTTCACTGATCCTCTGAATAATGTAAATTCGACAATCACATTAAATAAAACGAAAGAATGGCTTAAAAAACTCTCCAACATTGATATTCCGCTACACATTTCCACATTCTTGTCTCTAGGTGAAAAGTTTTGTTTTCCTTACCTCAAACTCTCAAACATAAAAACTCATATCCACAAATCAATCTCCGAGCTTGAGTCCAAATTAGATTTTTTACTCGACAAACCTAGACAAATCGAAATTAGAACCGGATTCACTAAAATCTTAAACAAAATAAATATTCCAACATCATTTTCCAACACTAATCAAATTATAAAACACACGTCCTCATTCTTAAAAAACAACCCTCAACTTTTAGCTGCACGAGCTGACAAAGGAAATTCAACAGTCATTCTTAACAAATCAGATTACATTACAAAAACTCATAATTGTAGTACGCGCCTCTTCCTCGAGATCAGTGTGTAGTGCCCCCTCGATATGCCGATATTGCCACAATTTTTACAGTTTTTTGTTTTGGTTCTGGTCAGTGTGTATTCCGATAGGCAATTCATTCTTCTTCTTTGTGCCGATCACGTCACACGTGTCATTGAGAAAGTTATCGAAAAATGGGGAAAAAGGAAACGCAGACATCGTTCATCGGATGAAGAGGAGCGAGATAGACTCAAAAATCGAGTGAAGTGGTTGGAAGAACAATTGCGGAAATACGGAAAGAAAAAATGTGACAACAAGCGCAGTATGTATTTAAGGCTAAAGAAAGCCTGGCTTATTTTTGGGTGCTTCTAGAAATTGTACGAAAGGGATATTGGTTTCTTTGGTCCAACCATAAACCAAAAAGAATGTCACAACGATGTTCAACATCGCATGTGTACATAATCCCATGCATAGGCTCACTTCTTCGTGCTTCTCGAAATTGTACGAAAGGTTCATAATGGTTTCTTTGGTCCAACCATAAGCCAAAAAGGGTGTCACAACGATGTTCAACATCGCATGTGTACATACCCCCGTACATTATGCCATGCGGATTCTGTCTCTCGATCGTTCAACGATCGCGGGTGTAAGATCAGCAGGTCAAACATTTCACGTTACGGTGCAACCGACCCGTGAAAACAAATAATCCCAAAAAATAATAATAGTAACAAAGTATTTTCGATTATTTTTTCCATTATAATAGCTAATCGAAGAAAAAGCTCGACGCGGTGTCGATCGCGCAGTGGATCTCACAGAAGAGATCCCGCCGATTACTACCATGGCGATTATCATAGTGATAAAGGAAGTCACGCATACTATTCCGATTTTCAAGACGAAGATCGACGCTCTAGGCGCAGTCATTTTCGTCGACACGAACGAGATTCTTCGCATACCGATCATGCGTGTCGTCGCGACCGAGCTTTGTCTACGGATTATGCAAGGAACTCAAGGAGCGAGTCACCAAAAGAAAATTTCGGTATGCAGGTTCAGGGACACTCAACATCTCCCATACTCGACTTGCCACAGGAGTGTAATATCTCCGATGCTGAGGCTAACGTCGTCCAGGCCATTTTACAAACGGCCGCGGATGCCCCAGTCGTTTCGACTGGCGCGATTACGGCCAAGGAAAAGGCCACTTCGGGAGAGGTGTCGGTAGAGGCGCAAGAAATTGAACTACAAGCAGACATTTTGGAGGTGGTTGGAGAATGCCTCAGACCGGAGCGGGTGTTAGCACCGCCAGTGCACAGTCATCTCTCGACGCTTTGGTGTGAGGTTATTGAAAAAGGTCTTCCGGCAGAAGAACGGAAAGGTTTTTTGAAAAAGATTTCACCCCCGTAAAATTGCACTTTCGTCGATCCTCCAAAATTGAATTTGGAGATTAAAGCAGCCCTGGACAGTACGATTATAAAACGAGATGAAAGGATTACTGAAAAACAGGAAAAAGTCGCTGCTTCACTCTCAAGCGTGGGAAAGGTTATAGATCTAATAATTAAATCAAATCCGGCGGATAAGAAGCAATATTTAGAGCCGCTCAATGTAGCTGTGAAACTTCTGGCGGATCTACAGCACGACGAAACATCGATCCGGAAGAATTTGATCCTAAAAAATATCAAGGCGCCGTTCAGAGATGCACTGAAGGATTTATCGTCAGGCGATTGGCTGTTTGGAAGGGATCTGAGCGAAAAAATAATAGCGGCTAAAGTTCTGCAGGAATCATCGAGAGATTTGAAGCAACCCGTAAAGCAATTATTCGATCAAGGAAAACATTCAAAAAACACGAGGGGCCCGCCTCAACAATACCAGCATCGATTGAATACGTATTCGAGAGGGGGCGGGTACAAACAGAGTCACAACAATTACAGTCGCAACAACAACTACAATCGAGGCAACAGACCCATGATACGCGGACGGAATTATCAGCAAAAACAAGAGCATCTTCCGTAACCCATGACGGTTACGGAAAACTATCAGACCCGCGCTATCGAATGCGGCCATCCCCACCATCGTTTCGTCGAAACAGCCAAACGCGCGATAGGTCCGAACGCAATCAAAAGAGGAGCTGCAACGACTTCAGCTAGGTTAGGTAGGAGTATTAGGGCCTATGCAGGAGGTAAGCAGCAAAGAAGAGCATGTGGCGGCCCATAGTAGGACTTCTAGCAGTAAACAGACTCAAGTGAGGTTGACATAGGATCAAAGGCCTTTAAAATAGGCTGAAAATTTCGACTCGGGCGTACAGAGCGTAGGGTAGGCGTAATGAAATCAAACGTAGCGCCCGCAGTAAACAAAAATTGCAATTACTCGGGTATTTATCTGCCAAATCCGCATGACCGTGGTACGAGATTTTTGCAATTAAATTGAAAGTATTATTTTATTAAAAATCGGCCCTGACAGTTACGGGGTAATAAATTGCAAAACTGCCGGAAGGAATAGTGAATGCAAATTTTGTCGATTCCTTACGGCAAAATGGAAGTCAGATAACGCTTTAAAGGGATAGCTACAGTTTTACCTTTGAAGAAGTTTGGTAAAGCGTCGAAAAAATAGCCTTATGATATGAGCTTGAAGTATTAATCTTGGGTTATGTTTTGTCCTTAACTCTTGTACGTTCCTGATGTGTTCTGCAAGTATCAACAGTCTTCCCGTAGATTGAGTTTGAGGTTGGTAATTAATATTTTGTTGTACTCTCGAAGCCGGTCTAAAGACCGGCTAATAATTTTGAAAGCTTATGCTCATTTTGGTCTGAAAACACAATTTGATTATCAAGCAATTATATAGTTTTATTTTTCAAGTCTTATAACAAAGTTACAAGTAAACAAAGATATACATTTTAAGGAAATTTGACTTAATGTTTTCACCTTACTGAAAGAAAAGGCTTCTTGCCGTCTTTGGCCAGACGAATTGACTTAAGGGATGCAATTGCCGGAACGTGCAGATTGCCATAATCTAAAAAATTCTATCGTCAATCGCTACCATCTGCTTAGGCAATTTCATTTTTTTAAAGCTGAGATTTGAGTAGTTGGGAAGTCAACATTTTTCGGCAAGCATTTTTTTTCAATCACCACAGCATTTTCAGTGTACTTGTGTGGTTCATACGTTGTGTTTTCTTTAATAATTGTGATATCAATTTTTTGTTGCAATAACTAGATTTTTTGAATAAAAATAAAACATTTTCAATAAGAATACATCTAGGGCTCACCGCTTGTGTTTACATTTCTTGTGGACCTGCACAATACGTACATTGTACTTGGCTATTTTACAAGTAATTTCATTGTTTATGTGCAATTGCGATTGATGGAAAAAATGTGATAAAACCATTGTTTAAATTTAAAAAATTATTATTTTGAAGGTAAACCAGATTTTTTTGTAAGGTAATACAAATAGCAAAGTTTTCGGGGTTTAAAAAAAATTGCTTTGCGTATTTTTACAACTTTTTTAATGTTCTAAAATTTATATGCATGGGGTATGGAGATATCGAACGTTTTATATCGAGGTAATGTCGGCTATCAGCATATCTGGTTGTTTCACGGAATATTTATACATATAAATGTATAAATATTCTTTGAGACCTCTTTCACAAGTGCCGACATGTCCTCGGCACTTTCATTAATCTCGACACGCACTGCTCCGATTAAGTATTGAGTAGAATAAAACGTTTAGGGTTCAAAGACGGACGTAAGAAAAAAAAAAATTTGGTCAAAAATTACCAATGGCGACGTTGAGTTGGCCGATATTTTTTTCAATGGGATTATGAATTTTTTTCGCGAAAACATTTATCAGGCCAAAACTAACAACTGTTGTACTGGTGTGTGTCGTGTGTGTATGACTGTGGCCCGTGATTTATTTCCCGACGAAACGAGTCTAGCTTCGAAACTGGGAAGCGAGCCTGGGACCGGCTGTATTGGTATTGGTGTTCGGCACTTTCTCTGTACCCATGGCAGAAATGTCATGGTGAATGTGACAGAGAGGGGGAAGTCGACTGCGGTCACCAGGTGGAGATGAATAGACGAATATGATGGGGAATGTAATAAGAGGGAATCCCGTACAATTAAATCTACGGTGAAAAAAAAGATTCATACATATTTCAGATTGAGAAAAAAAATGTTTTGGGAATTCCGCTCAACTCCCAGTTGCCAAGCAACTTATAGTTGCTTCAAGCTTGCAAAAAAGTAGGCGTCGTTATCAGTAGTATGGACTAAGACTTTTCTTAGAGAAACTTTCGGTCCACGTGATACTTCACGACCTAACTGATCATTGTTAAAGCACGAAAACCCGATAGGAAATTGAATAACAAAGCGCTAAGAGATGGGAAATTGGAATTAATTGAGACCTCATAAAAAAATATATAAAAAGCTATTGGTTGCATTGAAATAAAAAATAATTCTTTTTAAGGTAACCCAATTTTTTTTCTGTAGTGAATCCAGCGATAATGTTTTTTGTGGGATTTTTTTTATCACTTGGCGTTATTCTGTAACTTTTTTGGAGTTCTTAAAAAAGTAAGGATAGTCACGGTAGCCTCTCTTGTGTCCAGGCATGTGGCGGCGAGACGCTGCCACGGCTCTTGCTACCGACTGATTATTTTTCACAATTGTCACTTATCCGCGTAACGTAGCACGAAGACAGCTTAAAAATAATAATTGTGTATCACAATGACTGTATCACAACGATTGTGATACAGCACATCTCTTGTTTAGAAATCAATTGTGGTTGTCGAGGGTTTAGTGTACAGTCATTTCAATATCCGTTCTGGTATCCAGCGAGTTCATTTTTTTTTAACAATATTATATAAACAATCATTTTATTTGCGAAGAAAATTATTTTTTCTCCAATCAGAGTTGAGAATCGGCCTTCGTAGAAAGTGTTATAGCTCCTGTTTACGTACGTAACATGTATTTGAGAATCCAAGTAGTCCGTCAGCTCGACTCTGTTGGCGAATGTTATCAGATGCTTACAAATTGCCTCAACACTTATTGTGTTTTTTTTCTAAAGCATAACTCGTCGTATCACTAATGTGTCTCATCATTGTTCGGGACATACTTCGTTTCAAGGCACGTGCTCGACTCGCTGTTTATCATTTAGTTATTCCGCTAAGACTTCGTCTCCCCTAGCAAGGTCAGACGGTCCTCTGTTCTTTTCATCTCTACTGTTCACTCGAAAGATATGTTCAATGTGAAAAAAAACAGGAAAATTATGGTAAAGCCTTCGTATTGGCAACAAATGTTGGAATCTTACCTAGGGTTCCTGTCATGTCCTGTTTGGGATCGGATTGAGAGTGAAAATCCACTTTGCTAGTGACACATGATTTATTTAGACACCGAGACCTGATATTGGACTATGTGCCGATTGAGAAAACGGGACTCTAGGAAAGAAGGTATTGCTTCCGTGGCACAATTTCTGGACGGGAAATTGGTGTATTTTTGGAAAATGGCGAGTACTATGGGATTTCCAGTAATTTGGATCGTGGGTTTTGCAAATTAATTTCATTCGAATATGGATTATTTACCTTTTCAATAGATATATAAAACTTTGAAAAAACCTTTTGGTGATTTTGCTCAATCCCTGGTTACGAGGTTATAGAGGTATTTGTAGTTGCATCGGGTGTACAGAAATGTAGGCGTCGTTATCAGTAGCATTGACGAGGACTTTTCTCGAAGAAACGTACGGACTACGTGATATTTCACGAACTCCCTGGTCATTGTTAGAGCACAAAAACACTATCAAAAATTGAATAATTACGCGTTAAAGGATGGAAAAATTCATTGGCAATGCAATTTCCACTTTTATCATTTGGGGTATAGAAAGCTTGGCAATGTTTTACCTCCATTCATTCGTTTCTTCTTCCGACTCGTAAAATCGGTATCGGGAACGTGCACGCTCGAGTTCGTCCAAACTCCAATTGCGTCGGAGTCATCTACACATCTAAAATTACGTTAGAAACCGTGGGTGACATTGCTATGAAAAAATTCGAACAATATAATTACGCCGCTTACTGTGTTAATTCGCGAGAACAAATAATTTTTTTTGTAGCTACCGTACATTTTGTACTTGAAAAAATTATTTATATATCTCTTCTGGTATCTATATTTGGCCAATTTCCTTTCACGGTGGTTTGCTGTTATGAAGATTATCCTGTTAATCGCCCTCCTCGAAATTGGTGGTGAATATTCCCCGAATGAATCCCCTCACCTTAAGATTTACATATTCGCGGCCAAGCATTGGGATTTTTTACACGGACAACAGTCGGCAAAACCATTGCAAGAGATTACAAGCTCTCAGCTACAGTAACAGTTTAAGGGGCTATATCAGTGTGAACGCTGAAAATTTGGATGATTTTCGGGAATTTTTTGGAAGAAAAATACTGAAATAAATGTTTCGGAAAATTAAGAATCTATTTGGCTATATTAGACCTGGATTACATAATTCTTTCATAGAAAAATATTGAGATCCAAGCGACTTTGCGCTGCCTTCGGAAGCGCAAAAAAAAATTCTTCCACTGCTGACATGATTCCGGCCGATTGAGTAGCTGAAACCGAAAAAGGAAAAAAATTTCGTTAAACTGGAAGGTATTTCCTGTACAATGACGTAGGATTTTCGAAAAATATCAAAATCTAACAACATGGCGTAGTTATGAATAAAGTCTGTTTTCTTGCCTATAAAATGGTCGTTTTTTTCAATGCCAAATCGTCAATTTTCTTCCGATCAAAAATATCCTACGTCATTGTAGAGTAAATATATTCAAGAGTACTCAGTTCAAATTTCGAGTCAATCGGATAATTGCTCTTTCAGTTACAATGTCAGCAAATTTGAAAAATCTCATTTCGAGGAAACGCGTTTAAAGATTTAACTATCGATTTTTGCAAGATATAATGATATTGATATAAATGATAATGATATTTTTGAAAGTATAACCTGTCGAAAAAGCAAAAAAATCGATTTTTTTAAAGTGTCACACTTGAGTAGCCCCTTAAGGAATCATCACAGCGTGACCGCCCGAAAAATAGCCGATATTCGCGATTTTTTAAAGGTGGATATGATAAGCTAATCGGCCTAATTTTTTTCTTACAAATTGAAGCACTGATAAAGAATACAAAATGATTTTTCAAACATTTCTTTAGTTATTGTTTTACATTGTTTTTATTTGCGGAAAATTGCGTGATAAAAATAGTGTCTCATGGTGGCCAGGATTGCGGCCGCAAATTTTACTTGTAACGAAAATTGCAAAATGATTATTAATCTGTAGGAAAGCCGCTATGTTCCTATGGAGGTTTTTTGTGAAATTCGAAGAAATGGCGGCGGCTTGGAAAAAAGTATCAAATTTAGCACTTTTTTCGACAGTTTTTCGCAAAAAATAGGATGATTTCAATTAAAAAAAACTTCCATAGCAACATAAGGAAGGACGTGAAGAATGTTATGTTAAAATTTCAAACGGATAGCTTGAAAACTCTCTCTTTGAGACTGGCCACCGTTTTGAAAAACACCATTCCGGGAAAAACGCGTTTACAGTTCTAAGAAAGGCTGTTGAGAAAGACTTAACTTTTTCTCAGAAAGGCTGTAGCGACCGAAATAATTCGAATTTCGATCTAAAAATTGGACAGAACGTTTATAACCGTGTATACCATCGGATAATGAAAAAAAACGATTTTATGAAAATTTTACACTGTGATGATTTCTTAATTGATAGTGAAATAATAGAGCCAATGAGTATTTGAATCCTTATTTCTCACAATTGACATAACGTAATGTAACCATATAAAGCAAGAATTTCTCAGATCCGACGCACTTATTATTTGACGTTATTGCTCTCGTACGTAAGCATTTTTGTTATCACGAACGTTGGAACGCCTTACAACATCGTCAATTTTGCTTCAACACACGTTTCAATCTGAAGACCTTTATCTTTGCTGGAATATTTGGCCTATAGAGATCAGTGTTGGGCGTTAATCAATTTAATTTTCAATGAGTTCATTAATTGACTGAATAAGTAATTGCATTAAATTTAATTGCAATTAATATGAATTGCAATTACACTATTAATTGCATATTGCAATTAATTTATTTGGATTAATCCATGTTAATTGCAACTCGCAATTATAACAATTGGAATTAACTTTTTTAATTGTTCTAAGAAACAATTTAAACTAACAATTAACCTATTTAACTTTACCGATATTAGATAAAGAGATTTATATATTATTATTGATTATTGTATATATTATTGATGATTAATATCAGTATTTTATTTGCTACTCACATTCGTATTTCAATGAATTAGAGATTTGTTCTGACGCCACTCCGCGCCTTACACAATAATCATTTTCAATTGTTAGTTTTTTCATAAAATACATTGAAAATATTGAAAATTCATTAGGTTGTAATTGTGGAAAGGCGCGATCAACAATTGGTTAATTGTCACTTGCGATTACAGCAATTAACAATTAATTGATCGTTAATCATGAGTTTTCACAATTACAATTAATTTATTGTGAATTGTTATAGTCATAATTAACAATTAATTAATGTTAACCTTTAGTTACGCTAGAAATAAAATTTTGCCCGACACTAATAGGGATACCAATTCTTGCATCGTCCTACACCGAATCCGTATATTTTTAATTCGTCATCTCAAAGACGATCATTCCGAAAGTATTTTTTCCTCTAATGGACAATAATGTCGTCGTGTTCGTGTAAAGCAACTGTAAAGATATCTCTCCTTCAAGTTTGCTGCCTTTGTATCAAAAACATCACGTAAAGCTTTTCTTCAGAAGGATATTGATTTTTGCCTGCAAATAAAAAATCAGCGATTATCAAAACTTGTAACTCGGTACAAGCGAATGAGAACCAACATCCACGGAGTTTTTCGAAAAAAGAAAAACAATAGTAAACGCTCGCTTTAATTATTTAATAAATCCATAATAAGCTTTTTACAAATGGGGCCCGACAATAACTCCAATGATACTGAAGCTCTCGTGTCTCAGGTATTCCTTATATAGTTGCAGTCATCGTTCCAGATCGCTGCACCAGCCAATCAGATGTTTTAATTGATCAGCTGGTCAATTAAAAAACCGGGAGGACGGTGTTCCAAATAGGATTGACGTGATATCCTCCATCTCTGTTTAGATTGTCCGGATGTTTTCGGATTTCCAAGCCTTCTCGGTGTTTCCTGGAAAAATAGCTGTTTGATGGGGCCAGACTTTGGGCTTTGTCGGACTGGATGGCATGACCAGTCTCCATCCAATGTTCGGCCAGCGCTGATTGTGTAATATGGTTATATTTAATACACCGTTGGTGTTCTATGATCCGTGTACTGATCTTACTCCCGGTTTCTCCTATGTACACTTTAGCGCATAAGCAGGGTATCGTAATAAGCAGGGTAGCGTATAAGCATCTTGTATACTCCTGGTGCTGGTGGTCTTTGGTCTTTTGCACTCGGAATCACTTGTGCTAGTTTCTTCTGAGGTTTGAAGATGACTCGCACGTTATGTTTTCCAAGGACCCTGCCTATGCGATCGGTTATGCCCTGAAGGTATGGAAGGGAAGTTGTTGCGGTTATTTGTCCTTCATTCTCCCCATCAGGTGCTGTAACCGGTTTCGCATCAGCTATTTTTCTTTTTAGATTTTTGATCGTTCTTTCGATGTTGCCTGGCTTGTAGCCATTGTCTCCTAAATCTTTTCGTAGGTGTTCTAGTTCAACCTTCAGGGAGTCTGGGTTGGAGATCGCTAGAGCTCTGTAGACCAGAGAGCTGATGATCGACTGTTTTTGGGAAGGGTGGTAATGGGACGTAGCGTGGAGGTATCTATCCGCATGCGTTGGCTTCCGGTAAACTTTATGGCCTAAAGTGCCATCGCTTTTCCGTTGAACCAGCACATCCAGAAAAGGGATTTGGTTTTCCTGTTCTATCTCCATGGTGAATTGAATATTGGGGTACTGGGAGTTGAGGAAGGTTAAGAAATGATTGAGGTTTTCTTTGCCGTGACTCCAAATGACGAAGGTGTGATCGACATATCGGAACCAGGTGGAGGGTTTGAGGGAAGCTTCTTGCAGAATTCTGTTCTCGAAGTTCTCCATAAAGATGTTGGCGATGATAGGAGAAATAGGGGAACCCATGGCTGCGCCTGAAGTTTGTTCATAAAACTGGGATTAAAATTGGAAGTATGTAGAGTTTAGGCAATGTTCTATGAGGGGCAACTTTTTTGGAATTTTTAACTATGTTTAGGGTTTCATGGGTTGGGACGTTTGTAAACAGGGATACAACATCGAAATTCACTAAAATGTCTTCTGGTTGTACCTTGATAGACTGGATCTTGTTCACAAAATGCCGGGAGTTTTGGATATGGGAGTTGTTGAGGCCTACGAGTTCCTGCAAAGGTTTGCAAAGAAAACGTGCCAAATGATATGTAGGACTGCCTATGTTGCTAACAATGGGCCTTAGTGGGATGTTGTTTTTGTGTATTTTTGGCAGACCGTAAAGCCTGGGTGGTAGGGATTCCTTAGGCGTAAGGGCTTTGGTTAGGTTTTCCGATAGACCAGCCTTCTTTAGAAGTGTTGTTGTTTTCTTTTCTACACTCGATGTGGGGTCACGTGATAATTTCTTGTACGTGTTGGTGTCCTCGAGCAGGTTCATAATTTTACTGCAGTAGTCCGTTTTATCCATGATGACAGTTGCATTCCCTTTGTCAGCTGTTAGTATTAAGATGTCCTTGTTTTTCTTCAAATTGTGAAGAGCAAGGTGTTCTTCCTTCGTGATATTCTGCTACGGAGGTTTTGCCTGGTGTAGAATATTGCTTATCCGTTTCCTGATGTCGTTGCCAGTATCCAGTGGGAGACGATAGATGGCAGTTTCCACCTGGCTGATGATTTATCTGGTCGGAATTTCTGTCGGCGAAATGGCGAAATTGTGCCCTTTTGCGAGGATCAATTAAAACATCTGATTGGCTGGAGCAGCGATCTGGAACGATGACTGCAACTATATAAGGAATACCTGAGACACGAGAGCTTCAGTATCGGAGCTCTCAGCCCTGATGATGCAGACTGTAACGTTTGCGAAACGTCGGCACAACGCTGATCCTCAACACGGCCTCTATCCGGAAGCCACATACTCTTCTCATTACATAAAGAGCCGTGAAAGCCTTAAAACGAAAAACTCCAATGATAATTTTTCGTCACTCCTATTATCGAGGGTGCTTTTAACCCCTTAAAAATCGGGTTCCCCAGATATAAAAAAATACGTGTCCCCTATTTTTACCGATTCTACAAATATGCCAAATGTAATCGAAATCGGAGAGTTCGACCTGAAGATCTTCCCTTGTTAATCAGGGGCGTAACGTAAACCTTAACGTGGCTGCCGAAAAACTCGATTCATTTGTTCCCAATACGCGGCAGCTATCGGAATCTATCTCATCGATTGTGATCGTTGCACTGAAACCGTTGCCAATTAAAGAGGATTTTCTAATTGGAGCCAATTTCTCTTCTTAGTTTTTTTGTTCACCATGGAAGAGAACGTTATAGTTCAGTAAAAGAGACGACAACCCATCATTCATAGCGCAGAATTTGAATTTTTGACTAAAGCTAGACGGTTGTCTGCTGAAAGTAACCCCAATGGAATTTTGCCCCTCAACTCGCCCCAACCCTAAGGAATAGGGGTTGCAAACTTAAAAATCGCCGTATCCCGATAATTAATAGCTCGATCAAAAAATGTTTCAAACAAAAGTTGTTTGGAATAATAAAATACGTATAAAGTTATCTGACGGCCAATCCCCTGGCTTTGAAAATAGCGGCACAAAACCGCAGGAGCACCACTGACCCAGACAAGGACGCAGCAATATGTCTACTCCCCTCGCACCTCGAATTTTCTAATCGTTCTCGTGCCTTTCAAAGATGGAGGGTTGGACGTCACACAACTTTATACGTATTTTATTATTCCAAACAACTTGGGTTTGAAACGTTTTTTTGATCAGGCTATTAATTATCGAGATACTGCGATTTTTAAGTTTTCAAAGTGTTCAAAGTTTTCAAACGCTAAAAAGTGCTGGGTTTTCGTCGTTTTTACTGGACTATAGTCCGTCAGCTCAACTCTGTTCGCAAATGCTATCAGATGCTTACAAATTGCCTCAATACTTATTGTGTTTTTTTTTCTAAAGCATAACTCGTCGTATTACTAATACGTAGCACCATTGTTCGAGGCGTACTTTGTTTCAAAGCACGTGCTCGACTTTCTGTATATAATTTAGTTATCGGGACTTCGCCTCCCGCAACAAGGTCAGACGGTCCTCTGTTCTTTTCATCTCTACTGCGCACTTAATCGGAAGATATTTTTAATACGAAAAAAAGGAAAAGCATGATAATACCTTCATATTGGTAACAAATGTTGGAATCCTTCCGAGGGTTCCTGTCAGTTCCGAGTCGACTTTCAAGTGTGAATCCACTTTTTTGTGATACATAATGAATTTATTTAGATGCTATAAAGCCCGATGCTTGACTATCTGCTGATTGGAAAAACGGGACACTGGGGAATAATAAAGTTCTGCTTCCGTAGCACAATTTCTGGACCGGACATTGGTGGATTTGTCGAAAACGGCTACTATGACCACATTATTAGTAATTTGGACCGTGTGTTTTACAAGTTCATTTTACTGGAATGTGGATTCTTTACCTTTTTAATAATTATGTCAGATTAAAAGAAAAAACATTTTGGACATGTCGAATTTTAAAGGAATTTCCAAAAAGTTTTATTTTATAATTTAACATATTTATTAAAAAGGTGAATAATCAATTTTTAAGTAAAATAAACGTGACAAACCTGCAGCTACAAAACCTTCCATGGCCTCGTGGCCACAGACATATTTGTAGATGCTTCAAGTGTGCAGAAACGTAGGTGTCGTTATCAATAGCATTGACGAGGACTTTTCTCTTTCTAGAATAATCACGCGCCAGAAGGGGAAAAATTCATTGCCAATGCATCCACACTTGTATAACTCGGGGTATATAAAGCTTGGCAAAGTATTACCCTCAGTCATTCGTTTCTTTATTCGACTCGTACAACGAGTGTCGGCAACGTGCAACCTCGGCTGCGTACAAACTCCAATCCCATCAGGGTCAATTACACACGTCAAATTAGGTATATATTAGCTAGAAGCCGTGCGTAACATTGCTATGAACATAAAATGAAAAGTATACAATTACGCTAGTTACCATGTTGATTGGCAAAAACAAATAGTTTTTTTGGTACCTGCAGTGTATATCGTACTTTAAAAAAATTGTTTACATACCTCTTCTGGTTTCCAAATGTGACAATAGAACGATTCGGCTTTTGGCTACACGCTCTTGATCCAATTTCGTTCCACGGAGGTTCGCTGTCATGAAGATAATACTGTTAATCGTATTCCTCGCAATTGGTGGTGAGTACACTCAGAATCAATCACGGCAGCTTGAGATTCAAGTATTCACGGCCAAGCATGGGGATTTGCTGTACAGACAGCGGTTGAAAAAACCGTCGCAATGGACTATAAGATCTCCGCTAATAGTAACAGATTAAGGGGTCTTCTCACTTTAGACGCTAAAAAAGGGTATTTTCATGATTTTTTTTTATAGGTTTATATTATAGATATTGTTATAAAAGATGATACACTTTCGAAATGCATTAAAAAATATATATTTCTTTAAGTCACTATTTATAGACGAAAGTGGTAGATAAAAAATCTCCTACAAAATGTAGATCTGTGCTGTCGATGAAGGGAAGGGCAGGGGTTTCAGCGTGAAAAAAACAACCCTTTTTTGCGATTTTTTTTCATCTATATGGGTAGAGTAAATTTATTGAAACCGTTTGCGCATTGTTAAGTGCCATTTCAAGAACATTCCGTGAAATTTGTACGCGAAAATATTCACAAACAAGCCGGTGACAAAGCTTTTCCAAGAATGCTTTTGGAAAAACACGATTTGCGGTGTTCGCTGTATCTCAGCTAGAAATTATCTGAAATCAAGTACTATTAAAATTTAGTCAAAGTATCATCAAATCCTGCCCCCAACGGTCTTTGATAATTTTATTTTTAATTTCAACATTTTTGGTGGTCATGTAAAGTAAAAAGTGCTATTTTTCACGAAAAATTCCGCCATTTTTGGGGTGAAAAACCCCCTCAATGTTAAAAAACTCTCAAACTAACCGTTGGGGGGAAGTATTTTATATGTAGAAAATGTGTACCAAGTTTAAAATAAATCCGTCATGTAGTTTTCAAATGGCAGTGAACACGGACTTTGAAAAAGTGGTTTAGAGAAAAACTTCCTATTTTCGCGTACAAATTTCACGGAATGTTCTTGAAATTACACCTAACAATGTACAAATGGTTTCAATAAATTTACTCTATCCATATAGATGACAAAAATTCGGAAATAAGTTTTTTTTCACGATGAAACCCCTCCCCGTCCTTGAAATCTCGGCGATGGATCATCCTGAACAAACCAAAACGTATGTAAATAGCTATAGCGCATATCATACGATTTTTTATATATGCAAAAATAACAAAATGGCGGTCATTTTTCGAAAAAAAAAAACTTGTTTTTCCACCGTTTTTGGCAAAAAATTGAAAATATTAAAATTTACAAAATTCCTTGGTATGCGCTATAGCTATAGCGCGTAAAGAATATGTGGGTAAAATTTAATAAGGATCGGTTCAGTAGTTTCGAAGATTTTATCAACCAGCCGTCGAATTACGTTGTTTCTTTGGTTAAAAGTGGGGTACAATCTCCATCCTTGGTGCGTTGTTCCTGGACGTAAGAATACTAGTGTAAAAACGCCGGGAAAGTAGCGGATTAAAATGCCAAGTGATATAAATATAAGGAAGACTTGGTTAAAACTTGCGAGAAGTGATCCAAAGTCATAGTCCGAAAAAAACTCATTTGTTCTTTTTCAAAGTACAGACAACTATTTAAAATATTGCAATCAACTGTAATAAACGAGACTATATAGTGGTTGAAGCTTTCTTTCATAGGTTAGAGAGTAATACGTCTACCGCTTTCTTTGTTTGCTATGTCAATGACGTCACGTCGGAATCCATTATGACGGCTACCGTTTTGTATGTTCGTTGAACAGATAGAAAAAGTCTTTTTTCAGAAATGAATTATACAATTTATTTTGTGTTTTTATAAATTAAAACCAACATTATTCGATTGCTTATTGCGCAAAATACCTTATTTAGACATTCTTACTATTTTTCTTATATGGAGTAAAATACCCTATTTGTGAGTCGCTACAAGCAAACGAGAACCAACATCCACCGAGTTAAAAAAATATATAAGACGGTTGCTCTAATCATTTAAATATTCCATATATGGTCTTTTCTCAATGGGGTCCAACAATATCTATAATGATCAATTATCTTTGAAACCGATCGAAATATGGCCATTTGATGGTACCAACGTATCAATAAATGGTCAATAAATAGCAATGGGTCATTCCGATCGGTATTGTCGTAGGAACAAGCGCCGCCCGCATGAGACGTACCGCAGAGGGAGAACCGATACGAACCAAGGACGCATCGTTTCTTGTGGCGATAACCCGGGGAGGTTGGCGCAGATGCATTGGTTCGTTAATATCTAAAGATCGCGTTCTTACCGCGGGACGTTGCGTTGTGGATGATGACGGTCACCAGTATCCCGGCCTAAGGGTGGTGATGGCTGAAAGTCTGCGACACATGCCTGCTGCTGGTCATTGGGTTTCTTATGTCCAGTTGTCCCGTCCCGTTACCGGATCTCGTACACGAGGTCTGACCATAGCTATGTTAATCGTACGTGAACGGAAACTTTTTTGTGCACATAGCATCTTTGATCGAAGAAATTGTTTGTTATGTATGTGATCGGTAATTCCGTATTGAAACTGTGTTGCATTTAAGGAGTCTTCTCACTTTTGACGCTAAAAATGGCTATTTTCATGAATTTTTTTGATAGGTTTACATGATAGATATTGATATAAATGTTGTTACACTTAAAGCCTTAGGCCACAGTAACGGGTATAAAATCATGTGCGTATTTAACAATTTTTTTTTGCATAATAAAATGAGTCACTCATAAAATTAATTACACATCTATTTAGTATGAATATCAATCTGTTAGAAAATATATATATATTTTTTTTTTCAATGTACAAAATGGCCGACTACTAATGTTTTCTTTTGTTATATTTTTTTAGGCGTTCCGCGGCGTGACATTTAGCATCCACAATTTTTTACCTAGTACAAAAAACAAAAATTCTCGTCAATCTACATTAGAATACCTAAATAAGTACGGACGGAATTAAAAAATCATTGTTTTATTCAAAAGTTGTAGGTATTTGAACTTAAGAAATGAATTTTCAGTGAAACATTTCCTTATAACTGCTCATAAAGTGCTCATAAAATGAAAAGTTTTCGATTAATCAGAAATTTCGTACGTTCTTCTCTGCGAAATGCAATATGGAACATAACTTTTAAATTTGAAGTAAATCGAGTGAAAGTTGTTGAAGTTATTTGTCACGCCAATTGGAAAAAGCTGTTTCGAGAAGTTTTGATTAGCCGGCCATTTTGTACATCGAAAAAAATATTTTCTAACCAGCTTGATATTCATGCTAAATAGATGTGTAATTAATTTTACAAGTGAATCACTTTTTCGTACGAAAAAAATGGTTAAATTCGCACATGATTTTATACCCGTTACTGTGGCCTGAGGCCTTAATAAATGCACTTTCGAAATACATTTACAAAAATGTTGTATGTATTTATGCACGAATATCAAACATTTTTTTAGATTTTGAAATTCACTATTTTTTTGTCAAAAAACGGTAAAAAGAACACGTTTTTTTGGTTTTCGAAAAATGTCCGTCATTTTGTTATTTTTGCAGGTATCAAAGATCGTTTGATATGGGCTATAGCCATTAAAATACTGAATGTAAATCCGTTTGATTTTTTTGTCTCCGATGAACCATCTCCGAGATTTCATCAACAGCGCAGGCGTACCATTTTTTTAGGATATTTTTTCAACTACTATTTTCGTCTATAAATAGAGACGTAAATAAATTAAATTGGTTTAAAATTTATTCCGAAAGTGTATTTATTCAGTGTAGCAACTTTTAAATCAATATCTATAATATAAACTTATCAAAAAAAGCATGAAAATAGCCTTTTTTTAGCGTCTAAAGTGAGAAGACCCCTTAATCTTGAAATGACTTTGCGGATTGGCTCATAATTCCGTTGCTACTCTCTAAATCGGAGTCGTCACATAAACCTAAACGTGGCATTCGAAAATTTTAATTTATTTGCTCCCAATACGTCGCAGCTATCGAAATCCATCCCATGGTATGTGAACGTTTCACCAATAAAGTTGCCAACTGAAGACGTATTGGATGCCCAACGATTAAGCTCTTCAGCGTCGCTGAGAGCCCAGTTGATATCAATATCGACCGTGCTGAATCCATTTCCCGATAAGCCCATTCGCCAATTGCAAGTTTTGGTCGAACGGTGCCAGCTTCCTAAAGTGTTTTGCGGTGAAGGCTGGTCCGGCAAAATAACGATTGTAAGTAACCATGTTGGGTAGCCTGGTCTCCCACTTCGAGTAATATTGTCCGCTTTTTTTGGGATCTTTGATTTTTGACAGCACCACAGCTTCGAAAAAGAAATAGGTTAAATATATTACCGTTGGATTACATAACACGCGTTACCACACCGGTTTTTGTGGCTATTATCCATAAGCCAACGAGACGCACTTATTTGGATTTAACGTCGCATGAGCTGGTATGGGTCGGGTAAGTAGGGTCGGAGCCTACTTTGGCTTCTCCCGTGAGTTTCGAGCCACTTTGGATGATTCGCGTTTGGGGGTAACTACGTCATCGACGGTGATAGTAACAGTCGGTTCGATCACTTCGGGCCATGGCATCGTTGTTACGTTGTTAGGAATCTGTTTAGCTGATGACGCCGAAAATGGCTGGATTTACATGGATCCGCAATTTTTTTGTTCGCTAGGCCAAATTCATCAATGATCAAGTCATTCGTTCAACAGCATTTTAAGGCGGGATATACATTTGGATAGGAAAAAAATAAGCAATGTTGAGGGATTTTTTAAGCTAAGAAATGATTATTCAACAATTATCAAACTTTGGGTATACTTTAAGAGTATATTGACGTATACAAAACATTTTTTTTTAATTAATTCATCATGAAAATGTCGGAGCTGTGGCAGAGTGTTACATCAAGGTCGCCGCGGGAGTTGCGAATCGGCGTGCAGTCTAGCTTCCCGTAGACTTTGATTTGCAAAAAAGTTGAAACATTTTTTCAGTTAGAACATGTATAGTTTCTATGTGACGGTAATTCAAATGACGGAAATGCAAATTTAAGAAAATGGTACGCATTTACAATAAAAAATTAACATTTCATGCAACATATCTGTAAAATGTGGATTAAAAAAGTAGTTTTTTTTTTCAATTTTTCAAAAACAATTCTCGTCTAGTAGACGGTACCAATATTATCAATATTTCTACCAAGTTTCAACTCAATCGGCTTAATAGTTTTTGAGTAATCCTGCACGCCAATTTCGATAACGCAGTTTTGAGAAAAACGCGTTTGAAGTTCACGCCCAGTCCGAATCCGAGCGATGAGGCACAGCGTTGACGGGCTGTAACGTTTAAAGTATTTCGAATTTTGCTTTGAAACTTTGGGAAAATATTCTACATATATAGTTCCATCGTTTGAAGAAGAAAAAAAACAATCGATTTTTTTTATCGCTGTCAATGTAAATCCCACCTGAAGGCAGTATTACGGTCTACAAGCTTGTTTTTTAAATAATTTTTAGGAATTCATTTTGCGCACACTATCAAACCTACAGTGCCGAGGTTTTTGACGCATATTAAGACATGTTTCAACTAGCAACACAAATTTTTATGAAATACTTTATTGAAATCTATCCAAGTTATGCGCTGTTATGCAGGTCGTGGCGTGAGACGCTCGTCCAATCGGGCGCACGGGTTGCGGCGATCCTAGTCGTCTGAAACAGAAGAACAATTTTTTTTTAATCGCCGTGAAGTACGATTACAGAGTACAGAGAGTAAGAATTTATGATTAATCGAAAACTTTTCATTTTATGAGCAGTTATAACGAAATTTTTCACTGGAAATTCATTTCTTGAGTTCAAATACCTACAACTTTTGCATAAAACAATATTTTTTAAATTCCGTACCTACTTCTCTAGGTATTCTAATTTAGATGGACGAGAATATTTGTTTTTTGTTGCAGGGAAAAAATTGTGAATGCCAAATGTCACGCCGCGAAGCGCCTAAAAAAAAGATAACAAAAGAAAATATTAGTAGACGGCCATTTTGAACAGCAAAAAAAAGATATTTTTTCTAACAGCTTGATATTCATACTAAATAGATGTGTAATTAATATTATGAGTGAATCACTGTTTCATACAAAAAAAATTGTTTAATTCGCACATGATTTTATACCTGTTACTGTGGCCTAAGGCCTTAAGCCTCTGTAACTATGGGAGTTCTACGAATTTGAAATTAAGATTTTCGAGACACATTCTCAGAACCCCAAATTATGAGAAAATGCAAAAAAACAAATCGAATTTTTGATGTTTCTAGACAATAATACCGCCTCAAATTACGGATATTTGGTCGGTTTCTCGTGAACTTTTGTGCCGAACTAGAACTAAATTTGAATTTCTCTTGAAATGGATACCATTCTCGTCTTTATGGTGTGAACACAATTTGGCCGCGCTCCCCGTTATCCTCGTGATATTTTCGATGGGGGTGGGAACGGAAATATTGAATTATTCTACCGTATTTGTTAGTTGCGCAATGATAATTCTGTCAGTAGCCAGTGGTCCAATCAAAGGCGTTTTCAAAGGCGGGTAGGGCAGCCCCCCCCCTCCCCAGAGATGGCATGTTTATGAGGGTCTAAAATGTCTAAAATTCATATTCTCCCCACCCTCCCAGCCCCACCTTGCCCCCCCTGGCCCATCAACCGACGACGCCCTTGGATCCAATCCCTACTAACGGATCCAATATCTTCAAAAGTATGGGTGTACGTAAAAATATATCTAGCAGAAGTGGCATGGTGCAGGAAGGCTTCTCAGATGATGATAACGATTTTGTTTAGGTGGAGTTTCTTACGAAGTACGAAGCTCACTGAATGAAATGCTGTGTGTTTATGTCTCCCATCTCACAGCATCTAGTGACAGCACCATTATGACAGCATCTAGTGAGGCAAATACGGTAACCTACTACACAAGGTTATCCCAGGTCGTTGATGTCAATTCAGTCTCTAAAAGGTGTTTGAAGTGATGACCACCGGCACCACAGTACTATCGTAGTCTTACCGTCGCCAATTGAGTTGCACGTCTCATAACTTCAAACACCTTTCATAAACGAAAGCGAATTTGATTACCTTGAATGACCTTATTTCGTAGGTCACTGCATTCGTCCGAACAGTCACTATCAGATGGTAGGCACAAGAACACAGCATTTAATTTTAGAAAGCAAATGTGACCTTCGTATTTTGGAAGCATCACCACCTGCAACAAAATCGTTATCACCATCTGCCGACACCTTCTGCACAATGCAGCTTCCGTTGGGCACATCTTTTTTTCTGACACCCATAGTTTCGATGATATTGAAGGCGCTAATAGTGACTGGACCGGTATACATACATCTGTATATATTGCTTTATACAATTCTTATTGCAGGTCGATGAAGGTGCACCGCTTGTTCATAATAGGAGGCTCATAGGCATAGCCCTGAATCGCAGGTCGAATGACGGGAGAGACCTTTATGTGGACGTCCACAAGTACTTGGAATTCATTCGCCAATAGCTGTAACCAACAGACTCTTCCATCTATAGAAATTTGAAGAAGGAATAAGAAGGCATATTAAAAATGTTCGTTTGAAACTTATTTCATGAATGTACGACAGTAATAAATCAATCGAACACGGGAGAATCGAGTAAAACTATGATTTTCAATATTTTCCTGTGCCACAAAAATACAGAGTTCCTTAATCGCTTGTAGGCTGCTTCATTTGACACGTACTTTTTTGTCTTGTTTCCTTTGCGTTTCGCAACTTTATGGTATTTCAATGCAAAATAAATGTTTGACAATTCTATGTATATAGAATTGTCAAACATCTCCTTTCAAAACTCTTGATACGTTTAAAAAGTCCGCCTAGTAATAAAAGAAATCCTTCCGAAATCATTGTGGTTTGTTTTACCTTATTAAATATTTGGTTTACCCCAAAAACAATAATTATATTACGCGTCGCGTTCTCGATGATAAAACCGTGTAGTAACGTCAGTTGCTGCAAACTTCACAATATTCAGAGTATTATTTTTTAAATTTCCCTCGGTTGGTGCCCCTCGCTCCGCTCGTGGAGCCCTCTGGTGGCGCCATCCGTCCTCATATCGTTTTGTTGTGCGACTCAAAACACAGTACTGAGTTATAAAAATCATCAAATAAATAAAGCATTTATGCGAGTTGGAGATCTAAGATGTCAGAAGAAAAGGAGAGGAAAAGGTCGCGATCCAGATCTCACGAAAGAAGAGGAAGTGAGAAAGAGAAATTGCAAAAAATGCAAGATCAATTAGATAACCTCACGAACCTCGTGGTCGGTCTGGTTCGTGGCAAGGCGGGGGAAAAAATTTCGCCGCCAAAAGAGATTATCGATGGACTAGAGGTCCTAGGTAAGGAATATTATAACATTTTCTCATCTTTCGTGTTTGTTTTCTCTTCTTGAAGACATCGAGCGATCACGACACACCGGGGGAAAAAGATCGCGGATCGCTGTTTTATCTAACCTCAAAAATGCCCTGACAAGTTCCACACGAACGAGCAGGTCTAAAAAACGCACGATATTCTATACGAATAGTGTGAAAGCCTAAAAATGAGCGAATTTCTTTATTCCAAAAAAAAAAAACTTCCACACGAAGTCTTTTGAGGTTATCTCAAAATTCCATACGAATTTCCGAGACACGATCGTACAAGCGTAATCCTCAACAAGAGGATCTTCGCTCTGTCAACGTCAACAAGACGACGACAAAATACTGAAACCAGTACATATTTTCTCTCGCCAGATTCGTCGAACGATCAGGATAAAGAGAATATGCCCGGCGTTGTCAATAAAATATCCAGTGAGTTTCCGCCCGAAACCACCCGTGTGGAAAATAGTCCGGGAAACCCGAAGAATATACAGGTCCCGTTACGGCTTCGAAGTGGAATCCCTGACAGGAATTTCCAGAATACTGCCACAAACGGTCCTAGAAAGGTACTCATTAGTTTCCATGATACAAAATAACAGGGGTACGATGGATGCACCAATGAAGGCCCCGACCAGGTGCTGTCAGGGCACTGGCTAATTTTTACAATGGGTTTAATCGGGTCTTGACCAGGCAGACTAATGTGGGCCCAGTGTGGTTCAGTCACAATTTCCATCATAAAATAAATTACGGTTTCATTTGGTTCACCAGTAAAAAGCCTGGTCAGATATAGTCAGGGATCATCACAAAGATCAATAATAGTTATACTATTAATAAGCGACAAAAATTAATAGTAATTTATCAGTGTTTCATAACTGCCTCATGCAAATATCTCACTCACTTAACAATTCGCTTATCATTTTCAATGAATTTGAAAGAAAAGAAGAAAACGCTACAACTCAAAAATATATACATTTTTATTTAAGTAATCACTTATACATAAAGCAATGTCAGGGCATAAGTATTGAGTTTTCCGTTTGGTTCTAGGGACAATCGCAATGTTACCAATTTTCTCTTGATGCTGTTCAATGTGTAAACTGCATCGTTTAAAGTTTGTTCTGGGATTCTCCATGCGCCAATACTGGATGATTTACGTGGATAATTGTACATGTCAACTTTTTTTTTCGAAATTTTCCCCTCTATGTAGAGAGATTCTTGCGATTCATTTTCCCCATAAATTTTTTTTATCTCCATGATACAACCATCGCTCAGAAGTACAACATTGTTCGGCGTAGATGTTGTGATGAAAAAAGAGGAATTAAATATCATTGATTTTACAAATATTGTCCCTTCTTTGAGAGTACGGCTAATGATTTTAAATTAAATAGGGATCTCTGTTGGATTAAATGAAATGAGATTTCTTTTATGCTGTCGGCGACAATATTGCTCTAATGGATGATTGAGTGTTCTTATTGCATTTTTCATCCTCCCCAGAAAACTTTCAAAAGGGAAGCAGTTGACTTTGCTCAAGTCGCAGCCAAGATTTTCCACATCATCGACAATATGTTGGAGGTTGTCCATAGTGATAACTTGTGCTTCTTCTCCATACAAGAGCGGTAACGTCAACACAAAGGTTTCCAAATACTTTCTAGCTTTATCTTTGTACATCATAACGAGCTGTTCGCTACACAAAATCCTGAAGCTAGTATGCAATAATAAAAAATGCTTATATAATTTAGGAGGCAATAACTTTCGTAAAACGATCGGACCGCTGTATAATAGGAAAAACCTGAATTCGGTGGCTTTCCATCTCGCAAGGTAATTAATTGACTGTGGTTTCCTCTGAAACTCTTTTGGCGTCTGGGCTTTTAAACAAATCATCCTGCGCGAGAGCTCTCGCCTGCTTCTGGCTCCTAACCGTACTTTCAATGGGCCAGATGTTATGAGTTCAAGGAGTCTTTTTGTTCCGCCACCGCAAACCAAATGCATAAAATCTAATGGGAATAGTTTAATAATGTCTAATTCTGGTAATATATCCTCTAACGGTGAAAGACCAGTGTGATGCTCGGGATCTAATCTGTCTCTAAACGATGCGTTAGTTCTTTTTGTGTAGCCTATTCCAGGATATACAATTTTAGTTGAGTGTACTGTTTTTCGTCCTCTTGGAGTAAATTTTTGCGTGCTCTTTTTTATTCTCGTTCCGTATACTGTACATCTCTCACATGCGCTGTAGCCTCCGTGCCCTTTGGTTCCCTTGCACAAAGATCGAGCTGGGGTGTCTGCGACGACAGCTTTCACGCAGACATTAAATGTCTTCCCATCTTTTATGAAGCCTTCCTGTTGCAACTGATTAATTTCTTCGATAAACCGTGCAAAGTACTCATCTATATTCTTCGGTTTACTCGAGCCGTGATAAATGGCAACTGCGAAAGGTTTATATATGTCTGGCTCATAAAAAACTTTACATAAAATTGGCCAGAACGTTTTTAATCCCGATTTGGATATCGAAGGCCATCTATGTTAATGAGTAGCAAGACGTCACCTTCGTGAAAATCAGCTAAACATTTTTCTAGTCCCTGTGCTACACCAAAATATACAATATGTCCAGGTTCAGAGTTCAAAGCATCTTCCATCTCTTCAATATCATAAGATGCTTGTGCTGTCTCCAAAAACGTCTTAGCTGTAGTAGGCAGGTCAGGCAGAAACTCGTCTTTGAGTATAACCAATAAATTACTCAAATTTTTCTGGCTTATGTTTGATTCAACGGCCCATTGACGAAGTCGTTGTATTACTGGTGGTTTTGATACAGTCAATGATTGTGAGGCATCATCAACGTTCGTGTCCCTGCGTCGTTGTCCTTCTTGAAATTCCTCATTCAAATGGACTTCGAAATTTTGTTCACTGTCGTTGTTGGCAGATTCTCGACGAGTTCTAATATAATTGATTCATTAATTTCTATTGATAGGGTGTGCATTTTTTTCTATAAAGGTGAATATTACTTACAATAATGTGTGGGTTTTAGGTATCGTTTCCTTTTTCTCTTGGAGTACCTCCTTCATATCAGCATTCACTTCTTTTAAAAATGATCTCATTTTACGTTTACGGTCACGTTCAATTTTTCTCTTATTACGTTCCATTTTTATTTTTTTCACAAAAACAAAATAATATAAGTCTTTTCAGGAATCGTGATAAAATGGCGAAGTGCGGTTGTTGTACATCAGTAGTACAAGACGTTTTAGAGGTTATGGAAGTAATAATTAAGAAATCACTCGGTTGTCGCCCATATCGATACATACATCATCTACGATACCTACATTGGTACATTGCGATATCTACATTATATTATCTACAAAATAGTACCTACGGTACTATTTTGTTGCCCCTTTTAACATTTTTTTCGGTCTTGTAATTTTTCTGTCATGTTTTCAGTCATATAATAACTCCTAAAAAGTTTAGAAATTATACATTCCATTATTAGGAAACTCCTGTTATCCATTAATCAGAAAAAATTCCATCGCCTGCTTGAATAGCATTGCCCGCCAAAAGCTGTTCGGCTCCCGCGGAAACGCGGGTCAGACTCTGCGCTGTTTACGGCGTCACCGACAAGTTCTCGACACGCTTGTGTTACGCAGTACTACGTTCGTGATTACTGTGTTGTGTTCGCCGGTGCAAAATTGACTGTCGATCTCTCTGATAATTGGTTTTAACAACGGTTACGTCCACGACAAAAGTAAGTACCTTCCAACGGTACTCTTAATTTATTTTATAGTACAAAGATACAATAATTAATTAATCGGATGACAAGGCGTATGATTCTCGAAGTTCATAACCTCACTTTTGTGTCTTTATGTGAAAATTTTTAATCGTTTGCGGAATGCGGTATTAGGTTATAATATTTGGGCAACCTTTTCAGTGGCGGAGGCATATCCTTATCAAATTATCCACTTTATCAATGACGTAACTGATAGTGGTATTCGATCAGTCGAATTCGTTCCGAGTGCATGGATTGACTTTGACAAAAATCTGGGATGCATGGTGGCCCGTTATATGGACGGTCCTTATCAAGAGGAAGATAAACAATTAATTAGAGCGTTAATTGAAAAGAAGTCTCCTGCCCCGTTATCTTGGCCACAATTTCAGGTCAATTGTGTTGGACGTGCAAGTACGAGACATTATTATTTATTTTCAATGATTCTGTGTATAAGTTTACTATTTTTATGTTATCATATTTTTTATATTATAGAGAGTCATGCTGAAGCAGAACACAGAGTTGAACAATTGGAGAAAGAAAAATTCGCCTTCACAACAGACACTGAGAACGACGATGAATCGAAAGCTGCACAAACTGTGCAATATTATCAAAATGTCACTTCAAAGAAGGATGTTTTAAAATTGCTGGAGGAAGCTAAATCGTTGTCCGATGCAGAGCTAGAGACTTCAAAAGAAGATAATCAAAACTGTAAGAAACGATCTATGCTATTAGTCTATTACAAACAGTTCCATAATAGAACACTGTGTACTACGGAAGTAAAGTGCAGCTTTGAACGCCGAGCGCGATGTTTTCAGTCAATGCATCGTCAACTACTCGTACTAAAAATATTGCGCTCGGTATTAAAAGCCCAATCCACGCTGCCCATGATGTGTACATGATAAAATATTTTATGTAACCCCCGCTTTGCCTTTGTCCTACACAACATACTATTTTTACTTATGTTCATTGCATTATCAAACTTTTCAGCACATGATGACGATTACAGCAGCTGCGATTCAGAGATTTTCCCCCGTGACCCTAAAAAAAAAACAAAGGCAAATATGCGCAAAAAAATAAATCGATTCAACCTCAGACAAAAAAAAATAAAAACTTCGGGGCACAACGATCAAAAAAACTTCAGCAACCCAAATTGAATCAACCTTCATCGCAAAGCAAAATAAGTCAGTCAGCTCCAAGAACACCATCGTCATCCAGTGTAATTGGCGTAAATCATTTGAAGACCGTCAATTCTGTCAATACCCCGATAGAACTGGGTGAAAGGACAGATAAATTGATTATCGCCGAACGTGCAATGAATGAAGAAGTTGATCGATCAAACATAACGTCCAATTCACTGACTCGACGCACAAAACCAGTCACAAATATTGACAGCCACGGCACAAAGAACGGGGGTCAACTCTCAGGCAATAATATAGTTAAAGACGACTCTGACCTCTCTAAAAGTATGTAATCTCAATGCAACTACAAAGATTTCTAGTGCTTTCTATTTGATTTGATCAAATTTTTGCATTTAGTAATTTGAATATTTGATTTGCATTTTCAGATGATATCGCAAAATTAACATACCTTTCTACGAAAAAAGCGATGATTGAAATTCAGGCTTTAAAGTATGAAATACAAGATCTACGGCATACAGTGGAACGTTTGATGAAAGACAAGATTGACCATGTTGTAACGCCCAATGTTTTCAACGAACGATATGGATTCATCAAACTCCTCACAGCTGCAGAATTTGAAACATTCGATTTACGTTTGAAAGAAGATGCCGAGTTCCACAAAGATTTCGTACGATATTTATTTCAAGAAATAGTAATATTATTCAGTATATATCGACGGGAGTATGAAAGAACATGCTATCTGAAATTGTGCTAAAAGAAAGAGCTATCTCAAAATGTGACAGAATCCCGTGCTATCTTAGATTGTGCTACAAGAACGTGTTACCTCGATTAGTGAACATAATAAAACATAACATGTTCATTGATCGCGATAGCATGTTTTTCTTTCACTTTTCGATATAGCATTTGACACAATTTGAGATAGCACATTCTTGTAGCACAAGTTGTGGTAACACGTTCTTTCATACTCCCGTTGATATTGTAGATTAAACATTCACGATTCGTTTTTATAGAAAGCAGCTCTTGACTGTGTGAGCGAATCTACGATGAAGAAGACAATCAACTCGATATTAAAAAAATTCTTTGAGAGAGATTTCGCCATGAAATGCACTGCAGTCAGAGAATCCAAACAAAAAGGCACAAAAACTGTACTGAAAGGGTCTCAGTTCTACGCCGACATTTTTGGTATGTATTTGATTTTCTTGATTTATTTCAGATTTGCAGATTTTATTACAATAGTTGTAGTTATTACTATCTCATGTTATTAATTTCAGCGTTCGTAAGAGGCGTGCACCACAACACTGAGACTGTAACTGAAACGTTGTATTACAGCGCTCTCTCAAGGTGTTTGAGCGATGCTAAAGATTGGGATGGAAAGCGCAGCGCACGCAGGCCGCCGACAGACGACTAAGCGAAGATGGTCAAGTTCCAAAGATAACATATTGTTGCGTTTCCAAAATAAGTAAACCCAAAGATTGGTCTTAAAAAGTATTTTTAGCCATTGAAGTATTCTGAATCGTTATCTACATGATTAACATATAACGTTTTATATTGTTCACATTATCCTTACAATGTCAGCATATTATTTCCTATTATAAGAATGTTTGTAAAGTCGCTGGCATATATATATATATATATATATATATATATATATATATATATATATATAAATAAATATATATTTATAAATCTTTTCAGAAAATATGGGTTTTTTTATTACAGGGAAATACAAGGGAATCATAGGGATCTGACGGGGTGAACGTGGGGACTTAACAGGGCTAATTGCAGGGCTATAGTAGAGACGAGATTGGATAATGCAGGCGCAATCAGGGAATCTCGTATGGCCCCGAATATATGTCCACTAAAGGGCCCGATTTCAAAAGCGGGACAATCCTATAAAGGTACCAGTCGGAATCCAAACCAGGCCCTGGATAAAATTGGGGACAATTAGTTGGGTCCTTTAGAAATCCCGGAAAATATTTCCACACGGGCAACAAGGTGGCGGAGGAGGAAGCATTCGGCGACCCAGCGGAGGCCGCGAGAAAAGAAAATTTTCTCGATCTCCTCGGCGATGACCCGACTGCCTCTAAAGAGTTCGATATTACGTTCGACGTAGACCTTCAAACGAGATGGCAAAAATGGACGGAGAATGGGCTTCCGGACGAGACGAAGAAGAGTACTCTCGAAAAATATCCGAGGAAAACCGAGTTCTACACCGAGGCACCAAAAATTAACACAGAAATCGCGGCGGTCATGACGGAAATCGCAAAGAAACGTGACCAACATTTCGAATATACACAAAATAGTGTAGGTTCAGCGATTTCTGCGCTCGGGGGAGCAATTTCGATAATCCTCAACCCTCCCGAAGAAGGTATTGACGAGCAAACAATACTCGAATTTCTCTGTGATGCGGGAAAACTGCTCTCAGACGTGCATCACCAACAATCGGTGGCAAGAAAAGCTTTCATCACTCCGTTGATGAACAAATCGATGAAACCGATTATCGACGCCGCGAAATCGGATAAATGGTTATATGGAGAGAAATTTGCCGAACAGGTAAAAGAAGCAAAATCCGTCGAGAAAGCATGTGCGAATCTGAAACCAGCGGAAAAACCGCAGGAGAAAAATAATACAAGGGCCCCGGGAAACTTCAGGCGCCCACCTGCGAATTATCGTCAGTTGGGAGGAACTCAGAGACGCTCGTCGATAAAATTTAAGCCGAGATCACATGCGGAGAAATCCCAGTCTCGAGCGCCTCGACACACAAAAAGGAAATAAATACGGTAAGCATAAAGTCCGGCCGTCTCAAATCCTTCATCAAAGAATGGGGAAACATCACGACGGACAATTTTATTCGCCAATGCGTTACTGGGTACAAGATTCCCTGCATATCTGACCCGATACAAGCTGACATTCCGAAAGAACCAAAAAGATCCATGCGCGAAGAAAATGATTTGGAAAGTAGCATAAATCAATTACTTACATCTGAAGCGATAGAAGAATGCGAAAGTTGTGAGGGTCAATTCCTCTCATCTTACTTTCTTGTGCCAAAACCGAACGGATCAAACAGATTTATTATAAACTTGAAAAAATTAAATAAATTTATCGAAGCACCACACTTCAAAATGGAAGATATTCGGTCCGCAAAAAGCTTGCTATCGAAAGACGACTACATGGGAAAAATTGATCTAAAAGAGGCATATTATTTGGTACCCGTACATAAACTATACCGAAAATTCTTGCGTTTTGCGTTTCGAGGGAAAATATTTCAGTTTAAATGTCTTCCTTTCGGTTTGAATACGAGCCCATATATTTTCACCAAGATTATGAAGGTGGTTCTCACTCAATTACGAAATCAAGGTAGAATTTCGGTAATTTACATAGACGACATTTTGCTGATCAGCAGATCCTTCAAAAAATGTGAAGAAGATATCGAACGTACGAAAGAAGTTTTAGAGCGCTTAGGATTCATCGTCAATAGAGAAAAAAGTGTTCTTATCCCTACTCAGCGCTGTGAATTTCTCGGTTTTGTCATTAATTCCGGGAAATATACACTCGAGTTGACTAAAAAGAAAAAAGAGCAAATAAGCACCATGATAGAACCTTTCATGAAAAAAGATACACACAAAATTCGTGACTTAGCAAGTCTTCTCGGTACGCTGAATGCTGCGACCCCAGCGGTAGGATATAGTTTAACTTACTGCAAAAGATTGGAGAGGAAAAAATTCTTAGCTCTGACCGTGAGTAACAAAGATTATGAAGGAACGGTAACAATTAACAACAAATTGCGCGAGGATTTACTGTGGTGGAAGAAAAATATTCGCAGGGGTTTTAATAAAATAAAAACAAATGTATTTACACTCGAAATCAGTTCTGACGCATCGCTGACGGGCTGGGGAGCCTATAGCAACGGAAAAAGTACACGCGGATTCTGGGAAGAAAAGCATAAAAAATATAGGATAAATTACCTCGAGCTTTTGGCAGCGAGTTATGCGCTCAAATGTTTCGCATCAGAGTTGTCAGGATGCGAAATTTTACTACGCCTTGACAATACAAGTGCCATATCGTACATTAACAGAGCAGGGGGCGTGCAATTGCCACATTTGAGTGACCTTGCAAGAAATATCTGGGAATGGTGCGAGTCCAGAGATTTGTGGGTGTACGCATCTTATATACCGTCTAAAGAAAATGTCGAAGCAGACAGAGCGTCAAGATATACGAATTTGGACACAGAATGGGAAATTTCGGAAAAGATCTTTTCAAAAGTAAAAGCGAAATTTGGACCTTTCTCTATGGATTTATTTGCGTCAAGTGCAAATAAAAAGTGTAGGAGATTTTGCTCCAGATTCCCGCAACCGATTGCGGAGATAGTTGACGCCTTTACATTTTCCTGGACCGATAAAAATCGACTTTATGTTTTTCCAACGTTCTCCCTTATCTCAAAAATTTTACGTAAAATAATTACTGACAGAGCCGAATGCACAATCGTAGTACCACGCTGGACGTCTCAGCCCTGGTACCCACTGTTTGTGGCACTACAGGTTTCTAATTCTATAATTTTTTCACCTCAATCTGGTATGTTGCTGTCTCCGTGCAGAACGAAGGGACATCCTCTGGCCGCGAGTCTTTCACTGGAGGTAGCGAATGTATCTGGCAAGCATTTCAACGAAGAGGCCTAGAAGACTCGGCCGTAAAAATCTTAATGAGCTCGATAGCCCCATCGACGAGGAAACAATACCAAAGTTCTCTGCGACGATGGAAACAATTCTGCGTGGACAACCAAGTCAGTATCCATCAGGCGAGCTCTACGGACGTAATAAAATTCCTGACTGAAACATACAGTGAAGGAGCCAGCTACGGAACGCTTTGTTCGGACAGATCTGCTATTGCGCTTATTTCGCAACACGAAATCGGCAAGGACGATTTAATATGTCGGTTTCTTCGAGGAGTATATAAAAATAAACCCTCCAAGCCAAAATATGACACTACGTGGGATGTAGGACCGGTCCTCGAGTACATTGAAAATATGTCGACCGCGCATGAGCTCTCACTAAGAGAAATCACGGAAAAAATAGTAACCCTATTAGCACTGGTTACGGCGCATCGTTTACAAACTTTAGCTCTAATAAGAATAAAGAATATAGTCGTAGGAACAGAAGGAATCACTATCAAGATTCCTGACTTGATAAAAACGTCGAAACCCGGAAAAAATCAGCCGGAACTCTCGCTCCCTTTCTTTAAAGAAAGGCCAAAACTTTGCGCAGCCACGGCGATACTAGAATATATCGATGTTACAAAAGACTTAAGGCAGCCGTCTGATAAAAATTTATTAATGGCTACGAGAAAACCATACAATGACGCGTCAGCTCAGACGATCGGTCATTGGATAAAAAATTTGTTAAAAAAGGCCGGAATTGATGCAGAACAATTTTCCGCATACAGCACACGGCATGCCGCTGTTTCGGCGGCCCTGAATAAAGGAGTAGATGTAGCAACAATAAGAAGGACCGCGGGATGGACAGAACAATCACAAATGTTCGCAAAGTTTTACAACAAACCCATCCAGGGGAAAACAAACAATTTTGTATCCACGCTGTTACAGAAAGAATAAAAATTGTTAAATCCAATGATAACAGCTACCATGATAACTCTAAAAATCTACACGGTTTTATCATCGAGAACGAGACGCGTAATATAATTGAACGATCAAACGAGCCTGCCGAAGGCGGGCGAGGTTCGATCGTAATTATATGAAGCGTCTCGTTCGAAGATGATCCTCCCACCTTCCCCCTCGAAGGACACCGATGGATAGAAACCCCGGATCATCATCATGATATCTGTCGTCATCTCTAAACTATATGAGGACGGATGGCGCCACCAGAGGGCTCCACGAGCGGAGCGAGGGGCACCAACCGAGGGAAATTTAAAAAATAATACTCTGAATATTGTGAAGTTTGCAGCAACTGACGTTACTACACGGTTTTATCGTCTTCGAACGAGACGCTTCATATAATTACGATCGAACCTCGCCCGCCTTCGGCGGGCTCGTTTGATCATTCAAGTATAAACTGTCGAAAAAGGCAACAAAAAAAAATCGATTTTTTTAAAGTGTCGCACTGGTATAGCCCCGTAACTTTTTTTCTCCCAATCTTACCCTTCTCAGCCAATCGTATTCAAGAATTCGAAACCGTATGCCCGACAGGCGCGTGGAGTTTGTCGTTCTAACCTCAATTGCTCAGTTCGATTGACTGCGTGTTTGCGACAGTGTTACCCGAAAAAGACGCGCTTGGATTATTTTAACCTATACACATTGGATATAGAAAAAAAAAACCTTCCTTGCTCATTGTCAGTCGGCTTTATCGCATGTTCGCGTAGGTGTGACAAAAAAAAGACGCGCCAAAAGAAACATCATTGATGCGAATAACAATACCAAATTCACATTCGATCTCTCGTGTATCCACATATCAGTTCTTCTGGTTTTTATTTTTCATTAATATTTTATAGGCGAAATAATGCTAATTATTCTATTATCTTAATATTATTATCACTCATAGTCAATATTCTCTCGTACCAACATTTACTTGCTTGAATAATAAATTATAATATTAATGTAATTCCGACAGTTTTGTATTTATTGCTGCGTACTAGTACATATATTAACAAAATACTGACATAATATAATATTGGTCGAAACTCGGGGCATTATCGAATTGATAATAGACCGGACCAACGTCGGTACGATATTGGCCGGAACTTGGACCAACGTAGGCGCAAGCGTCGGGTCTGTTTTAATACCAACGCTGGCACAATGTTGGCTGAAACTTGAGTCGGCCTTGGCACGCGCGTCGTGACCAATGCTGGTATGATATTGGTTGTTACTTTGACCAATTTTGGCACTAGTGTCGGGCCCGTTTCACACTCAATGTCGGTACCATATCGGTAGCCAGTCTTGGCCCGAGGGTGTTATTTCGACAATGGATCATCAATGAACCCACACTTATGCCGAGAAATGGCTATCCATAGAGTAGCGGTGGCGCAGTGCTGTGCCAGTGTCGAACCAGTTGTAATTTTTTTCATGAGATAGCGTCAAAATCCTACCTCCAGTCGCTACTATTTAACTGGGGCAATACCTTTTTTTTCAACCTGAGTGAGAGCTGATTGCGAGTAGTTGGGAAGTCGAAATCCCTCCCCGAGCTTTTTTTTTGTTACCACGCACAGGATTTCCAGTGTACTTGTGTGGTTCACACGTTGTATTTGTCTATAATCGTGATATCAATTGTTTGTTAGAATAACATGATTTTTTAAATGAAAATAAAACCTTTTCGGGGATAGTGCGATATCCGGGGTGCCACGTTTTGATCCTTCATTCATGACATTTGAACCAACATAATAAGAATTTTAAGAATAAAAAATGTGCCGTGTTACATCCTAGCGAATGTCCCTTCTCTTGTCTAGGTTTTTTTTCATCTCGGTTATTCCCAATATCCTCATTTGCCCTCAGAAGCGTATTAAATGTACAAATCTCAGAATAAGACGCGTAACAGCGTTAAACGGAACTTGCGTACGTTCCGCGAGCATATTCAAATCATAGCGATATATACACGATAGCAGCACCGCCACAGTCATTGACTTTCCTATTACATTGGCTTTCAACAAGAACATGATCTCAAGCAAATATTCCACGAAAAGCCGCAGCTAAAAAAAATCAAACAGGCACTCCCTCCAAAAACTTTACGCTAGCCATCTGCATGGGGACAAAGAGAAGTCTGCACGATTCGACCCGGTAATGAGAGCGGAGTATGAAAACATCCGGCCGTCCGAATCAAACGGTCGCCGCGCTATCGCGAACGACTTAGCGCGAATTTCGACTACACACCTCATGCACGTTCCGTTAACAAAGCGAAATTGCCCCTTCCACCAGCGCCATTATTTCTAAGAAGAGCAACCAAATATTGTCTCCCACTCACTCTAAAAATTCGCATGCGAACCAAGAAGGGGCAGTGTGCAAAAGGTCGAAGCAGTCGCCCGTCAACTATCATCGACTCAAGTTCTTCTATCAAGTCTGAATCTCAGTCTCCCGACAATCTTCATCCAATTCAATCTCAGTCTTCCGTCAACCAACATCGAATGAACTTCTTTAGTCCAGTCAAATTACCGAAATAAATAAACACAAAATTATGTAGTTTGGAGATTATGAAGGATCGATAGGGGGGTGTATTCTGAGCATACATTCCAATTTGAGGGGTTCTCCGGAGGTCAGCTCATGGTCATTTTGATGAAAACGCGTTTAATTCGATATCTCGTGAACGGTTAGTGTTAGGCCAAAAATTGTAGAGACCTTTTCTCTTCTAAATTAAATTTTCTAACTTTTTAATCTGAAACTTTTTTTTATCATCAATACTTTTCAATTTATTACTTCCGAAAGGCAAAAATTTTACTTTTTTTTGTCCCTATTTTTTATTTTTCGCCATTTTCTCCCCAACCGTTCAATTTTATGAAATTTTACCGTTCATCAAAGTTGTAGATCCTTTAATTATGAACGACTTTTTCCCATAACTTTTTTTTCTAATACCAATATCTTCGGAGTTATATATTACTTTACCGAGCGAAATCCGCGCCAATGTCGCAATATCATCGACATCAGTGGGTATTCAGTACTTGAAAGAAATATTAAAGTATTCCATGATAATTTATTAGCCAACTGACCTGTATCAAAAGGTGAATCGATTAAACTATTTTAAAAATGTACTTCATTTAAATATTAAATATTGTAATCATTCAAATATCATTTAAATATTGTACTTCTTCAATTTGGGTATTTTTTATTCCATTCAATGGGATAATAATGTGAATAAGGATTACAAAAAGAAGCAAATGAATAATTGGAACTGTTTCACACATTTATTGATAAAAAAATAGATCATAAAATTCGTAAAATTAAGCACCCGAGGTCGATGGAAGTGATTCGTTAATATTAAAGGCCCTGACGGTATCGGGTAGGATTGGCAAAAAAATATCGATGTATCGATATATCGATATTTTTTGTTCGATGTATCGATATTTTCAGGCGATATATTGTATTTCGATATATCGATGTATCGATATAAAATATCAAGTATCGAAAACGTATAAAAAACGATATTTTTCCAACAGGAACACCGACCCCGTTGTCGCCACTGACTATACTGCCACCAACTTATCTGTTCAAGTGGACAAAATTGGAACTTAGGCCACTCCGACCCGTGTATGTATATCAACTCTCCACTAGTGATGCTGCCAACTGGACAGACAAGTTGGTGGCACTAGTGACACAGTAATTTGTGAGTATGTGACTTTAGCCATGTTAAAAAATTACTCTGTGACTGACATAAAAAAAACTAACCTCAAACTTGGACCTCATCTATATAATCTTTGCCTCAATCACACATCAACGATTCAACCTAAGAACATATATAACATAGCAGTACACTAAGTACAGGTCTTATGGGAGCGCTGTCACGATTTCTTGGGGTGATGCTTAGTTATCACCCCAGCCACCTAAAGCGCTGCCTGTATCAATGTGCATGAATCATCCAAAGAATATATGTTCTTTGATTGTGTTTGGCACACCGATACGTCACCGCGCAGCCTATCGGCGAAACTATATACTACATTTTCTGTGCCAACTATCAACACAGAACCTGTTCTTCCATGTAATATATGTTCTTTGATTCAACGCAACGCAAGCACAACTCGTCAATCGTGATTGCAGAATCCGCAAGTAACAAGTGTTTTGTTCTGCGCAGTCATGTCCAGCGTGTTATGGAAGTTTTTAAAAAACCTGGATATTATTTATATAAAACTTTAGATCACTATCATGATTGTCTGAAAGGATGTCATCTGTCGTTTGGTGTTTATTGGTATTGAACTAGGCAGAGATAACACAATCTCTTTTATAAAACGGACTAGATTTCGCTAGTATTACAAAGTCTTACCGATATATCGATACATCGATATATTTTTTTCGATATATCGATATCAGTATCGATATTTGAAAAAATATCGATACGATATAGATCGATACTTTTCGGCCCTTGCGCCATCCCTAGTATCGGGGCATACGTCGTCCTCGTCCATTGCGTCAAAAATATTATCGTCGATAACATTGGCGATATTAGAACAATAGTTCTCTTGGCAATTAGAATTTAATTCTAATAGTATTATTCTAATAATAGAATTAGAAGGGATTAGAAACCCTTCCTCCTACCTCTGATGCCGCATTTTTTCACTCGTTGAGGTGTTACTACCAAGTGCAATACTGGCTCGAAAATTATCTGGAACCCGAGGAGTGGGGCTGGCGTCGCACCCCCCGTGGATTGAAGCCGATACCAATGTCATTGAAACCAGCTCCGGAAGAATTACTCAGATCGATTGCGTGCAAATGCCAAACCAACTGCGGCAAAGCGTGCGGATGTAGAAAGGCCGGCCTGTTTTGCTCAGTAATTTGCACTAATTGCCAAGAGAACTATTGTTTTAATATCGCCAATGTTATCGACGATAATATTTTTCACGCAATGGACGAGGACCACGTATGCCCCCATACCATCAGGGCCTTTAATATTAACGAATCACTTCCATCGCCCTCGGGTGCTTAATTTTACGAATTTTATGATCTATTTTTTTATCAATAAATGTGTGAAACAGTTTCAATTATTCATTTACTTCTTTTTGTAATCCTTATTCACATTATTATCCCATTGAATGGAATAAAAAAAACCCAAATTGAAGAAGTACAATATTTAAATGATATTTGAATGATTACAATAGTTAATATTTAAATGAAGTACAATTTTTAAATAGTTTAATCGATTCACCTTTTGATACAGGTAAGTTGGCTAATAAATTATCATGGAATACTTTAATATTTCTTTCAAGTACTGAATACCCACTGATGTCGATGATATTGCGACATTGGCGCGGATTTCGCTCGGTAAAGTAATATATAACTCCGAAGATATTGGAATTAGAAAAAAAAGTTATGGGAAAAAGTTGTTCATAATTAAAGGGTCTACAACTTTGATGAATGGTAAAATTTCATAAAATTGAACGGTTGGGGAGAAAATGGCGAAAAATGAAAAATAGGGAGAAAAAAAGTAAAATTTTTGCCTTTCGGAAGTAATAAATTGAAAAGTGTTGATGATAAAAAAAAAAGTTTCAGGTAAAAAAGTTAGTAAATTTAATTTAGAAGAGAAAAGGTCTCTACAATTTTTGGCCTAACACTAACTGTTCTCGAGATATCGAATTAAACGCGTTTTCATCGAAATGACCTTGAGCTGACCTCCGGAGAACCCCTCAAATTGGAATGTATGCTCAGAATACACCCCCCTATCGATCCTTCACAATCCCCAAGCTACATAATTTTATGTTTTTTTTCCCATTGTGAGCCGTAATTTGACTGGACTACTTTCATCTCAATTCATCTACCTCCCGCGCCGTTCATATTTATATCCACGCGTAGTGCCCGTCGTAGTAAACACGTCGATTATACACACGACCAGCGTAAAATCCTGCGAGCGCCTTACCAGCGATTGTACCAGGGAGCGCACCAGGCCAAGAGCGAAGGCCCTTGTAACCCGAGCGTCAACAAACATCTACAAACACAACCAATGTAAGCTAACCATACCTTTTTCTTTTCTGTATCATTCATCTTAGGCCTGATCGCTTTAACCCGTCTAGTAACCTTATAATAAATAACACAGTGTCAATCGTATACCAATTCTGTCGAATTATTCCTCAATACCGAAATATCGCGTCAATTCCTTAATTCTATTCTTTCCCACGCACTACCCTTTTTTACCCTCATCCCGTGCTGTTGCGCTAGGGGTAGGCAACAAAGTGGGAAACGAAAATATTGTGCTCTCATCCCTTCCGGATGCGATAGCCGTTTCGGTTTTCTTAAGGAATTATGAGCGCTTTTGGCGGCAATTGTAAATACGCAATAATTCAATGATTGTTGTTGGCTCATGGGTACAATATCGTAATTTGATCACAAATACTGAAAATTGACCGGGCAAGCTTTACAAAGTATTTGTTTAATATTGCCGCAAGGGAATAAAAATTATTTTCTTCTTGACTTCATAAGTTCATCAATTATGTCTTCTGAGACACTGATGAAACTATATATGTCCAAGTTACCTTGCCTAATGTTCCTTAAAACTTCCAAATTTAAAAAAAATCGTCATTTTCGATAACTACCGGAAAATTCTAATTTTAAAGCAAAATAAGCGAAAAATTAACTTTTACTACATACTCTTCATATTTTGTTTATTTTGACTCGATGATCCTAAATTCACCGTCAAATCTTGGCGCTCTGGATATCGTCCTCTTGCCAATTCACTCGGCTATTTTATAATACATTGAATTGATTTCGTGCATTTGATTGATGAAAAAAACATGACAAAATAATTGTTTGCATTGGAACGAATAACAATTATTTTCATGGTAAGCCAACATTTTTCCCAAGGAAAAACAAACCAAAATTTTTTCGGTAGCCTCCCTCGCATTTAGGTACTTGGTGGCGAGACGCTGCGATGGCTCTTCACACCGACTGATTATTTTTCATAATCGTCACTTATCAGGCAACATAACCATAGACGAGAAGATATAGGCTATCGTCATAATCTCACGTTAAGGATTGCCTGCACGCGAATTTCATCAATTACGAACACATGAAGACAGCTAAAAAATAATAAGTAATTGTGATAGGCTCATCTCTTGTTTAGAAATTCATTATGGTTGTCAAAGGTTTAGAGTGCTGAGATTCCAATATTCGTTTTGTTATCCACCGAGTTCGCATGTTAAAAAAAATAGTATCATATACATAATCATTCTATTTGCAAAATAATATTTTTAGTTTCAGTCAGAGGTAATAACTGGTGCTCGTGGAAAGGCTCGTGGAAATTGCGTCAACACTTATTGTATTATTTTTCTAAAGCATATCTCTGATATGTCGTATTAATATTCAAGGCATACTCCGTTTTCAAAGCACGTGTTCGACTTTCTGTATATAATTTAATTATTGCGCTTAGACTTCGTTTTCTCAAACAAGGTCAGGACGTTCTCTGGTTTTTTCTTCTCTACTGCGCACTGAATCGAAATATGTGTGTTTAAGGGGTCTTCTCACTTTAGACGCTAAAAAGGCTAGTTTCATGAATTTTTTTGATAGCTTTATATTATAGATATTGATATAAAAGTTGCTACACTTTATAAATACACTTTAGAAATGCGTTGAAACTATTTTTTTAAATTTATTTAAGTCCCTTTTTATAGACGAAAATGGTAGTTAAAAAGTCCTAAACAATGTCGGTCTGCGCTGTTGATGAAATCTCGGACATTTGTCGAAAAACAAAAAAACGTGTTTTTTCACCGTTTTTGGCAACAACAAAAATAGTAAATATCAAAATTTAAAAACGCCTTGATATCGTTGTAAAGAATATTTGGTTAACATGTCATAAGGATCGGCTCAGTAGTTTAAAAGATTTTATCAACAAGCCATTGAAAAACGTTGTTTCGAGAAAAACGGGTTTAAAGTTTGTTTGGTTTACAATACATAAAATTTAAAAACAAATGTATTCCGAAAGTATATTCATTAAGTGTAACAACTTTTATATGAATATCTATAATATAAACCTATAAAAAAATTCATGAAAATAGCCTTCTTTAGCGTCTTAAGTGAGAAGACCCTTTAATGTGAAAAAAAAGGAATATTATGATAATACTCTTCATGTTGGTAACAAACGTTGGAATCCTACCTAGGGTCCCTGACACTTTCGAATCGGCTTGTCAATTGGAATCTACTTTGCAAGTGATACATTTGGATGCTACGAGGTGATATCAGACTATGTGATGATTGAAAAAACGGGCCACTGGGCAAGAAAGTATTGCCTGTGGGGTCCAATTTCTGGACGGCTCTTTGGTGGATGTTCGGAAAATGGCTGCTGTCACGACATTGTCATCAAGTTGGATCGTGGGTCTTACACGTCCATTGTATTGGATTGTGGATTATTTTTCTTTTTCGTAGATGTTTCGAAAAAATGTTCGGGAAATCCTGCTCAATTCCCGGTTACAAGGCCACAGAGGTATTTGTAGTTGCTTCGAGTGTGCATAAAAGTAGACGTCATTATCAGTGGCATTGACGAGGAATTTTCTCCAAGAAACGTTCGGACTACGTGATAATCCACGGACACACTGATCATTTTTTAGAGCACGCAAACCCGATGGGAAATTGAATAATATCGCGCTAAAAGATGACAAATTCATAGGCGATACATTGTCACTTGTATAACTCTGCATTCATAAATTTTGGTACGGTTTGACGTTCAGTAATTTGTTTCTCCCAACTTCCGGGGCGTCCACAGCCGTCTTAAGGCAGTAATCTAGTCTGAAGACCGAAATTCCGGGCGTTTTTTGGGCTTGATAAAGAAAACATTTTTATCATACATATTTTACATTTTTTTAAAATTGATGACACAAAAAAATGTTGTGCCGTCAAAATAAAAATTGAAAAGGTTATGGTCCTCTAAGTTTAGCCGTGAAGGAAAAAAGGGTTGACATGATTCCAAAGCTTCCATTCATCCGAAACAGAAATGAAACTAATTTTCTTGATTAATAAGAATGCCATAATAGCAGCTTCCAAACAGAAGAACAAAAATGGAATGGCGACTGTTTGAAAAAAGGTAATTGCGCGCCCTATTTTTTTTGAGTGAATTTTTTTCGATGGTAATAATAATAATTTTTCAATGTTCGATGTAGAAAGTATACAGGGGTATAGACTGAAGGTCCATACTAAATTTTAAGTCAATCGGACAAATAGAACTCGAGATATTATGTCAACGAGGTTGAAAAAAGTCGCTTCGAGAAAAACGCGATTAAAGTTTTGAGTACAATTTCAATATTTCAATATCATCAATTTGGGAAATTTTCCAAAAAAATTATGCTTACCATCATAACTCGAAATCCTTAGACTGTGGACTAAGGTAAGCTACGTTAGATATGTTCCTAATGAGGTGACTTATTACCCCCTTAAGGATTTGCATTGACTTTCCTAACTTGATGTTTTTGAAATTCTGCCCAATTCCTGGTTACGAGGCCACAGAGGTATTTTTAGTTGCATCAAATGTGAAGAAAAGCCGGCGCCGTTATCAGTAGCATGCACGAGGACTTTTCCCGAAGAAACGTCCCGACCACGTGATATTCCACAACCTCACTGCTCATTGTTAGAGCACGAAAACCCGATAGGCAATTGAATAATAACGCGTTAAAAGATGGAAAGTTCATAGGCAAGGCATCGTCACTCGTATGACGCGGCGTACATAAAGAGTGGCAACGTTTCACGTCCAGTCATTCATTTCTTCTTCCGACGTGTGCAACCAGTTTCGGCAACATGCAAGCTAGAGTTCGCCTACACTCCATTTTACACGGGTAAAATTACGTATATATCAGTTAAAAGCCATGGGTAACATTGTTATGAAAATTTTTTTAAATATAATCACGCCAGTAACGCTGTTGATTCGCGAAAACGAATCATTTTTTAGGCTCCTGCCGAACATTTCGTACTTTTGAAAAATTGTTTACCTATCTCTTCTGGTTTATAAATGTGACAATAGAACGAAACAGCCTTTGGCTACACGCTCCTGATCCAATTTCCTTTCACGAAGGTTTGCTGTCGTGAAGATCTTCCTGTTGATCGCCCTCCTCGCAATTGGTGGTGAGTACACCCAGAATGAAGCTCGTCGGCTTAAGACGAGGTACCTGAGTAAACGGCGAGAAAAACAGGTAAACTTCGGGAATTTTTATCTCAAAAACTAATGTTTCGATTGGATACGGGTTTTTTTTTATTGGAAAATATGCACATTGAGGTATGTTTAGGAGTTTTTTTTAACACAAATTCGTTGACTGGAAGCGATTCAAACGCGATTATCTCGAAACATAGTTTTCAAAGTCGGTGCCAGATGTATCTCGAAAACGGCTTGTCCGATTTTGTCCAAATTTGGATACAATATTCTTCGATAGTTTTTTTCGTTCGCCACGTAGGGGTTTTTCATTTGATTGGACCATTGCTTTTTTGTGCAATGTGTTTGCAATCCAAAATCGTTGGAAATTGCGAACGAAAAACAAATGTTAAATTAAAACGGTCGCAATTCCGTCAAAAATGAAAATTTCAAAAAAAATTTACGTAGCGAACGAGAAAAACCATCGTAGAATGTTGTATCCAAAATGGGACAAAATCGGACAAGCCGTTTTCGAGATACATCTGGCACCGACTTTAAAAACTATGTTTCGAGATAATTGCGTTTGAATCGCTTCCAGTCAACGAATTTATTTTAAAAAATTCCTAAAAATACCTCAATGTACATATTTTCTAATAAAAAAAACCCGGATCCAATCGAACCATTAGTTTTTGAGAAAAAAATTCCCGAAGTTTACCTGTTTTTCTCGCCGTTTACTCAGGTACTTAACATTTACTCGCATAAATACTTAACATTTATTCACGGCCAAGCATTGTGATTTTTTGCACAGACAGCGGTTGGTGAAACCATCGCAAGAGACCACAAAATCGCTCTACAGTAACAGATTAATTGATAGTGTAATAACAGAGCCACGTAATCACTTTGTCTTTATTTCTCACAATTAACATTACGAAAAGGAATCGCAAAAAACCAGATTCTCTCGTATGTGAGCATTATGGTTGTGAAGAACGTTGGTACAGCGAGAAATTGTCAATTGTGTTTCGAAAGCAGTGTCAATCGAAAAATCCTTCCGACGATCCTTCCGAAAGAATTTTTCCTCTTATGGAGTTGTAGTGTTTGTGTAAAGTAACTACAAAGATATTTCTTCTTCGAGTTGGCTGCCTTTGTAATAAATACAACACGTGAAAAAAATCGTCAGCAGGATATTGGTTTTTTCCTGTAAATTTTAAATCAGCGATTGTTGAAATATGTGAGTCGGTACAAGCGAATAAGAACCAACGTTCATCGGGTTTTTCGGACTAAAAAAATAATAGAAAACGCTCATTATTTAAAGAAAATGCACGCTATGTTTTTACTAATTGGGCGGTACACAATCTCCAATGATGAATTTGCTTTGAAACCAATCGAAATATGGCCCCGCAATATACAAACGTATCGATAAATGGTTGATAAGTAACGAGTTATTCTGATCGGTATTGTCGTAGGACCAAGCGCCGCCCTCACAAGCGGAGTACCCATACCAACCGAGGACGCATCGTTTTTTGTGTTGATAAGACGGGATAATCGTCCCAAATGCGGTGGTGCATTGATAAGTAAAGATCTCGTCCTTACCGCGGAAAATTGTGTTGTAAATGAGCATCACCAACGGTATCCCGGGGTATCGGTGTTGATCTCTACGGATCTGGAAAACGCGGATGCTGCTGGTCGTCAGGTCCTCCGTGTCCGACTGCCACCTAACGTTAGAGGAGCCTCGACGCGAGAAATGACCGTAGCTCTTTTAATAGTAAGTGAACTGAAGCTTTTTCGTGCACAGTACGACTTTGATCGGAGAATTGGTTCGATACGTGAGATCAGTAATCTCGCATTATGGAGTCTTCTCACTTTGGACGCAAAAAAGGCAATTTTCATGAATTTTTTTATATGTTTATATTATAGATATTGATATTGATAAATACACTTCCGAAATATATATTTTTAAATTATTTATTCAAGTCACAATTTATAGACAAAAATGTTAGTTAAAGAAATGTCATGAATAATGGTAGGTCTGCGCCGTTGATGAAATGTCGGAGATGGATCATCCGAAACAACAAAATTAAACGGTTTTAGATTCAGTATGTTAAGGGGCTATACCCGTGTGAACGCTGAAGATTTGGGTGATTATCGGGAATTTTTTTGGAGAAAAGCACTCAATCAAATGTTTTGGAAAATTAAGAATATATTTGGCTATATTTTATCTATATAACAAAATTTTTTCATCGAAAAATATTGAGATCCAAACGACTTTTGCGCTGCCTTCGGAGGCGCCAAACAAAAAGTTCCCCCACTGCTGACATGATTCCAGCCGATTTAGTAGCTGAAACCGAAAACGGAAAAAATGTCGTTAAACTGAAAGGTATTTCCTGTACAATGACGTGGGATTTTCGAAAAATATAAAAATCTAACAAAATATCGTAGTTATGAAAAAAAGTTTGTTTTCTTGCCTATAAAATGGTGTTTTTTTAAAATGCAAATCGTGAATTTTCACCCAATCCAAAATATCCTACGTCATTGTAGAGTAAATATATTAAAGAGTACTCAGTTCAAATTTTAAGTCAATCGGACATCTGCTCTCTGAGTTACAATGTCAGCAAATTTGAAAAATCTCATTTCGAGAAAAACGCGTTTACAGATTTAACTATCAATTTTCGCAACATAAAATGATTAGAGATACGGCCTTGAAAATTTACAGGATATTCTTGAAAGTATAAATTGTCGAAAAAGGCAAAAGAATCGATTTTTTAAAAGTGTCACACTGGTATAGTTCCTTAATGGCTATAGCGTATATCATGCGATTTCTGATATATGCAAAAATAACAAAATTGCGGACATATAAAAAAACGTATGTTTCCACCGTTTTTGGCAACAAAAATAGTAAATATCAAAACCTAAAAAAAATGCTTGATATGCCCTATAGCAAGAGTTGTAAAGAACATATGGTTAAAACTTCATAAGGATCGGTTCAGTAGTTTCGAAGATTTTATCAGCAAGCCGTCGAATAACATTGTTTCGAAAAAACGCGTTTAAAGTTTGTTTAGATTACATAAATAATACATAAATTTTTTTAAAATGTATTTCGAAAGTGTCTTGATTAAGTGTAACAACTTTTATATCAGTATCTATAATATAAACCTATAAAAATTGTATGAATTCGCCGTTTTTAGCGTGTAAAGTGAGAAGACCCCTTAAAACTGTGTATCACATGCTCTTGAATTCGTCGACTCCGCCATAATTCCGGTGCCACTCTCTAAGTCTTCATTAATTTTCTCCCAATACGGCGCAGCTATCGGAATCCATCCCATCGTATGAAAACGTTGCACCAATATCGTTACCGATCGAAGACTTACCTGCTGCGAAACGATTTAAATCTCCACCGTTGCTGTCGGCCCAATTGATAGTATTTTCGGAAATTATGGACCCATTTCCCAGCGAGCCCCTCCAGCAATTGCAGGTATCGGTCAAACGGTGCAAACATTCTGACCTGCTATGCGGAAAACCCTCAGCCGTCGCAATGATGACTGCCGTAAGTAACCAAGTTGGGTAGCCTAGTCTCGACCACCGAGTAAAATTGTCTGGTTTTCTTGGGATATTTGTTGTTTGAGAGCACCAAAGATTAAAAAAAAAACGCCTCAAAGATCTGATCGTTGTATTTTCTAACACACGTTACCACATAGGATTTTGTGGCTATTATTCATGAGCTGACGAGATGAACTTATTTTCTCTATCGACTCTGGCTCCTCTAGTGAGTTCTGAGCTGCTTTGGATGATTCTCGTTCGGGAGTAACTGTCATTGACGGAAATGGTAGCAGTTGGTCCATTTACTTTGGGAAATGGCACCGATGCTACGTTGTGTCGAATATGTTTAGCTGATGATGCGAAAACGCCAGGAGCTACATCGAGTCGCAACTTTTTGTTCGCTAAACCAAAGTCATCAGCGATGAAGTCACTAATCCAACAGCTCTTTGCATTACGGACATTTGGACGGTTTTTCGGGAAGTCTTGTGCCGGACTAGTTCTAAATTTCACTTTTTCCTGAGATGGATACTTGTCCTTATGGTGTGAAAACACTTGGGCCATGCTCCCCGTTATCCTCACGATGTCGTCCATCGGGAAGGGAATGGAATCATTGAATTTTTTTAACGTATTTGTTGCTTGCGGGATGATAAATACGTCATACAGCGGGAGGTCCATTAGAAAATATGTCCAACAGAAGTCGCATTGTGAAGGAAGGCTCATAAGCTGATGATAACGATTAGTTTTGTTGGTGGAGTTTCTTACGGGGTACAGAGCTCACGTTCGATATTTCCATTGATATGCTGTGTGTTTACGTCTACCATCTGACAGTATCTGTTGAGAGGAATACGGTGACCTACGACACAAGGTTATCCAAGGTCGTGAATGTCAATTTCGCTTGTAAAAAGTGTCCGAAGTGATGATGATTGGGAGTACAAATAAGTCACCACCGTGTCTTTAAATAAAAAAATTTACATTTGTACTCCCAATAGCAGTCTTTCCGTCGCTAATGCAGACCCAAATCTTCCAACTACGAACACTTCCCATAAATAAATGCGAATTTGATGACCTTGAGTGATCTTGTTTCGTGGAGCATTGCACCCATGCCAACAGTCGCTATCAAATGGTAGTCGCAGAAACACAGAATTTCATTTAAAAAAGCAAATAAGTCCGCCGTGTCTTGGAAGTAACGCCACCCACAAAAAAAATCGTTATCACCATCTGCTGACACCTTCTGCACAATGCAGCTTCCGGTGGACACTTTTTTTCGGGTACTCCAAGTTTCGAAGATATTGAAGGCGCTAATAGCCATTGGGCAAGCTGGTATGCATACGTCTCTGTACATTGCGTTATGCAATTTTTATTGCAGGTTGTCGAAGGTTCACCGCTCGTTCACAATGGGACCCTCATAGGCATAGCCCTGGGTCGCCGGTCAAAAGATGGTAAAAAGGACATCTACGAGGAGGTCCACAAGCACTGGGTGTTCATTCTTGAATCGATGTATACCACAGGGTTCTCGAATGCGAGAAAACGAAACAGAAAATTTAAGCTGCCACGTTTGGAACTTAACTACTGAATGTAAGACAGTAATAAATCACCTGAATACGGAATAAATGAAGGGCGCAAATATGTGGTTTTCAATATTTTCCTGCGCCGCAAAAAGACAATTCCGTAATAGCTGGCGTCGCTGTTTTATTAAACACGTATTTTGGTTGTCTCGTTTATTTTGCGTATTGCCACTTTCAAGTATTAAGGGGAGATATACACTTAGGAGCCGGAGAAAGGTCATTTTTGTGAATTTTTTCAAGGATAACTATTTGAAATTTCGGATTTGGGTATTAATTATCTAAAAGTATATACATTCAAAAATATGTTTAATTTTCTTAATTTAAGAATATCAAAAATGTACAAGGTTATTGTATGATCCTTGGAGCGTCGTAAAAAAATCTGCGTATACGGTACCCACTGGCGTTTCTTCAAAAATCATCTGAAAAAAACCAAAAAGGTGATTAAATTCGATACTATAATGTAGTACTCGTCATAGCCGATTTTGAAAATGTCGATTTATGACTAAATGGCGGACGTTTGAACATTAATAGTGATTTTTGGGCCAAAAATTAGTTATTATTTTGCCTATAAAACAAAAAATAAGCAATGGAAAATAAAATCCTACGACAAGTACTAGATAATGGTGTATATAATAACCACAAAAAACCTCAAGGCAATCGGTTCATTGGGTTTCGAGAAATTTTGGGTACCGAGTTGAAAAACGTGGTTTTGAGAAAAACGCGTTTGAAAATTTGGGAATGAATATATCATGAAATTCGTCCACTTACATGGAATCATCGATACCCGGCCCATAGTGTAGGTCTTTTACGGTCGATGGAGTGTTCATAGCTTCTAAATCCTCGACCTCGACCATCTAGGTGTATATCTCTCCTTAATATATAATCCTTCACAAACTTTTCAAAAGTATGCTAAGTAAAAAAAGTCCTCCCGAAAACATTATTGCTTGTTTAACCGTATAAAAAATTCTGATTTAACTCAAAATATTTTTTATTCAAATTCAAACAATGGCTTTATCATATTTTGTAATTCAAATGTACGATAAAGTGAAATAATTTTTTATGATATTGCTAAGCAAGTTTACTAGAAATTTTGTACACAAAATTGCTAAACCTTAGGAATAATATTTTTCCAAACATTTTATTTTCGTTCAAAACATCATATTTCTATTATAACATAAAATTGATATCACCGTTATATAACTGTACAACGTATGTACCACACAAGTACACTGGTCTTACACGTTCATTGTGCTGGAATATGGCTCATTTGTCGTTTTGATACACATTTCCGATAAAAAAAAAATCGGGAAATGCTGCTCAATTCCCGGTTACGAGGCCACAGAGGTATTTGTAATGCTTCGAGTGGGTATAAAAGTAGACGTTTTGATCAGTTGCATTGACGAGGACTTTTCTTGAAGAAACGTTCGAACTCCGTGATAATCCACGGACTCACTGATCATTGTTAGAGCACGCATACGCGATGGAAAATTGAATATCGTCCCTTGTATAACTATCTGTCTACATCAATTTTGGCACCGTTTGACGTTCAGTAGCATGTTTTTGTAACTCCCGGGGCGTCCACAGGCATCTCGAGGCAGTATTCTACTCTGGAGGGCAAAATTCCGGGCGTTTTTTCGGGCTTGATAAAAAAAGACAAAAAATATCAAAATTTAGCCACGAAGGAAAAAAGGGTTAGGGCGGTTGACATGATTCCAAAGCTTCTAAGGATTCATCTCAACCAGAAATAAAACCAATTTTCTTTATGAATAAGAATGTCATAATAGCAGGTATCAAGGAGAATAACAAACATTCCATGGCGACTGTCTGAAAAAAGTTAATTTCGCGCCCGATCTTTTTAAAGTACTTTTTTTTAATAGTAATAATAATAATTTCGCAATGCCCAAGGTAGGGATGATAGAGGGATATACAGGGTGGACCATTTAACGTAACCACCCGAAATATCGTCGTTACTTTTAGAGTGACGAAAAAAATGTCAGGAGGTAATTTGATTGATCTCGAAGGGCTGATACAGTGGTGAAAAATTCATTTTTGTGAAGGTCATAGTTTTTGCGTTCTCAAGGTCATCAATAGTTTTTCAAATGGAAACATGTTTTTTTTTTATTGAGACGTTGTAGCTGATATTTAGACGAATCCAACGACGACATGATATCATGACCCCGAAATGATTTTTCACTAAAATCTACGTGAAAAAACGGGAAATCGTGATGGTATTGACAATAAGAATTACCGAATAATGTGATTGAATTTTTTGTGCAGAAAATTTATAGTAACAAATGTTCGAAGTGATGGCCATTAACCTTGACACATTTTGGAAGACGTCGGATGAATGATTATCTCGACCTTTGAATAGTTTCTGGTGTGATAGCGGCGTATGCTCGTGTAATTCGTTCTCGTATGTTCACTGAGGTCGTAGGCCTATCATGGTAAACACGATCCTTTATAGAGGGCCTACACAAATTACGTAGCAAACAATTTCCCAATGTTTGACCCCCCCCCGTCCCACGTATCGGGACCGTAACGCTTGGGCGGACCCCCCCCCCCCCCCCGCCCCTATTCTGTTACGTAACGGGTGCTTTGTCGCCAATAATTGCAATTTTTCTCATAGACATAACTAATTACGAAAGGATCGGGCTTATACTCATTTTATGAAGTATATATTCATCTAGTTTTATACCAATTTTTATGACATACTTCGTTTAAAAGCACGTGCTCGACTTGGTATATATGATTTAGTTAATGCGCCTAGACTTCGTCTCCCCTAGCGAAGTCTATGTTCCTATCAGGGAGGCTAGAGTGGGAGGAGTCCGATCTCTTATGGAGAGACTTGAAAAAAGTGGCTACAAAAATGTGGTCAAACTGGGATGGCGCCACTATTGCTAAGACCTCGAGAAGTGAGCTGCGTGTGACAGAGACGGAACGAGTAAATAAGGAGAAGTGAGCTGTGCATAAGGCAGCATGATACTTGAGAAGTAGGCTGCGTGCGAGAGAGATGCAAAGTGATATATAGCCAGATCGCGCGCAAAAGTTACCCCCACTCTAGCCTCTTACGCGCCCATCACACAATCATAGTAGCGCGTGTCCGTGAGCAAGCACGCTCGGACATTTTCGGAAAGGGCCGAGCGCGCCGAAATTTCCCGACCGCGCCTTCGGCAGCTATACCAATACATGGACGCTGAGCACGGTCATGTGCGACCAAGCCGAAACGAAGGCTTCGAGGGAAAAAGCAATCAGCACGACTCGCGCGTGACGTCACCCGACGGAACGCGCGAGGCTTTTAGATGATTTCAATGCTTATTTAGCTCTTGATTCTCGGCGTAATCAATGTATAAAAAAAATGTATCGCGCACCCTGATCGCTTGTTTTTTAGTTTATTCGTTGATTCAAATATAATAATAAATCCAAATTACAACTTATTTATCTTCTAGAAAATTGTTTGATAGTGAAATAATAGGGCCAATGAGTATTTGAGTCCTTATTTTTCACAATTGACATAACGTAATGTAACCATATAAAGCAAGATTTTCTTGCATCCGACATGCTTATTATTTGACGTTATTGCTCTCGTACGTAAGCATTTTTGTTATCACAAACGTTGGAACGCCTTACATCGTCCATTTTGTGTCGACACACGTTTCAATCGGAAGACCTTTATCTTTGCTGGAATGTTTGGCCTATCGAGATCAGTGTTGGGCTTTAATTAATTTAATTTTCAATCAGTTCATTAATTGACTAAATAAGTAATTGCATTCAATTTAATTTCAATTAATATGAATTGCGATTACACTATTAATTGCATATTGCAATTCATTTATTTGGATTAATCCATGTTAATTGCAACTCGCAATTATAACAATTGGAATTAACTTTTTTAATTGCTCTAATAAACAATTAAAACTAACAATTGACCTATTTAACTTTGCCGATATCAGATAAGAAGATTTATATACTATTATTGATTATTGTATATATTATTGATGATTAATATCAGTATTTTATTTGCTACTCACGTTCGCATTTCAATGAACTACAGATTTGTTCTGACGCCACTCCGCGCCTTACACAATAATCACTTTCAATTGTTAGCTTTTTCATCAAATACATTAAAAAGATTGAAAATTCATTAGGTTGTAATTGTGGAAAGTCGCGATCAACAATTGGTTAATTGTTAATTGCGATTACAATAATTAACAATTAATTAATTGTTAATCGTGAGTTCTCACAATTACAATTAATTAATTGTGAATTGTTATAGTCATGATTAACAATTAATTAATGTTAACCTTTAGGTACGCTAGAAATTAAGTTTTGCCCAACACTAATAGGAATACTAATTCTTGCTTCGTCTTACACCGAAACCGTATATTTTTAATTCGTCATCTCAAAGACCATCATTCCGAAAGTATTTTTTTTCTCTAATGGACAATAATGTCGTCCTGTTCGTGTAAAGCAACTGTAAAGATATATCTTCTTCAAGTTTGCTGTCTTTGCATTAAAAACATCACGTAAAGCTTTTCTTCAGAAGGATATTGATTTTTGCCTGCAAATTAAAAATCAGCGATTATAAATATTTGTAACTCGGTACAAGCGAATGAGAACCAACATCCACAGAGTTATTCGAAAAAAAAAAACAATAGAAAACGCTTGCTTTAATTATTTAATAAATCCATAATATGCTTTTTACAAATGGGGCCCGACAATAACTCCAATGATAATTTTTTTTCACCCCTATTTTCGTGGGTGCGTTTCACCCCTTAAAAATCGGGTTCCCCAGATATAAAAAAAAGTGTCACCTATTTTTAACGATTCTACAAACATACCAAATTTAATCGAAATCGAAGAGTTCGACCTGAAGACCTTTCGTTGTTAATCAGGAACGTAACGTAAACCTAAACGCGGCTGCCGAAAAACTTGATTCATTTGTTCCCAATACGCCGCAGTTATCGGAATCCATCTCATCGAATGTTAAGGAGGTACGGTGATCACCATGCTAGTAAACTTAGAGTCTATTTCCCGCCGCAATACCGCCACGTTTTATATATATGCATTTGGCCTATTTTTCGAGAAATGTTTTTTAAGTATTGAATTTCGAGTTTCCTATGATTTTTATAATACGGAAACAACCTTGATAATCTACTAATCGACTTCAGTAGTACGCCTTATCGTTGACGTTTAGCATCGTTGCATTTTCGGTGGCTGTCATCGGTTCCACGCGCCCGGCTTATTATTTTTTGTAGCCGGTTAACATAGAGAATGAAAATACTGTGGAAGTTTATCAAAAGAGTAACGGGATTGTACCTGAAGTCCAGTTTAGAGACAAATGTAGATTCCGACGGACAAGAATTAGAAAATGAAAAGATAATATTGCGATTGCAAATAAAAAACGTCGCGTTGAAGTTAACCTCAATGCCCAATGTCCAATCTGTCGAAAGTCAAAACATATTTCATCGATTGTTATGTTATTTTCCCCTTTGCCAATTTTCACAATATTTGCAAGTATAAAAAGGAACATTTATTTTATATGACGGTTCTCCCATGCTCAATTGATATATAGATGCGTTGTATAGGTACATATCGCCAGAAAAATTGAGATGCCTTTGCTGTACGTAACTTCAAGTAAATATCGACGAAAGGCCCTTTATAATCCATTAAAAAATGTACGGCTTCGCACAGTAATATTTGTAATTCGCGTTGAAAATATCCGATAGACGAATCAAATTTGCGCGGGTATCCGGCGTTGGCACACTTCGAGCAAGATGGCTGCTGTTACGTCACGAGAAGTCTCGCTCTCCGAAAACTTCGGTTTTTGCGACTTTATTTCTAAATTTATCGCTTATTTCTGCGGTGAGCCTTCCAGTTCAAGGTGCCTTACCGATCACAAAGATTCAACGAATGCAACCATCAGTTTTTTTGCGTATTTCTTGGCTCCAAGTAGCACAAAAAATCGATATATGAGAGGACAGGCACATTTCGTCGTCTACGTGTGACTAATTCACCAATTTTAACAATTAATACATGAACGAAGGTCACGACAATGGTATTTAAAAAATCGCGCTTTTATCTTGAACTCGCTCCAATCACCGTACCTCCTTAACGTTGCACTGATACCGTTGCCAATTGAAGACGATTTTCTAATTCGAGCCTATTTTTCTTCTTAGTTTTCATGTTCACCATAGAAGAGAACGTTGTAGAGAACAGTAAAAGACACGACAACCCAGCACTTATAGCACAGAATTTCAATTTTTGACTGAAGCTAGACAGTTGCCTGCTGAAAGCAACGCCAATGGAATTATGCCCCTCAACTTGCCCCAACCCTAAGGATAGGGGTTGAGAACTTAAAAATCACCCCATCCCGATGATCAATAGATCGATCAAAAAATGTTTTAAACAAAAGTTGTTTGGAATAATAAAGTACGTGTAAAGTTGTCTGACGTCCAATCTCCTAGCTTTGAAAATAGCGGCACAAAAAACGCAAGAGCACCACTGACCCAGACAAGGACGCAGCCATATGTCTACTCCGCTCGCACACGCATCGACCCCGAATTTTCTAATCGTTTTTGTGCCGCTACATTCAAAGATAGGGGGTTGGACGTCACAGAACTTTATACGTATTTTATTATTCCAAACAACTTTTGTGTAAAATATTTTTCGATCGGGCTGTTAATTATCGAGATACGGCAATTTTTAAGTTTTCAACCCCTATTCCTTAGGGTTGGGGGGAGTTGAGGGGCGACATTTTATTGGGGTTACTTTCAGTATGCAATCATCTACCTTCAGTCAAAAATTCATATTCTACGCTAAAAAGTGCTGGGTTTTCGTCTCTTTTACTGGACTGTAGTGCGTTAGCTCAACTCTGTTCGCAAATGCTATCAGATGCTTACAAATTGCCTCCTACATATTGTGTTTTTTTTTCTAAAGCATAACTCGTCGTATTACTAATACGTGGTACCATTGCTCGTGGCGTACTTTGTTTCGAAGCACGTGCAAGATTTTCTGTATATAATTTAGTTATCGCGCTTAGACTTCGTCTCCCGCAACAAGGTCAGACGGTCCTCTGTTCTTTTCATCTCTACTGCGCACTTAATCGGAAGATATTTTTAATACGAAAAAAAGGAAAAGTATGACAATACCTTCATATTGGTAACAAATGTTGGAATCGTACCGAGGGTTCCTGTCAGTTCCGAGTCGGCTTTCAAGTTTGAATCCACTTTTTTTTGCAATGCATAATGTATTTATTTAGATGCTATAAAGCCTGATGTTCGACTATCTGCTGATTGGATAATCGGGACACTGGGGAATAATAAGGTTCTGCTTCCGTAGCAAAATTTCCAGACCGGACATTGGTGGATTTGTCGAAAACGGCTACTATGACCACATAATAGTAGTTTGGACCGTGTGTTTTACAAGTTCATTTTACTGGAATGTGGATCGTTTACCTTTTTTATAATTATGTCAGATTAAAAAAAAACGTTTTGGAAATGTCGAATTTTAAAAGAATTTCCAAAAAGTTTTATTTTATAATTTAACATATTTATTAAAAAGGTGAATAATCAATTTTCAAGTAACATCAACGTGTAAAACGTGCATCTATAAAACCTTCCATGGCCTACAGCAACTACAAAATCTTCCATGGCCTCGTGGGCACAGACGTATTTGTAGATGCTCCAAGTGTGCAGAAACGTAGGCGTCGTTACCAATAGCATTAAGGCAGAACACCACTGGGACCGCCTGTTTTTTGCCACTTTTCAAGAATTTTTTTTTGTGGGAAAAAAAGAGATATTCAAAAAAATTTTTTTTGTTTTGTTTGTTGTTTATTGAAGATACATAAAAAAAAATTCAAATTTTTCACGCCCCATGGTGACGCTGGGGAAGCTCTCGCGTCAGGTACTGTTGCCTCTGCAGTGGTTCGCGGCACGCAGCAGAACTCTCTTCAAAGTCGTTCTGAAAAAAAATACCGAGTGTTTTCGTTAATAATATGATATTTTGAAGAGAAGTACACAGGGATTTGAAAAAATATTGATTTTTAAAAAATAGGCACGCTTTTGAAATTAAAGGACGATTTTCGAGCAAAATTTCTCGTCGAAAATAGGCTATAACTTTTTTTATTATTGAGATATCGAAAAAATCCTATGTACTTCTTTAGATAATCTAGTTTTATTGATGCAGTCCAAATTTGAAGTCGATCGGATAAAAATTGCTCGAGTTCTGCTGCGTGCCGCACTCAAAAAAGTGGTTTTGAGAAGAACGCGTTCAAAGTTTTAGGTTTGTTAATTTATGCGATAAATTGGAAAAAAAAAAGTTTACCTTTAATCAGCGATGCCGGCACCATATAGCTGGCCTTCAAGAAGCAAATTATTGTCCCTAGCATCTTTTCTCGAACTTGTAGGGGCTCTTCTTGCCTCTTTTGCAGCGTCTGTGAGCGAGCGCTCCGCCAGCCAGAATAATAATACCGCGATATCAGCTGCAATATCGAGGATTTTTTTGCTCCCGGACTGACACTTGGGTGCTATTGCCCAAACTGATCTGTTGTAGCTTTCGTTGTTGTTTTGCGTGAAGCCGCCCAAACAACGCTGCAGCAAATCGTCTCTGCTCAAATTTTCGAAGACTGGCGTAATTGCCTTCAATACTTTCTCAGGAAGAGGCGGCTTATGGCGATATTTAGAAATATTACCGCCTGCGACCGCTCGCTGCCACGAACACCACGACTCGGGTCCCTCTGGGCAATCGTCATGTTGTGGCTCACTACCTGTGGATATTTTATGTTTGACAGTTGCCCAAATTGCCTTCCTCATTTTTTCAACATCATCGCTGTTCCTCCGAATAGCCAAGCCGTAATATGTGCTCAACTCGTCAATCAATTTTCCGGTGAGCTTTCCTCTGCCAGACAATCCTTTTTGTTTTTTCACGATTTCGCGGAGGTGCGTCCCCATACGTTTTTGGACATGATCGATGCACTCTTTTTTTTTTATCTCGAAACCGTCGTATGGATCGCTATTCGATATGCTCAGAAACGTTTTAGAATCGCCGTCACCAATATAATATTTATATTTTATGCCATAGAGCTCTTCAGACCGTTGAAACATTTCGACAGCTGAGTCGACTTCCATTTTTCCGGAGGAGCCGCTATGGTTCGCCTGGCACTCATCGTCGTGGGTACTTTTCCATTCCCAGTACTCCACGGTGCGTTCTTTTTTTTCCCCAATGCTCGCAATCTTTGCAATATTTCGATTTCACCATAACGTCGATCACTTTTTTAGTGTACCAGCCGATTAGCGAGCTGAAACCGCGCTTACGCCACGATCCGTCGCCTGAAACGATAATTCCGTCCTCCACCCCATTTTCCAACGAAATTGTCTCCTCCTCAAGTGCAGCCTTTTGTTTGCTCACTGTGCTCACAGCTTTAGTGGCAATCGAAATCGAATTTAAGATTCGATCGTAGAAAGACTGAAATATGGGGCGCGGTAGGTCCATAAATGCACAAAACTTCATCAGGCCATTCGAACCGACGCCAAGAAGACGCATACTGAATACGATCCGACGATTTATTTCGTATGCATTGTCAATCATAGGACACGAATTGATTTTCACTTTTTTCACGTTAGTAACACCGACCTCTGAATCGTCCGACGATTTTAACTTTTTCGCCGACGTGCTCACATACTCTGCAGAACTATTTTCGGAGCTATAACGGTTCGGAGGTTTTCGGAAATTTTCGTTCGACTCCTCGTCACATAGCTCCGTTTTGTTCCCTTTTTCCCGCGTACACTTTCGGATTATCCATTTCGATGTGCAAAGAATAATTCTGAGCGTTCGATATTTATAAACGAAACGATTCGGAGCGTTTAGACACGAGTAGCGTCGCTTCTATTCGCAAACTGACGCTATGACGCTATCCCTATACCTTGCAAATTTTTCAATTATCGCCACCTATGGCTTTTTTTCGAAACTATATTTATAACAATAGCCGGTTTTTGTGAAGGGAGACAAAAGAAAACCTGGGAAAGACCCGCAGGACCTGGGAAAGGCCCGGTATACCTGTCGACCCTGAGGCGCGCAGCTGCGCGGGACCCCGAGTGTCACGGAGCGCTGCACCGCTCCACAAAATATTCAATGTCTCCGAAAATAATTATTTTTTCGACCTGGCTCCAACGGCATCTTAATCTTAAATGTATTTTAGATTTTTCTAGATGGTTTTCAAAAAATCGATTTTTTGAAGCCGTCACAGTGGTGTTGTCCCTTAATGAGGACTTTTGTCTTTCTCGAATAATCACGTGCCAAAAGAGGAAAAAATTCATTGCCAATGTATCGACACTTGTATAACTCGGGGTATATGAAGCTTGGCAAAGTATTACCCCCAGTCATTTGTTTCTTTATTCGACTCGGACAACCAGTGTCGGCCACGTGCAACCTTGGCTGCGTACAAACTCCAATCCCATCAGGGTCAATTACACACGTCAAATTAGGTATATATTAATAAGAAGCCGTGCGAAAAATTCTTATGAAGATAAAATAAAAAGTATATCATTACGCCAGTTACCATGATGATTGGCGAAAGCAAAGAGTTTTTTTGCCACCTGCAGTGTATTTCGTACTTTCGAAAAATTGTTTACATACCTCTTCTGGTTTCCAAATATGACAATAGAACGATTCGGCATTTGGCTCCACGCGCTTGATCCAATTTCGTTCCACGGAGGTTCGCTGTCATGAAGATAATACTGTTAATCGTATTCCTCGCAATTGGTGGTGAGTACACCCAGAAGCAATCACGGCGGTTTGAGATTCAAGTATTCGCGGCCAAGCATGGGGATGTGCTGTACAGACAGCGGTTGAAAAAACCGTCGCAAGGGACTATAAGATCTCCGCTAATAGTAACAGATTAAGGGGTCTTCTCACTTTAGACGCTAAAAAGGCTATTCTCATGAATTTTTTTGATACGTTTATATTATAGATATTGTTATAAAAGATGTTACACTTAATAAATACACTTTCGAAATACATTTAAAAAAGAAATCTTTATTCAAGTCACTATTTATAGACCAAAATGGCAGTTAAAAAAATCTCCTGAAAAATGTCGGTCTGCGCTGTTGATGAAATCTCGGAGATGGATCATCCTAAACAGAAAAAATCAAGCGGTTTTAGATTCAGTATGGTAATGGCTATAGCGCATATCATACGGTTTTTATATATACAAAATGAGGGTAGAAATGGGACATTATATTTGTCCCATTTTCATTGTCCATATTTCCAGATTATTCAATTTGATGATATCCGAATACAGAATGAATACTGAATCGAGTTGAATTCATTGCATATGTTGAAATGAATACTGAATTCAGTTGGATTCGTAATTACTTTTGAAATGAATACTGTATCCAGTAGGATTCATTATTCATTTTCGGAATGAGTACTGAATCCAGTAGGATGCATTATTCATTTTCGGAACCAATTTTGAATATGTTTCTTTATTATTCATGAATAAAAAAAAATTCGAATATGCCCAACCCTGGGTGCGGGAAATACAAAGCATTGTATTCCGGCCGCGACTGGTAAAATGCGTGGAAAATTTGGGTCGGCGAAATATGTCGGTTAAAAATGAAATATGTGTGGACATTCAAATGAGTGGGATGAGGTTAGGACTACAGTCAGCTGTTGCCTTGCGTCACGTCTCTATATCGTAGCAAGTGGTAATGAATCCAATACCGGAAGTTAAAATCAAACTTGATATTACATAAAAATTAGGTCAATAAGCGTAATTTTTTCTGAGACCACTGGATTACTACAAGTGTTGAGTGTGTAAATCTGTTCATTACATTTGTTATGATTGCTACATTTGTTATGATTACTACAATTGTTATGTTGACTACATTGGTTATGATTACTACATTTGTTATGATTAATACAAGTGTTAAGTATGTAAATCTGATTATTTTTAAGAATCTGACGGACTCCCACTATTATATCCACTTTTGTAGCGACCGGAAATTGGGTTTTTGTATCTCGTCTCGAAATTCCTTCACAAAAATACGCAATTTTGATATTTCTTTTCTCTGTAATTAGGTCGATAAACAATCCTGAGATTTTACAGAGACGATTATTAATATATTTAGTGAAGCTCAAAAAAAGATTAAGAGAATCCTATGGATTGAAGCCTGGCGATAGGACTACCTTAAGGCCTTAGGCCATTGTAACGGGTATAAAATCATGTGCGAATTTAACAATTTTTTTTCGTACGCAAAAGTGATTCACTCATAAAATTAATTACACATCTATTTAGTATGAATATCAAGCTGTTAGAAAAAAAATATATATATTTTTTTCGATGCACAAAATGGCGGGCAACTAATATATTTTTTTTGTTATCTTTTTTTAGGCGCTACGCGGCGTGGCATTTAGCATCCACAATTTTTTACCTAGAACAAAAAACAAAAATGCTTGTCAACCGACAATAGAATACCTAGATTAGTACGTAGGGAATTTAAAAAATATTGTTTTATTCAAAAGTTGTAGGTAGTTGAACTTAAGAAATAAAATTTCAGTGAAAAATTTCGTTATAACTGCTCATAAACTGCTCATAGAATGAAAAGTTTTCGATTAATCAGAAATTCCGTACGTGTTTCTCTGCGAAATGCAATTAGGAACATAACTTTCAAATTTGAAGTAAATCGAGTGAAAATTGTTGAAGTTATTTGTCACGCCAATTGGAAAAAAGCTGTTTCGAGAAGTTTCGAGTAGTCGGCCTTTTTGTACACCGAAAAAAAAATATATTTTTTCTAACAGCTTGATATTCATACTAAATAGACGTGTAATTAATTTTTTGAGTGAATCACGTTTTCATACGAAAAAAATGGTTAAATTCGCACATGATTTTATACCCGTTACTGTGGCCTAAGGCCTTGAAAGTGAGTTACAATCCCTATCCTTGGTGCGTTGTTCCTAAACGTAAGAATACTAGTGTAAAAACACCGGGAAAGTTGTAGATTGAAATGCCAATTGATATAAATATAAGGAAGACTTGGTTAAAACTTGCGAAAAGAGATCCAAAGTCATGTTCCGAAAAAAACTCATTTGTTCTTTTTCGAAGTACAGATAACTGTTTGAAAATTTGCAATTAACTATGACAAACGAGAATATATAGTTGTTGAGCCTTTCTTTTACATGTTAGAGTAATACGTCTACCGCTTTCTTTGTTTACTATGTCAATTTTGTCACGTCGGGATCCATAATGGCGGCTACCATTTCGCACGTTGGTTGAACAAATAAAAAAAAGTATTTACAAAAAAATGAATTATACAATTTATTTTGTGTTATTATAAACTAAAACCAACAGTATTCCATTGCTTATTGTGTATAATACCGTATTTATACATTCTTACTATTTTTCTTACATAGAGCAAAATACTCTATTTGTGAGTCACTGCAAGCAAACAAGAACCAACATCCACCGAGTTAAAAAAAATATATAAAACGTTCGCTCGAATTATTTAAATATTCAAAATATCGTCTTTTATCAATGGGGTCCAACAATATCTCCAATGATCAATTATCTTCGAAACCGATCGGTATCGGGCTATTTAACGATACCAACGTATCGATAAGTTGTCGATAAATAGCAACGGGTCATTCTGATCGGTATTGTCGTAGGAACAAGTGGCGCCCGCATGAGCCGTGTCGCAGAGGGACAACCGATTTTTTGTGCGCTAGGCCAAATTCATCAATGATCATGTCAGTCGTTCAACAGCATTTCAAGGCCGGATATACATTTAGATAGGAAAAAAATTAGCAATATTGAGGGATTTTTTAAGGGCTATACCAGTGTGAACGCTGAAAATTTGGGTGATTTTCAGGAATTTTTTGGAAGAAAAGTACCGAATTAAATGTTTCGGAAAATTAAGAATATATTTGGCTATATTTGACCTATGGTATAGAATTTTTTTGATGGCCCTGCAGAAGGTCCCTGAACTGATGGCTAGCACCATCTATAGGGAAATTCCGGTTTCATACTTCTACATCTGGTACGCACATCTGTATACATTGTTTTGTACAATTCTTGTTGCAGGGCGATGAAGGTGCACCGCTTGTTCATAATGGGAGGCTCATAGGCATAGCCCTGGATCGCGAGTCGAATGATAGGAGAGACTTTTATGTGGACGTCCACAAGTACTTGTCATTCATCCGCCAATGGCTGTAACCAACAGACTCTTCCACCCATAGGAATTTGTAGAAAGAATAAGAAGAAATATTAAAAATGTTCGTTTGAAACTTATTTCATGAATGTAGGATAGTAATAAATCACCCGAACACGGGAGAATGGAGTAAAACTTTGATTTTCAATATTTACCTGCGCCATAAAAATACAGAGTTCCTTAATAGCTTGTAGGCTGCTTCATTTTACACGTATTTTTTGTCTCGCTTCTTTTGCGTTTTGCCACTTTTACATATTTCAATACAAAATAAATGGCTGACAATTCTATGTATATGTTACTCCTTTCAAAACTTTTAAAACGTTTAAAAAGTCCGCCCAGTTGAAAAAATCCTCCCGAAATCATTGTGGTTTGTTTTACCTTATTAAATGTTTGGTTTGCCCCAAAAATAATAATAATTCGTTTTAATACAAACAATGATTTTGTTATATTGTTTGCATCAATCGATGTAGCAAAAAATGAAATCACTTATAAAATACCCACGTGCAATGTAGGCATTGTGTAGGTGTTCAAGCAATGTTGTAGGTACAATCAATTGTTAAACCTTGGAAATAATCTTATTAAATATGTTTGATTTTTATTTTAAAAAATCATGTCATCATGACAAAAAATTGATTTCAGCATTGTAGAAAAGTACAACGTATGAACCACACAAGTACACTGAAAATGCTGTGCAAAGTCTCGGCGTGCATGGTTAGGGTTCTTCTCACTTTAGACGCTAAAGAAGGCTATTTTCATGAATTTTTTTGATACGTTTATTTGATAGATATTGATATAAAAGTTGTTACACTTAATAAATACACTTTTGAAATACATTCCAAAAAAATGTTATGTATTTATGTAACCCAAACAAACTTTAAAATCGTTTTATTCGGAACAACGTTTTTCGACGGCTCGTTGATAAAATCTTCGAAACTACTGAACCGATCCTTATGAAATTTTAACCACATATTCTTCACAACTAGAGCTATAGCGCACATTAATGATTTTTTTCAATTTTGATATTTACTTGTTTTTGCCAATAACGGTGAAAAAACACGATTTTTTTTGTTTTTTTGAAAAATGTCCACGGACTTGTTATTTCTGCATATATCAAAAGTCGTATGATATACGCTATAGCCATTGACATACTGAATCTAAAACCGTTCGATTTTTTTGTTTGGGATGATCCATCTCCGCGATTTCATCAACAGCGCAGACCTACAATTTTTTAGGACATCTCTTTAACAACCATTTTCGCCTATAAATAACGGCTTAAACGAATAAGACATTTTTTTAAATGTATTTTGAAAGTGTATTTATTAAGTGTCACAACTTTCATATCAATATCTATAATATAAACCAACCAAAAAATTATTGAAAATAGCAATTTTTAGTGTTTAAAGCGAGAAGACCCCTGAGAAGTGAAAAGTGAGAAGGGAAGACACCACTGTAAAATTTGCAAAAAATCGTTTTTTTGGAAACACTTTTGAAAAATCCTTTGAACGTTCAAAAATATGGTGCATATACGTTTATAGCTGAAAAAAAAACAGTTTTTAAGTGAATTCGAGCTGTTTTTGAGGGGAGTCTCCGAGCGCTGAAAAGCGCCTTCGACGATGCTACGTCGGTAGACGCAGTTCTCGACTCTTGTAAGCCTTATTATCTTTAGGTAAAAAGTTACTGACTAAAAATAGTTTCATTCTCTACTGATAGCTGACATTCGATTACGAAAAAAAATCATCAGCTGTACCGTCTATGAAACCGTCGACAAGACCGAAAACTTCGAACACGTTTGTCTCAAAACCATGTTTTCGAAATCGGCACGCAGCAGAACTCGAACAATTTTCGTCCAATTGACTTGAAATTTTAACTGCAGCTTCTTTGAATGCTTTAACAGTCAAGTACGAGCGCTTTTTTTCGAAAATCGAATGTACGTAGTTCGCAAAACTTCAAAAGTCACCTTATTTTTTTAACAAACCTCGTATGTTTATTATCAATAAATCGTTATTTGATGGAATTGGTTTCAAGAAAATAACTCATGAGCTTCCAAAGTCTTGAAAATGCGTAAATGTATGAAAAAGTCAGCTTTTCAATTCATTTAAAAAAAAGTAAAAGCTATTTTGAACTTGGCTTTATTTTTAAAAGTTCTCCAGTTCATACCCTCACTAACGGTACGCTACATGTCATCGTAATCATTCATTATTTGGTCAACATTATGGACAATAGATTTTTTTATGATGAATTTGGGAGTTGAGTTTTTTCATACATTTACACTTTTTTTAGACTGAAAGCTCAAGAGTCATTTTCTTGGAACCATTTGTATCAAATAATGTTTTATTTATAATAAACATACATTGCAGAATACAACAAAACTTATTTCTTGCTATTGCAACTACAAATAAAAAAGTTATAACGATTTGAAGGCAACATTTCGCGTAATAAAAAAAAAAGCATATCTCAATTACTGTGACACTTAGGAGATAGGGTCTAAGGGTATATATACACTGACGAAAAAACCAATTGAATCAAAAAGATATATTGGTTGATCGAAATAAATGTGCTGCTGCGGAGTTCCACCGATATATGAGATTGTTTCAATACTATAAAATATTGGAAAATGTTATTGATTTAAATAACATATTATTTTATTCGAAAAAGCTCTTCTGTTCTCTGAATATCTACATTATCCTTCAAATAAAATTCTATTCTATTGAAATCATTATATATACAATCCGTAGATGTATTGGGTGAAATAATTAAGCGGTTGCTACAAACATTTTTTATTTCGTACAAGAATATAATCAATAGAATTAATTATTTCTTTACTACATCGAAACGGATATGCCATGGGACGTAAGTTTTTCGACATGTTTTAAATCTTCAATAAAAAGTGAGCATCAGAATGATCATCTACGATAATAATGGAGAGAATGTGAGATATCCAATGGAATATCCATGGAGAGAATAGCAGACATTCAATTGACTAGAACAATTGATTGTTCCTGTCACTGCACTTTGATTTTAGCCACAGGCTAAAAAGCGATACTCTTTAGAGTTTCTCCAGCGTTCAAGTAGATTTTCGGTTCGCGCTACGCTTACGAGAAACGAGCGCGCGTGCGGCCTCTAGCGGTTACTCCGAGATCTACGGGTTTCATCACACCTATAATTTCGGTGGCGCTCGGCCATGATTTGGTTGAATTTTTTCAACGAAACGTGCAAGAAACAAATTTTACTTTCGCATAAATTTTTAACCAATTCAGACATTTGCTTAATATTGTTCAATCAAAATAAAACATTAATATTTTAACGGATAATGTACTTAAAATCAATATCGGATATGGTGAAGACAAAAAAATAACTCAATAGAAATTTTATAATAAGACAATAAATTTACCCAATAAATTTACTCAATTACTCAATTACCTCAATTTACTCAACAAAATAAGTTAATTTACTCAATTTACTCAATAAAATAAGACAATAAATTTACTCAATAGAAATTTTATTTGAATCAAACGAGCGAAATTCAATTTTTCTTGTGTACTCGAATCAACAATATTCATGTTATGAATTGAAACGCTTTTTTCGTTCGTTTTGCAGAAATTTCATTCAAAACTACATAATTTGTTCGCGATAATTTTTTAGATAGTTTCAATAATATATTGTTCTCGGCTAACAATATATCTTTTGAATGAAAAAAAAATGTTAAATTTTATCATGTTATTGAAGTCAATAGCGTTTTGTTTGGACTAATAAATCCGATTATTTACACCAACAATTTTACAATTGAATCAACTAAATTTCATTCAATGACACCAATGCTATTGGATCAATGATTTTTTTTTCTCGGTGTACGTTCATTATTTCTCTTATCATTCCCGACCATTTTCAACTCCGTCCAATACACAGCGTTTATTTTAGCCTCTTGTTAAGGGCTCAAGAAATCGCGAAAATCAGTCGCCGCTCGTGGTGCTACCCCATACGTGTACGCTCAATCAAAGAATGCCAAAGCAGTGTTTCCCGGGATGGAGGAAAGTCGTCTCGTGGCTAAATGGGTGATGCACGTACAGTATGATGTTGAAGTTTGCATAATTGGAATGCAATGAAAAGTACTTCTTCTCAATTGCTCAAATTTTTCTTCGCCTGTGAAAATTACTCAAACGTACTTACGTATTCTTATCAGAGATTCAGGACCCCAATTCGCAAAAATAAGGCTCTGGATCAGCATAATAACAAAGAAATGGAAAATGCACAAAAATATCGCTGCATTCCAACGATGCAAACTTCACCCGAGTCGAAATTTTCGACTTATTTTCACCTTCCAGATCCTCACAGCAGTGCAGCCAGATCGCGCGCAAAAGTTACCCCCTCTCTAGTCTCGTGCGCGCCCGTCACACAATCATAGTAGCGCGTATCCGTGAGCGAGCGACGCTCGGACTTCTTCGGAAAGAGCCGAGCGCCATCGAAGTTTCCCGACCGCGCCTTCGGCAGCTACACCAATACATGGACGCTGAGCTAGTCACACTGTAAAAAATAAGCGTGTTGTCGGTGTGTTGAAGCAACACACAACACGCCTACAGCGTGTGTAGGACCTGATTAACGCGTTGAAACAACGTGTTTTACTTATTTTACCGTGTTGAAACAATACGCTCTATACCATTCTTGGTAACAACACGTTTTAAATATGTTGCTGTAGAACACGCTTAATGTAACACACATGAAGCGTGTCGAATCAAGCCATTTTCTTTCAAACAACACACTTAGTGTAGGTACACGCGACTCGAACGACACAAAGCGTCGTGAAACAACTCACTTGCACGCGTGTACCACAAACAACACGCGTCCAGTGAGTTGTTATGACAATATGGCGGCTTTATAACCTCGCTACGTTATGTACGAACTTGCGAAAGAATTTTTCTATTGCGGTTTGTGTTATTTTAAAAGCGAAACACATAAGTTTTTGCTCGTCGTGCACACCTACATGAATGAAGAAAATGATGTGCTCTGTGAAACCATGGTAATTGCAACACTCAGTTTATTGACGTATATATAAAATAATTTTTTGGTAAGGTGTCACTGCGAAGAATTTTTTTTATTTTGTGCGGATCAATATTTTGTTCGTTGTTAACAAAAGTTTCTGTCCAGAGTGAAGAAAGATGCTTCTAGGGCGCAAATTTAATTCTATGCGTACCAAGTTTTCTGTTCAGTGGGAAGAAATTTTCTGTGCGGAGTGGAGGAAATTCGTTGTTCCGGGTAAAGGAAATTTTGTATTCTGTGCAGACCAACTTTTCTGTCCGGAGTGAAGTAAATTTCTTGTTCGGGGCAAAGGAAATTCTTTATTTTGTGCGGACCAATTTTTCTGTCCAGGGCAAAGTAAATTCTCTGTCCGGAGTGAAAAAAATTCCTTGTTCGGGCCAAACGAAATTGGTTATTCTGTGCGGACCACTTTTTCTATCTAGTGCAAAGAAGGTGTTCTGTCCGGAGTGGAGGAAATTGCCTATACGGGGCAAACGAAATTTTTTATTCTGTGCGGACCAATTTTTCTATCCAGTGCGAGGAAAGTTTTCTGTCCGGAATGGAGGAAATTGCTTGTACGGGGCAAAGGAATTTTTCTTTCTGTGCGGACAAATTTTTCTGTTGTGGGCAAAGAAAATTGTCTGTTCGGAGTGAGAGAAATTTCTTGTTCGGGGCAAAGGAAATTGTCAGTTCGGAGTGAGAGAAATTTGTTGTTCGAGGCACAGAAAATTCTTTATTCTGTGCGGACCAATTTTTCTGTCCAGTGCGAAGAAAATGGTTTGTTCGGAGTGAAGGAAATTGCTTGTACAGGGCAAAGCAAATTCTTTATTCTGTGCGGACCAAGTTTTCTGTCCAGTGCGAAGGAAGTTTTCCGTTCAGAGTGAAGAAAAGTGCTTGTACGGGGCAAAGGAATTTTTTTTTCTGTTCGGACAAATTTTTCTGTCGAGGGCAGAGAAAATTGCCAGTACGGAGTGAGAGAAATTTCTTGTTCGGGGCAAAGCTAATTTTTTATTCTGTGCGGACCAAGTTTTCTGTCCAGTGCTAAGAAAGTTTTCTGTTCGGAGTGAAGAATAGTGCTTGTATGGGGCAAAGGAATTTGTTTTTCTGTGCGGACAAATTTTTTTGTCGAGGGCAAAGAAAATTGTATGTTCAAAGTGAGAGAAATTTCTTGTTCGGGGCAAAGAAAATTCTTTATTCTTTGCGGACAAATTTTTCTGTCCAGTGCAAAGAAAATTGCCTGTTCAGAGTGAAAGAAATTTCTGTTCACATTTCACATTTTATGTGTGTTGGGTGTAGACACATACACATAAAATGTGAAATGTCTTCATTACTCTTCTCGTTCAATGTAACCATGTATTCCGTTTCTTGATGAAAAACCGCAAGTATAGCCGATAGCACAATGGTTAGCGTACGTATTCGGTATAGAAGTAACTAGGTTAGGTAGGTTCGAAACCGGGTATGGACAATAAAATTTATTCGCAGGAATTGATTTCAGGACGACTGGAACTCATCAAGTATGGTAGTAAACCATTGGAATAAACCACCAGTAACGGAGAAACCTTTTTTATTTATTTTTAAACGTATGCCTACGTAACGTCTTGTACGTTATGCCCAAGCGTCCACAAGTACACATCAAAAAGTGTGTTGATTTAGCCATCAACACATTTTAAACATGTTGAAATTGGCGACAAGCGTTTACACGCCTAAAGTGTATCGAAACAACACGCTTTGAACTTGCTAAAACACGCTTGAAGCGTATTGACAGAACACGCGTAAAATGTGTCGTTCGACATCAACACATGAGTTGCCGTGTTGAAAACGGCGACACGATTACACACGTGAAACGTCTTGAAACAACGCATTTATTTTTACAGTGCATGTGCGGCCAACCCGAAACGAAGGCTTCGAGGAAAAAAGCAATCTAACACGTGACGTCACCCGACGGCACGAGCGAGGCTTTTAGATGATTTCAATGCTTATTTAGCTCTTGATTCTCTGCGTTATTAATGTATACAAAAAAATGTATCGCACACTCTGATCGCTTATTTTTTTAGTTTATACGTAAATTTAAATATAACAATAAATCTAAATTACAACTTATTTATCTTCTAAAATATTGTTTACGCTTTACTCACACCTGCAAACTCTCATATGAAAAACACAAAAAAAACTTCAAAACCTTAGATTTCAACGAACCAAGAACATACATCTTCACATTTTCAATCATGACGAATTTTTAAGAACAATATCATTACAAACACATCTGAACCAAAACAATATACATCACCTAAATTATCAAAACATAAATCAAACAACACAAAATCACAACATCTTATACTCAACTCTTGCTAATAGACAACAGGACACAAATAATAATCTTTTCACTGATCCTCTGAATAATGTAAATTCGACAATCACATTAAATAAAACGAAAGAATGGCTTAAAAAACTCTCCAACATTGATATTCCGCTACACATTTCCACATTCTTGTCTCTAGGTGAAAAGTTTTGTTTTCCTTACCTCAAACTCTCAAACATAAAAACTCATATCCACAAATCAATCTCCGAGCTTGAGTCCAAATTAAATTTTTTACTCGACAAACCTAGACAAATCGAAATTAGAACCGGATTCACTAAAATCTTAAACAAAATAAATATTCCAACATCATTTTCCAACACTAATTAAATTATAAAACACACGTCCTCATTCTTAAAAAACAACCCTCAACTTTTAGCTGCACGAGCTGACAAAGGAAATTCAACAGTCATTCTTAACAAATCAGATTACATTACAAAAACTCATAATTGTATTACGCGCCTCTTCCTCGAGATCAGTGTGTAGTGCCCCCTCGATATGCCGATATTGCCACAATTTTTACAGTTTTTTGTTTTGGTTCTGGTCGGTGTGTATTCCGATAGGCAATTCATTCTTCTTCTTTGTGCCGATCACGTCACACGTGTCATTGAGAAAGTTATCGAAAAATGGGGAAAAAGGAAACGCAGACATCGTTCATCGGATGAAGAGGAGCGAGATAGACTCAAAAATCGAGTGAAGTGGTTGGAAGAACAATTGCGGAAATACGGAAAGAAAAAATGTGACAACAAGCGCAGTATGTATTTAAGGCTAAAGAAAGCCTGGCTTATTTTTGGGTGCTTCTAGAAATTGTACGAAAGGGATATTGGTTTCTTTGGTCCAACCATAAACCAAAAAGAATGTCACAACGATGTTCAACATCGCATGTGTACATAATCCCATGCATAGGCTCACTTCTTCGTGCTTCTCGAAATTGTACGAAAGGTTTATAATGGTTTCTTTGGTCCAACCATAAGCCAAAAAGGGTGTCACAACGATGTTCAACATCGCATGTGTACATACCCCCGTACATTATGCCATGCGGATTGTCTCTCGATCGTTCAACGATCGCGGGTGTAAGATCAGCAGGTCAAACATTTCACGTTACGGTGCAACCGACCCGTGAAAACAAATAATCCCAAAAAATAATAATAATAACAAAGTATTTTCGATTATTTTTTCCATTATAATAGCTAATCGAAGAAAAAGCTCGACGCGGTGTCGATCGCGCAGTGGATCTCACAGAAGAGATCCCGCCGATTACTACCATGGCGATTATCATAGTGATAAAGGAAGCCACGCATACTATTCCGATTTTCAAGACGAAGATCGACGCTCTAGGCGCAGTCATTTTCATCGACACGAACGAGATTCTTCGCATACCGATCATGCGTGTCGTCGCGACCGAGCTTTGTCTACGGATTATGCAAGGAACTCAAGGAGCGAGTCACCAAAAGAAAATTTCGGTATGCAGGTTCAGGGACACTCAACATCTCCCATACTCGACTTGCCACAGGAGTGTAGTATCTCCGATGCTGAGGCTAACGTCGTCCAGGCCATTTTACAAACGGCCGCGGATGCCCCAGTCGTTTCGACTGGCGCGATTACGGCCAAGGAAAAGGCCACTTCGGGAGAGGTGTCGGTAGAGGCGCAAGAAATTGAACTACAAGCAGACATTTTGGAGGTGGTTGGAGAATGCCTCAGACCGGAGCGGGTGTTAGCACCGCCAGTGCACAGTCATCTCTCGACGCTTTGGTGTGAGGTTATTGAAAAAGGTCTTCCGGCAGAAGAACGGAAAGGTTTTTTGAAAAAGATTTCACCCCCGTAAAATTGCACTTTCGTCGATCCTCGAAAATTGAATTTGGAGATTAAAGCAGCCCTGGACAGTACGATTATAAAACGAGATGAAAGGATTACTGAAAAACAGGAAAAAGTCGCTGCTCCACTCTCAAGCGTGGGAAAGGTTATAGATCTAATAATTAAATCAAATCCGGCGGATAAGAAGCAATATTTAGAGCCGCTCAATGTAGCTGTGAAACTTCTGGCGGATCTACAGCACGTCGAAACATCGATCCGGAAGAATTTGATCCTAAAAAATATCAAGGCGCCGTTCAGAGATACACTGAAGGATTTATCGTCAGGCGATTGGCTGTTTGGAAGGGATCTGAGCGAAAAAATAAAAGCGTCTAAAGTTCTGCAGCAATCATCGAGAGATTTGAAGCAACCCGTAAAGCAATTATTCGATCAAGGAAAACATTCAAAAAACACGACGGGCCCGCCTCAACAAAACCAGCATCGATTGAATACGTATTCGAGAGGGGGCGGGTACAAACAGAGTCACAACAATTACAGTCGCAACAACAACTACAATCGAGGCAACAGACCCATGATACACGGACGGAATTATCAGCAAAAACATGAGCATCTTCCGTAACCCATGACGGTTACGGAAAACTATCAGACCCGCGCTATCGAATGCGGCCATCCCCACCATCGTTTCGTCGAAACAGCCAAACGCGCGATAGGCCCGAACGCAATCAAAAGAGGAGCTGCAACGACTTCAGCTAGGTTAGGTAGGAGTATTAGGGCCTATGCAGGAGGTAAGCAGCAAAGAAGAGCATGTGGCGGCCCATAGTAGGACTTCTAGCAGTAAACAGTAAACTCAAGTGAGGTTGACATAGGATCAAAGGCCTTTAAAATAGGCTGAAAATTTCGACTCGGGCGTACAGAGCGTAGGGTAGGCGTAATGAAATCAAACGTAGCGCCCGCAGTAAACAAAAATTGCAATTACTCGGGTATTTATCTGCCAAATCCGCATGACCGTGGTACGAGATTTTTGCAATTAAATTGAAAGTATTATTTTATTAAAAATCGGCCCTGACAGTTACGGGGTAATAAATTGCAAAAATGCCGGAAGGAATAGTGAATGCAAATTTTGTCGATTCCTTACGGCAAAATGGAAGTCAGATAACGCTTTAAAGGGATAGCTACAGTTTTACCTTTGAAGAAGTTTGGTAAAGCGTCGAAAAAATAGCCTTATGATATGAGCTTGAAGTATTAATCTTGGGTTATGTTTTGTCCTTAACTCTTGTACGTTCCTGATGTGTTCTGCAAGTATCAACAGTCTTCCCGTAGATTGAGTTTGAGGTTGGTAATTAATATTTTGTTGTACTCTCGAAGCCGGTCTAAAGACCGGCTAATAATTTTGAAAGGTTATGCTCATTTTGGTCTGAAAACACAATTTGATTATCAAGCAATTATATAGTTTTATTTTTCAAGTCTTATAACAAAGTTACAAGTAAACAAAGATATACATTTTAAGGAAATTTGACTTAATGTTTTCACCTTACTGAAAGAAAAGGCTTCTTGCCGTCTTTGGCCAGACGAATTGACTTAAGGGATGCAATTGCCGGAACGTGCAGATTGCCATAATCTAAAAAATTCTATCGTCAATCGCTACCATCTGCTTAGGCAATTTCATTTTTTTAAAGCTGAGATTTGAGTAGTTGGGAAGTCAACATTTTTCGGCAAGCTTTTTTTTCAATCACCACAGCATTTTCAGTGTACTTGTGTGGTTCATACGTTGTGTTTTCTTTAATAATTGTGATATCAATTTTTTGTTGCAATAACTAGATTTTTTGAATAAAAATAAAACATTTTCAATAAGATTACATCTAGGGCTCACCGCTTGTGTTTACATTTCTTGTGGACCTGCACAATACGTACATTGTACTTGGCTATTTTACAAGTAATTTCATTGTTTATGTGCAATTGCGATTGATGGAAAAAATGTGATCAAACCATTGTTTAAATTTAAAAAATTATTATTTTGAAGGTAAACCAGATTTTTTTGTAAGGTAATACAAATAGCAAAGTTTTCGGGGTTTAAAAAAAATTGCTTTGCGTATTTTTACAACTTTTTTAATGTTCTAAAACTTTATATGCATGGGGTATGGAGATATCGAACGTTTTATATCGAGGTAATGTCGGCTATCAGCATATCTGGTTGTTTCACGGAATATTTATACATATAAATGTATAAATATTCTTTGAGACCTCTTTCACAAGTGCCGACATGTCCTCGGCACTTTCATTAATCTCGACACGCACTGCTCCGATTAAGTATTGAGTAGAATAAAACGTTTAGGGTTCAAAGACGGACGTAAGAAAAAAAAAAATTTGGTCAAAAATTACCAATGGCGACGTTGAGTTGGCCGATATTTTTTTCAATGGGATTATGAATTTTTTTCGCCAAAACATTTATCAGGCCAAAACTAACAACTGTTGTACTGGTGTGTGTCGTGTGTGTATGACTGTGGCCCGTGATTTATTTCCCGACGAAACGAGTCTAGCTTCGAAACTGGGAAGCGAGCCTGGGACCGGCTGTATTGGTATTGGTGTTCGGCACTTTCTCTGTACCCATGGCAGAAATGTCATGGTGAATGTGACAGAGAGGGGGAAGTCGACTGCGGTCACCAGGTGGAGATGAATAGACGAATATCATGGGGAATGTAATAAGAGGGAATCCCGTACAATTAAATCTACGGTGAAAAAAAAGATTCATACATATTTCAGATTGAGAAAAAAAATGTTTTGGGAATTCCGCTCAACTCCCAGTTGCCAAGCAACTTATAGTTGCTTCAAGCTTGCAAAAAAGTAGGCGTCGTTATCAGTAGTATGGACTAAGACTTTTCTTAGAGAAACTTTCGGTCCACGTGATACTTCACGACCTAACTGATCATTGTTAAAGCACGAAAACCCGATAGGAAATTGAATAACAAAGCGTTAAGAGATGGGAAATTGGAATTAATTGAGACCTCATAAAAAAATATATAAAAAGCTATTGGTTGCATTGAAATAAAAAATAATTCTTTTTAAGGTAACCCAATTTTTTTTCTGTAGTGAATCAAACGATAATGTTTTTTGTGGGATTTTTTTTATCACTTGGCGTTATTCTGTAACTTTTTTGGAGTTCTTAAAAAAGTAAGGATAGTCACGGTAGCCTCTCTTGTGTCCAGGCATGTGGCGGCGAGACGCTGCCACGGCTCTTGCTACCGACTGATTATTTTTCACAATTGTCACTTATCCTCGTAACGTAGCACGAAGACAGCTAAAAAATAATAATTGTGTATCACAATGACTGTATCACAACGATTGTGATACAGCACATCTCTTGTTTAGAAATCAATTGTGGTTGTCGAGGGTTTAGTGTACAGTCATTTCAATATCCGTTCTGGTATCCAGCGAGTTCATTTTTTTTTTAACAATATTATATAAACAATCATTTTATTTGCGAAGAAAATTATTTTTTCTCCAATCAGAGTTGAGAATCGGCCTTCGTAGAAAGTGTTATAGCTCCTGTTTACGTACGTAACATGTATTTGAGAATCCAAGTAGTCCGTCAGCTCGACTCTGTTGGCGAATGTTATCAGATGCTTACAAATTGCCTCAACACTTATTGTGTTTTTTTTTCTAAAGCATAACTCGTCGTATCACTAATGTGTCTCATCATTGTTCGGGACATACTTCGTTTCAAGGCACGTGCTCGACTCGCTGTTTATCATTTAGTTATTCCGCTAAGACTTCGTCTCCCCTAGCAAGGTCAGACGGTCCTCTGTTCTTTTCATCTCTACTGTTCACTCGAAAGATATGTTCAATGTGAAAAAAAAACAGGAAAATTATGGTAAAGCCTTCGTATTGGCAACAAATGTTGGAATCTTACCTAGGGTTCCTGTCATGTCCTGTTTGGGATCGGATTGCGAGTGAAAATCCACTTTGCTAGTGACACATGATTTATTTAGACACCGAGACCTGATATTGGACTATGTGCCGATTGAGAAAACGGGACTCTAGGAAAGAAGGTATTGCTTCCGTGGCACAATTTCTGGACGGGAAATTAGTGTATTTTTGGAAAATGGCGAGTACTATGGGATTTCCAGTAATTTGGATCGTGGGTTTTGCAAATTAATTTCATTCGAATATGGATTATTTACCTTTTCAATAGATATATAAAACTTTGAAAAAACCTTTTGGTGATTTTGCTCAATGCCTGGTTACGAGGTTATAGAGGTATTTGTAGTTGCATCGGGTGTACAGAAATGTAGGCGTCGTTATCAGTAGCATTGACGAGGACTTTTCTCGAAGAAACGTACGGACTACGTGATATTTCACGAACTCCCTGGTCATTGTTAGAGCACAAAAACACTATCAAAAATTGAATAATTACGCGCCAAGGGATGGAAAAATTCATTGGCAATGCAATCTCCACTTTTATCATTTGGGGTATAGAAAGCTTGGCAATGTTTTACCTCCATTCATTCGTTTCTTCTTCCGACTCGTAAAATCGGTATCGGGAACGTGCACGCTCGAGTTCGTCCAAACTCCAATTGCGTCGGAGTCATCTACACATCTAAAATTACGTTAGAAACCGTGGGTGACATTGCTATGAAAATAAAATTCGAACAATATAATTACGCCGCTTACTGTGTTAATTCGCGAGAACAAATAATTTTTTTTGTACCTACCGTACATTTTGTACTTGAAAAAATTATTTATATATCTCTTCTGGTATCTATATTTGGCCAATTTCCTTTCACGGTGGTTTGCTGTTATGAAGATTATCCTGTTAATCGCCCTCCTCGAAATTGGTGGTGAATATTCCCCGAATGAATCCCCTCAGCTTAAGATTTACATATTCGCGGCCAAGCATTGGGATTTTTTACACGGACAACAGTCGGCAAAACCATTGCAAGAGATTACAAGCTCTCAGCTACAGTAACAGTTTAAGGGGTTATATCAGTGTGAACGCTGAAAATTTGGATGATTTTCGGGAATTTTTTGGAAGAAAAATACTGAAATAAATGTTTCGGAAAATTAAGAATCTATTTGGCTATATTAGACCTGGATTACATAATTCTTTCATAGAAAAATATTGAGATCCAAGCGACTTTGCGCTGCCTTCGGAAGCGCAAAAAAAAATTCTTCCACTGCTGACATGATTCCGGCCGATTGAGTAGCTGAAACCGAAAAAGGAAAAAAATTTCGTTAAACTGGAAGGTATTTCCTGTACAATGACGTAGGATTTTCGAAAAATATCAAAATCTAACAACATGGCGTAGTTATGAATAAAGTCTGTTTTCTTGCCTATAAAATGGTCGTTTTTTTCAATGCCAAATCGTCAATTTTCTTCCGATCAAAAATATCCTACGTCATTGTAGAGTAAATATATTCAAGAGTACTCAGTTCAAATTTCGAGTCAATCGGATAATTGCTCTTTCAGTTACAATGTCAGCAAATTTGAAAAATCTCATTTCGAGGAAACGCGTTTAAAGATTTAACTATCGATTTTTGCAAGATATAATGATATTGATATAAATGATAATGATATTTTTGAAAGTATAACCTGTCGAAAAAGCAAAAAAATCGATTTTTTTAAAGTGTCACACTTGAGTAGCCCCTTAAGGAATCATCACAGCGTGACCGCCCGAAAAATAGCCGATATTCGCGATTTTTTAAAGGTGGATATGATAAGCTAATCGGCCTAATTTTTTTCTTACAAATTGAAGCACTGATAAAGAATACAAAATGATTTTTCAAACATTTCTTTAGTTATTGTTTTACATTGTTTTTATTTGCGGAAAATTGCGTGATAAAAATAGTGTCTCATGGTGGCCAGGATTGCGGCCGCAAATTTTACTTGTAACGAAAATTGCAAAATGATTATTAATCTGTAGGAAAGCCGCTATGTTCCTATGGAGGTTTTTTGTGAAATTCGAAGAAATGGCGGCGGCTTGGAAAAAAGTATCAAATTTAGCACTTTTTTCGACAGTTTTTCGCAAAAAATAGGATGATTTCAATTAAAAAAAACTTCCATAGCAACATAAGGAAGGACGTGAAGAATGTTATGTTAAAATTTCAAACGGATAGCTTGAAAACTCTCTCTTTGAGACTGGCCACCGTTTTGAAAAACACCATTCCGGGAAAAACGCGTTTACAGTTCTAAGAAAGGCTGTTGAGAAAGACTTAACTTTTTCTCAGAAAGGCTGTAGCGACCGAAATAATTCGAATTTCGATCTAAAAATTGGACAGAACGTTTATAACCGTGTATACCATCGGATAATGAAAAAAAACGATTTTATGAAAATTTTACACTGTGATGATTTCTTAATTGATAGTGAAATAATAGAGCCAATGAGTATTTGAATCCTTATTTCTCACAATTGACATAACGTAATGTAACCATATAAAGCAAGAATTTCTCAGATCCGACGCACTTATTATTTGACGTTATTGCTCTCGTACGTAAGCATTTTTGTTATCACGAACGTTGGAACGCCTTACAACATCGTCAATTTTGCTTCAACACACGTTTCAATCTGAAGACCTTTATCTTTGCTGGAATATTTGGCCTATAGAGATCAGTGTTGGGCGTTAATCAATTTAATTTTCAATGAGTTCATTAATTGACTGAATAAGTAATTGCATTAAATTTAATTGCAATTAATATGAATTGCAATTACACTATTAATTGCATATTGCAATTAATTTATTTGGATTAATCCATGTTAATTGCAACTCGCAATTATAACAATTGGAATTAACTTTTTTAATTGTTCTAAGAAACAATTTAAACTAACAATTAACCTATTTAACTTTACCGATATTAGATAAAGAGATTTATATATTATTATTGATTATTGTATAGATTATTGATGATTAATATCAGTATTTTATTTGCTACTCACATTCGTATTTCAATGAATTAGAGATTTGTTCTGACGCCACTCCGCGCCTTACACAATAATCATTTTCAATTGTTAGTTTTTTCATAAAATACATTGAAAATATTGAAAATTCATTAGGTTGTAATTGTGGAAAGGCGCGATCAACAATTGGTTAATTGTCACTTGCGATTACAGCAATTAACAATTAATTGATCGTTAATCATGAGTTTTCACAATTACAATTAATTTATTGTGAATTGTTATAGTCATAATTAACAATTAATTAATGTTAACCTTTAGTTACGCTAGAAATAAAATTTTGCCCGACACTAATAGGGATACCAATTCTTGCATCGTCCTACACCGAATCCGTATATTTTTAATTCGTCATCTCAAAGACGATCATTCCGAAAGTATTTTTTCCTCTAATGGACAATAATGTCGTCGTGTTCGTGTAAAGCAACTGTAAAGATATCTCTCCTTCAAGTTTGCTGCCTTTGTATCAAAAACATCACGTAAAGCTTTTCTTCAGAAGGATATTGATTTTTGCCTGCAAATAAAAAATCAGCGATTATCAAAACTTGTAACTCGGTACAAGCGAATGAGAACCAACATCCACGGAGTTTTTCGAAAAAAGAAAAACAATAGTAAACGCTCGCTTTAATCATTTAATAAATCCATAATAAGCTTTTTACAAATGGGGCCCGACAATAACTCCAATGATACTGAAGCTCTCGTGTCTCAGGTATTCCTTATATAGTTGCAGTCATCGTTCCAGATCGCTGCACCAGCCAATCAGATGTTTTAATTGATCAGCTGGTCAATTAAAAAACCGGGAGGACGGTGTTCCAAATAGGATTGACGTGATATCCTCCATCTCTGTTTAGATTGTCCGGATGTTTTCGGATTTCCAAGCCTTCTCGGTGTTTCCTGGAAAAATAGCTGTTTGATGGGGCCAGACTTTGGGCTTTGTCGGACTGGATGGCATGACCAGTCTCCATCCAATGTTCGGCCAGCGCTGATTGTGTAATATGGTTATATTTAATACACCGTTGGTGTTCTATGATCCGTGTACTGATCTTACTCCCGGTTTCTCCTATGTACACTTTAGCGCATAAGCAGGGTATCTTGTATACTCCTGGTGCTGGTGGTCTTTGGTCTTTTGCACTCGGAATCACTTGTGCTAGTTTCTTCTGAGGTTTGAAGATGACTCGCACGTTATGTTTTCCAAGGACCCTGCCTATGCGATCGGTTATGCCCTGAAGGTATGGAAGGGAAGTTGTTGCGGTTATTTGTCCTTCATTCTCCCCATCAGGTGCTGTAACCGGTTTCGCATCAGCTATTTTTCTTTTTAGATTTTTGATCGTTCTTTCGATGTTGCCTGGCTTGTAGCCATTGTCTCCTAAATCTTTTCGTAGGTGTTCTAGTTCAACCTTCAGGGAGTCTGGGTTGGAGATCGCTAGAGCTCTGTAGACCAGAGAGTGTATGATCGACTGTTTTTGGGAAGGGTGGTAATGGGAGGTAGCGTGGAGGTATCTATCCGCATGCGTTGGCTTCCGGTAAACTTTATGGCCCAAAGTGCCATCGCTTTTCCGTTGAACCAGCACATCCAGAAAAGGGATTTGGTTTTCCTGTTCTATCTCCATGGTGAATTGAATATTTGGGTGCTGGGAGTTGAGGAAGGTTAAGAAATGATTGAGGTTTTCTTTGCCGTGACTCCAAATGACGAAGGTGTGATCGACATATCGGAACCAGGTGGAGGGTTTGAGGGAAGCTTCTTGCAGAATTCTGTTCTCGAAGTTCTCCATAAAGATGTTGGCGATGATAGGAGAAATAGGGGAACCCATGGCTGCGCCTGAAGTTTGTTCATAAAACTGGGATTAAAATTGGAAGTATGTAGAGTTTAGGCAATGTTCTATGAGGGGCAGTAGGTTAGGGGCAACTTTTTTGGAATTTTTAACTATGTTTAGGGTTTCATGGGTTGGGACGTTTGTAAACAGGGATACAACATCGAAATTCACTAAAATGTCTTCTGGTTGTACCTTGATAGACTGGATCTTGTTCACAAAATGCCGGGAGTTTTGGATATGGGAGTTGTTGAGGCCTACGAGTTCCTGCAAAGGTTTGCAAAGAAAACGTGCCAAATGATATGTAGGACTGCCTATGTTGCTAAGAATGGGCCTTAGTGGGATGTTGTTTTTGTGTATTTTTGGCAGACCGTAAAGCCTGGGTGGTAGGGATTCCTTAGGCGTAAGGGCTTTGGTTAGGTTTTCCGATAGACCAGCCTTCTTTAGAAGTGTTGTTGTTTTCTTTTCTACACTCCATGTGGGGTCACGTGATAATTTCTTGTACGTGTTGGTGTCCTCGAGCAGGTTCATAATTTTACTGCAGTAGTCCGTTTTATCCATGATGACAGTTGCATTCCCTTTGTCAGCTGGTAGTATTAAGATGTCCTTGTTTTTCTTCAAATTGTGAAGAGCAAGGTGTTCTTCCTTCGTGATATTCTGCTACGGAGGTTTTGCCTGGTGTAGAATATTGCTTATCCGTTTCCTGATGTCGTTGCCAGTATCCAGTGGGAGACGATAGATGGCAGTTTCCACCTGGCTGATGATTTATCTGGTCGGAATTTCTGTCGGCGAAATGGCGAAATTGTGCCCTTTTGCGAGGATCAATTAAAACATCTGATTGGCTGGTGCAGCGATCTGGAACGATGACTGCAACTATATAAGGAATACCTGAGACACGAGAGCTTCAGTATCGGAGCTCTCAGCCCTGATGATGCAGACTGTAACGTTTGCGAAACGTCGGCACAACGCTGATCCTCAACACGGCCTCTATCCGGAAGCCACATACTCTTCTCATTACATAAAGAGCCGTGAAAGCCTTGAAACGAAAAACTCCAATGATAATTTTTCGTCACTCCTATTATCGAGGGTGCGTTTAACCCCTCAAAAATCGGGTTCCCCAGATATAAAAAAATACGTCCCCCCTATTTTTACCGATTCTACAAATATGCCAAATGTAATCGAAATCGGAGAGTTCGACCTGAAGATCTTTCCTTGTTAATCAGGGGCGTAACGTAAACCTTAACGTGGCTGCCGAAAAACTCGATTCATTTGTTCCCAATACGCGGCAGCTATCGGAATCTATCTCATCGAATGTGATCGTTGCACTGATACCGTTGCCAATTAAAGAGGATTTTCTAATTGGAGCCAATTTCTCTTCTTAGTTTTTATGTTCACCATGGAAGAGAACGTTATAGTTCAGTAAAAGAGACGACAACCCATCATTCATAGCGCAGAATTTGAATTTATGACTAAAGCTAGACGGTTGTCTGCTGAAAGTAACCCCAATGGAATTTTGCCCCTCAACTCGCCCCAACCCTAAGGAATAGGGGTTGAAAACTTAAAAATCGCCGTATCCCGATAATTAATAGCTCGATCAAAAAATGTTTCAAACAAAAGTTGTTTGGAATAATAAAATACGTATAAAGTTATCTGACGGCCAATCCCCTGGCTTTGAAAATAGCGGCACAAAACCGCGGGAGCACCACTGACCCAGACAAGGACGCAGCAATATGTCTACTCCCCTCGCACCTCGAATTTTCTAATCGTTCTCGTGCCTTTCAAAGATGGAGGGTTGGACGTCACACAACTTTATACGTATTTTATTATTCCAAACAACTTGGGTTTGAAACGTTTTTTTGATCAGGCTATTAATTATCGAGATACTGCGATTTTTATGTTTTCAAAGTGTTCAAAGTTTTCAAACGCTAAAAAGTGCTGGGTTTTCGTCGTTTTTACTGGACTATAGTCCGTCAGCTCAACTCTGTTCGCAAATGCTATCAGATGCTTACAAATTGCCTCAATACTTATTGTGTTTTTTTTTCTAAAGCATAACTCGTCGTATTACTAATACGTAGCACCATTGTTCGAGGCCTACTTTGTTTCAAAGCACGTGCTCGACTTTCTGTATATAATTTAGTTATCGGGCTTAGACTTCGCCTCCCGCAACAAGGTCAGACGGTCCTCTGTTCTTTTCATCTCTACTGCGCACTTAATCGGAAGATATTTTTAATACGAAAAAAAGGAAAAGCATGATAATACCTTCATATTGGTAACAAATGTTGGAATCCTTCCGAGGGTTCCTGTCAGTTCCGAGTCGACTTTCAAGTGTGAATCCACTTTTTTGTGATACATAATGAATTTATTTAGATGCTATAAAGCCTGATGCTAGACTATATGCTGATTGGAAAAACGGGACACTGGGGAATAATAAAGTTCTGCTTCCGTAGCACAATTTCTGGACCGGACATTGGTGGATTTGTCGAAAACGGCTACTATGACCACATTATTAGTAATTTGGACCGTGTGTTTTACAAGTTCATTTTACTGGAATGTGGATTGTTTACCTTTTTAATAATTATGTCAGATTAAAAGAAAAAACGTTTTGGACATGTCGAATTTTAAAGGAATTTCCAAAAAGTTTTATTTTATAATTTAACATATTTATTAAAAAGGTGAATAATCAATTTTTAAGTAAAATAAACGTGTCAAACCTGCAGCTACAAAACCTTCCATGGCCTACAGCAGCTACAAAATCTTCCATGGCCTCGTGGCCACAGACATATTTGTAGATGCTTCAAGTGTGCAGAAACGTAGGTGTCGTTATCAATAGCATTGACGAGGACTTTTCTCTTTCTAGAATAATCACGCGCCAGAAGGGGGAAAATTCATTGCCAATGCATCCACACTTGTATAACTCGGGGTATATAAAGCTTGGCAAAGTATTACCCTCAGTCATTCGTTTCTTTATTCGACTCGTACAACCAGTGTCGGCAACGTGCAACCTCGGCTGCGTACAAACTCCAATCCCATCAGGGTCAATTACACACGTCAAATTAGGTATATATTAGCTAGAAGCCGTGCGTAACATTGCTATGAAGATAAAATGAAAAGTATACAATTACGCCAGTTACCATGTTGATTGGCAAAAACAAATAGTTTTTTTGGTACCTGCAGTGTATATCGTACTTTAAAAAAATTGTTTACATACCTCTTCTGGTTTCCAAATGTGACAATAGAACGATTCGGCTTTTGGCTAAACGCTCTTGATCCAATTTCGTTCCACGGAGGTTCGCTGTCATGAAGATAATACCGTTAATCGTATTCCTCGCAATTGGTGGTGAGTACACTCAGAATCAATCACGGCAGCTTGAGATTCAAGTATTCACGGCCAAGCATGGGGATTTGCTGTACAGACAGCGGTTGAAAAAACCGTCGCACGGGACTATAAGATCTCCGCTAATAGTAACAGATTAAGGGGTCTTCTCACTTTAGACGCTAAAAAAGGGTATTTTCATGATTTTTTTTATAGGTTTATATTATAGATATTGTTCTAAAAGATGTTACACTTACTAAATACACTTTCGAAATGCATTAAAAAATATATATTTCTTTAAGTCACTATTTATAGACGAATATGGTAGATAAAAAATCTCCTACAAAATGTAGATCTGTGCTGTCGATGAAGGGAAGGGTAGGGGTTTCAGCGTGAAAAAAACAACCCTTTTTTGCGATTTTTTTTTCATCTACATGGGTAGAGTAAATTTATTGAAACCTTTTGCGCATTGTTAAGTGCCATTTCAAGAACATTCCGTGAAATTTGTACGCGAAAATATTCACAAACAAGCCGGTGACAAAGCTTTTCCAAGAATGCTTTTGGAAAAACACGATTTGCGGTGTTCGCTGTATCTCAGCTAGAAATTATCTGAAATCAAGTACTATTGAAATTTAGTCAAAGTATCATCAAATCCTGCCCCCAACGGTCTTTGATAATTTTATTTTTAATTTCAACATTTTTGGTGGTCATGTAAAGTAAAAAGTGCTATTTTTCACGAAAAATTCCGCCATTTTTGGGGTGAAAAACCCCCTCAATGTTAAAAAAAATCTCAAACTAACCGTTGGGGGGAAGTATTTTATATGTAGAAAATGTGTACCAAGTTTAAAATAAATCCGTCATGTAGTTTTCAAATGGCAGTGAACACGGACTTTGAAAAAGTGGTTTAGAGAAAAACTTACTATTTTCGCGTACAAATTTCACGGAATGTTCTTGAAATTACACCTAACAATGTACAAATGGTTTCAATAAATTTACTCTATCCATATAGATGACAAAAATTCGGAAATAAGTTTTTTTTTCACGATGAAACCCCTCCCCGTCCTTGAAATCTCGGCGATGGATCATCCTGAACAAACCAAAACGTATGTAAATAGCTATAGCGCATATCATACGATTTTTTATATATGCAACAATAACAAAATGGCGGTCATTTTTCGAAAAAAAAAAAACTTGTTTTTCCACCGTTTTTGGCAAAAAATTGAAAATATTAAAATTTACAAAATTCCTTGGTATGCGCTATAGCTATAGCGCGTAAAGAATATGTGGGTAAAATTTAATAAGGATCGGTTCAGTAGTTTCGAAGATTTTATCAACCAGCCGTCGAATTACGTTGTTTCTTTGGTTAAAAGTGGGGTACAATCTCCATCCTTGGTGCGTTGTTCCTGGACGTAAGAATACTAGTGTAAAAACGCCGGGAAAGTAGCGGATTAAAATGCCAAGTGATATAAATATAAGGAAGACTTGGTTAAAACTTGCGAGAAGTGATCCAAAGTCATAGTCCGAAAAAAACTCATTTGTTCTTTTTCAAAGTACAGACAACTATTTAAAATATTGCAATCAACTGTAATAAACGAGACTATATAGTGGTTGAAGCTTTCTTTCATAGGTTAGAGAGTAATACGTCTACCGCTTTCTTTGTTTGCTATGTCAATGACGTCACGTCGGAATCCATTATGACGGCTACCGTTTTGTATGTTCGTTGAACAGATAGAAAAAGTATTTTTTCAGAAATGAATTATACAATTTATTTTGTGTTTTTATAAATTAAAACCAACATTATTCGATTGCTTATTGCGCAAAATACCTTATTTAGACATTCTTACTATTTTTCTTATATGGAGTAAAATACCCTATTTGTGAGTCGCTACAAGCAAACGAGAACCAACATCCACCGAGTTAAAAAAAATATATAAGACGGTTGCTCTAATCATTTAAATATTCCATATATGGTCTTTTCTCAATGGGGTCCAACAATATCTCCAATGATCAATTATCTTTGAAACCGATCGAAATATGGCCATTTGATGGTACCAACGTATCATTAAATTGTCAATAAATAGCAATGGGTCATTCTGATCGCTATTGTCGTAGGAACAAGCGCCGCCCGCATGCGACGTGTCGCAGAGGGAGAACCGATACCAACCAAGGACGCATCGTTTCTTGTGGCGATAACCCGGGGAGGTTGGCGCAGTTGCATTGGTTCGTTAATATCTAGAGATCGCGTTCTTACCGCGGGACGTTGCGTTGTGGATGAGGACACTCACCAGTATCCCGGCCTAAGGGTGGTGATGGCTAAAGGACTGCAAGACATACCTGGTGCTGGTCATCGGGTTTCTGATGTCCGGTTGTCCCGTGCCGTTACCGGATCTCTTACACGAGATCTGACCATAGCTATTTTAATCGTAAGTGAACGGAAACTTTTTTGTGCACGTATCATCTTTGATCGGAGAAATTGTTTGTTTTGTATGTGATCGGTAATCCCGTATTGAAACTGTGTTGCATTTAAGGAGTCTTCTCACTTTTGACGTTAAAAATGGCTATTTTCATGAATTTTTTTGATAGGTTTATATGATAGATATTGATATAAATGTTGTTACACTTAAAGCCTTAGGCCACAGTAACGGGTATAAAATCATGTGCGTATTTAACCATTTTTTTGTATCAAAAAATGAGTCACTCATAAAATTAATTACACATCTATTTACTATGAATATCAAGCTGTTAGAAAATATATATATATATATTTTTTCAATGTACAAAATGGCCGACTACTAATGTTTTCTTTTGTTATATTTTTTTAGGCGCTCCGCGGCGTGACATTTAGCATCCACAATTTTTTACCTAGTACAAAAAACGAAAATTCTCGTCAATCTACATTAGAATACCTAAATAAGTACGGACGGAATTAAAAAATCATTGTTTTATTCAAAAGTGGTAGGTATTTGAACTTAAGAAATGAATTTTCAGTGAAACATTTCCTTATAACTGCTCATAAAGTGCTCATAGAATGAAAAGTTTTCGATTAATCAGAAATTGCGTACGTTCTTCTCTGCGAAATGCAATACGGAACATAACTTTTAAATTTGAAGTAAATCGAGTGAAAGTTGTTGAAGTTATTTGTCACGCCAATTGGAAAAAGCTGTTTCGAGAAGTTTTGATTAGCCGGCCATTTTGTACATCGAAAAAAATATTTTCTAACTAGCTTGATATTCATGCTAAATAGATGTGTAATTAATTTTACGAGTGAATCACTTTTTCGTACGAAAAAAATGGTTAAATTCGCACATGATTTTATACCCGTTACTGTGGCCTGAGGCCTTAATAAATGCACTTTCGAAATACATTTAAAAAAATGCTGTATGTATTTATGCACGAATATCAAAGATTTTCTTAGATTTTGAAATTCACTATTTTTTTGCCAAAAAACGGTAAAAAGAACACGTTTTTTTTTTGGTTTTCGAAAAAGGTCCGTCATTTTGTTATTTTTGCAGGTATCAAAGATCGTTTGATATGGGCTATAGCCATTAACATACTGAATGTAAATCCGTTTGATTTTTTTGTCTCGGATGAACCATCTCCGAGATTTCATCAACAGCGCAGGCGTACCATTTATTTAGGATATTTTTTCAACTACTATTTTCGTCTATAAATAGAGACGTAAATAAATTAAATTGGTTTAAAATTTATTCCGAAAGTGTATTTATTCAGTGTAGCAACTTTTCAATCAATATCTATAATATAAACTTATCAAAAAAAACATGAAAATAGCCTTTTTTTAGCGTCTAAAGTGAGAAGACCCCTTAATCTTGAAATGACTTTGCGGATTGGCTCATAATTCCGTTGCTACTCTCTAAATCGGAGTCGTCACATAAACCTAAACGTGGCGTTCGAAAATTTTAATTTATTTGCTCCCAATACGTCGCAGCTATCGAAATCCATCCCATGGTATGTAAACGTTGCACCAATAAAGTTGCCAACTGAAGACGTATTGGATGCCCAACGATCAAGCTCTTCAGCGTCGCTGAGAGCCCAGGTGATATCAATATCGAACGTGCTGAATCCATTTCCCGAGAAGCCCATTCACCAATTGGAAGTTTTGGTCGAACGGTGCGAGCTTCCTAAAGTGTTTTGCGGTGAAGCCTGGTTCGGCAAAATAACCGCTGTAAGTAACCAAGTTGGGTAGCCTGGTCTCCCACTTCGAGTAATATTGTCCGCTTTTCTTGGGATGTTTGATTTTTGACAGCACCACAGCTTCGAAAAAGAAATAGGTTAAATATATGACCGTTGGATTACATAACACGCGTTACCACACCGGTTTTTGTGGCTATTATCCATGAGCCAACGAGACGCACTTATTTGGATTTAACGTCGCATGAGCTGGTATGGGTATGAGGGTCGGAGCCTACTTTGGCTTCTCCCGTGAGTTTCGAGCCACTTTGGATGATTCGCGTTTGGGGGTAACTACGTCATCTACGGTGATAGTAACAGTCGGTTCGATCACTTCGGGCCATGGCATCGTTGTTACGTTGTTAGGAATCTGTTTAGCTGATGACGCCGAAAATGGCTGGATCTACATGGATCCGCAATTTTTTTGTTCGCTAGGCCAAATTCACCAATGATCGAGTCATTCGTTCAACAGCATTTTAAGGCGGGATATACATTTGGATAGGAAAAAAAATTAAGCAATGTTGAGGGATTTTTTAAGCTAAGAAATGATTATTCTACAATTATCAAACTTTAGGTATACTTTAAGAGTATATTGACGTATACAAAACATTTTTGTTAAATTAATTCATCATGAAAATGTCGGAGCTGTGGCAGAGTGTTACATCAAGGTCGCCGCGGGAGTTGCGAATCGGCGTGCAGTCTACCTTCCCGCAGACTTTGATTTGCAAAAAAGTTCAAACATTTTTTCAGTTAGAACATGTATAGTTTCTATGTGACGGTAATTCAAATGACGGAAATGCAAATTTAAGAAAATGGTACGCATTTACAATAAAAAATTAACATTTCATGCAACATTTCTGTAAAATGTGGATTAAAAAAGTAGTTGTTTTTTGATTTTTTCAAAAACAATTCTCGTCTAGTAGACGGTACCAATATTATCAATATTTCTACCAAGTTTCAACTCAATCGGCTTAATAGTTTTTGAGTAATCCTGCACGCCAATTTCGATAACGCAGTTTTGAGAAAAACGCGTTTGAAGTTCACGCCCAGTCCGAATCCGAGCGATGAGGCACAGCGTTGACGGGCTGTAACGTTTAAAGTATTTCGAATTTTACTTTGAAACTTTGGGAAAATATTCTACACATATAGTTCCATCGTTTAAAGAAGAAAAAAAACAATCGATTTTTTTATCGCTGTCAATGTAAATCCCACCTTAAGGCAGGATTTCCGTCTACAAGCTTGTTTTTTAAATAATTTTTAGGAATTCATTTTGCGCAAACTATCAAACCTACAGTGCCGGGGTTTTTGACGCATATTAAGACATGTTTCAACTAGCAACACAAATTTTTATGAAATACTTTATTGAAATCTATCCAAGTTATGCGCTGTTATGCAAGTCGTGGCGTGAGACGCTCGTCCAATCGGGCGCACGGGTTGCGGCGATCCTAGTCGTCTGAAACAGAAGAACAATTTTTTTTTTAATCGCCGCGAAGTACGATTACAGAGTACAGAGAGTAAGAATTTATGATTAATCGAAAATTTTTCATTTTATGAGCAGTTATAACGAAATTTTCCACTGGAAATTCATTTCTTGAGTTCAAATACCTACAACTTTTGCATAAAACAATATTTTTTAAATTCCGTACCTACTTCTCTAGTAAAAAAAAATTTGTTCAATTCGCACATGATTTTATACCTGTTACTGTGGCCTAAGGCCTTAAGCCTCTGTAACTACGGGAGTTCTACGAATTTGAAATTAAGATTTTCGAGACACATTCTCAGAACCCTAAATTATGAGAAAATGCAAAAAAAACAAATCGAATTTTTGATGTTGCTAGACAATAATACCGCCTCAAATTACGGAAATTTGGTCGGTTTCTCGTGAACTTTTGTGCCGAACTAGAACAAAATTTGAATTTCTCTTGAAATGGATACCATTCTCGTCTTTATGGTGTGAACACAATTTGGCCGCGCTCCCCGTTATCCTCGTGATATTTTCGATGGGGGTGGGAACGGAAATATTGAATTATTCTACCGTATTTGTTAGTTGCGCAATGATAATTCTGTCAGTAGCCAGTGGTCCAATCAAAGGCGTTTCCGAAGGCGGGTAGGGCAGCCCCCCCCCCCCCCCCCTCCCCAGAGATGGCATGTGTATGAGGGTCTAAAATGTCTAAAATTCATATTCTCCCCTCCCTCCCAGCCCCACCTTGCCCCCCCTGGCCCATTAACCGACGACGCCCTTGGATCCAATCCCTACTAACGGATCCAATATCTTCAAAAGTATGGGTGTACATAAAAATATATCCAGCAGAAGTGGCATCGTGCAGGAAGGCTTCTCAGATGATGATAACGATTTTGTTTAGGTGGAGTTTCTTACGAAGTACGAAGCTCACTGAATGAAATGCTGTGTGTTTATGTCTCCCATCTCACAGCATCTAGTGACAGCACCATTATGACAGCATCTAGTGAGGCAAATACGGTAACCTACTACACAAGGTTATCCCAGGTCGTTGATATAAATTCAGTCTCTAAAAGGTGTTTGAAGTGATGACCACCGGCACCACGGTACTATCGTAGTCTTACCGTCGGCAATTGAGCTGCACGTCTCATAACTTCAAACACCTTTCATAAACGAAAGCGAATTTGATTACCTTGAATGACCTTATTTCGTAGGTCACTGCATTCGTCCGAACAGTCACTATCAGATGGTAGGCACAAGAACACAGCATTTAATTTTAGAAAGCAAATGTGACCTTCGTATTTTGGAAGCATCACCACCTGCAACAAAATCGTTATCACCATCTGCCGACACCTTCTGCACAATGCAGCTTCCGTTGCGCACATCTTTTTTTCTGACACCCATAGTTTCGATGATATTGAAGGCGCTAATAGTGACTGGACCGGTATACATACATCTGTATATATTGCTTTATACAATTCTTATTGCAGGTCGATGAAGGTGCACCGCTTGTTCACAATAAGAGGCTCATAGGCATAGCCCTGAATCACAGGTCGAAGGAGGGGAGTGACCTTTATGTGGACGTCCACAAGTACTTGGAATTCATCCGCGAATAGCTGTAACCAACAGACTCTTCCATCTATAGGAATTTGAAGAAGGAATAAGAAGACATATTAAAAATGTTCGTTTGAAACTTATTTCATGAATGTACGACAGTAATAAATCACCCGAACACGGGAGAATCGAGTAAAACTATGATTTTCAATATTTTCCTGCGCCACAAAAATACAGAGTTCCTTAATAGCTTGTAGGCTGCTTCATTTGACACGTACTTTTTTGTCTTGTTTCCTTTGCGTTTCGCAACTTTTGGGTATTTCAATGCAAAATAAATGTTTGACAATTCTATGTATATAGAATTGTCAAACATCTCCTTTCAAAACTCTTGAAACGTTTAAAAAGTCCGCCTAGTAATAAAAGGAATCCTTCTGAAATCATTGTGGTTTCTTTTTCCTCATTAAATATTTGGTTTACCTCAAAAATAATAATAATTCGTTTTAATACAAACAATGATTTTGTTATATTGTTTGCATCAATCGATGTGGCAAAAAATGAAATCACTTATAAAATAACCAAGTACAATGTAGGCATTGTGTAGGTGTACAAGCAATGTTGTAGGTACAATCAATTGTTAAATCTTGGATATAATTTTATTAAATATGTTCGATTTTTATTTTTTTAAATCGTGTCATGATGACAAAAAATTGATTTCAGCATTATAGAAAAGTACAACAAATAAACCATACAAGTACACTGAAAATGCTGTGCAAAGTCTCGGCGTGCATGGTTAAGGGGTCTTCCCACTTTATACGCTAAAAAGGCTATTTTCATGAATTTTTTGATAGGTTTATATTATAGATATTGATGTAAAAGTTGTTACACTTACTACATACACTTCTGAAATACATTTAAAAAAAATGTTATGTATTTATGTAACTCAAACAAACTTTAAACGCGTTTTATTCGAAACAACGTTTTTCGACGGCTTGTTGATAAGATCTTCGAAACTACTGAACCGATCCTTATGAAATGTTAACCACATATTCTTTACAATTATAGCTATAGCTATAGGATTTTTTTCCATTGTGATATTTACTATTTTTGCACAAAAACGGTGAAAAAACACAATTTTTGTGGTTTTTTCCAAAAATGTCCGCCGATTTGTTATTTTTGCATATATAAAAAAATCGTATGATATGCGCTATGGTCATTAACATTCTGAATCTAAAACCGTTTGATTTTTTTGTTTCGAATGATGCACCTCCGAGATTTCATCAACAGCGCAGACCTACAATTTATTAGGACATTTTTAACTACCATTTTCATCTATAAATATTGGCTGAAATAAATAAAACATTTTTTAAAATGTATTACGAAAGTGTATTTATTGAGTGTAACAACTTTTATATTAATATCTATAATATAAACCTACCAACAAAATTCATGAAAATAGCCTTTTTTAGCGTTCCAAGTGAGAAGACCCCTTAAGGGAGGACACCACTGTAGAATTTGCAAAAAATCGTTTTTTTTTCTCTTTGAGCCTTCAAAAAATGATGCATATTCGTTTGTAGCTGAAAAACTAGTTTTGAAGTGAATTCGAGCTATTTTTTTGGGGAGTCTCCGAGCGCTGAAAAGCACCCTCGACGATGCTACGTCGGTAGACACAGTTCTCGACTCTTGTAAGCCTCGGGTATTATCTTTAGGTGAAAAGTAACTGACTAAAAATAGTTTCATTTTCTACCGATAGGTGGCATTAGATTACGAAAAAAAAAATCATCTGCTGTTCCGCCGATGAAACCGTCGACAAGACCGAAGATTTCAAACACGGTTGTCTTAAAACCATGTTTTCGAAATCGGCACGCAGCAGAACTCAAACAATTTTCGGCCAATTGACTTGAAATTTAAACTGGGGCTTCTTTGATTCCTTTAACAGTCAAGTACGAGCGCTTTTTTCGAAAATCGAATGTACGTAGCCTGCAACAGTTTAAAAGTCACCTTATTTTTTTAACAAACCTCGTATGTTTATTATAAATAAATCGTTATTTAATACAATTGGTCACACGAAAATAACTCATGAGCTTCCAAAGTCTTGAAAATGCCTGAATGTATAAAAAATGTCGACTTTTAACTTAATTATAAAAAAAACCTAAAAGCTATGTTGAACTTAGCTTTATTTTAAAAAGTTCTCCAGTTTAAACCCTTACTAACGGTACATGTCATAAAAATCATTCATTATGTGGTCAACATAAAGACAATAGGATTTTTAAAATGAATTGGGGAGTTGACATTTTTCATACATTCACACTTTTTTTGACTGGAAGCTCAAGAGTCATTTTCTTGAAACCAATTGTATCACTTGATCTTTTGGCAGAGGTTGGCTTATGACAATCTGCAGTAAAGGCAATGAACTTGGTCGGTTGAATTGACATCCCAAAAAAGAAGGGCTCCCTCATTTCCAGTAGTAAAAAAAGAGCTAGCTTTTCTCTCTCTCTCTCTCTCTCTCTCTCTCTCTCTCTTTCTTTCTCTCTCTGTCTTCCTCCCTCTCGCTGCATTCTCCAGGCTGAGATATGAGAGTCGTTAAAAAATAATCACTGAATTAAATCGAGAGACTATGGGAGGCCTTGTAAACAACCCCAAAGTGTCTGTACACCGGGCATGGTACAACGGCATGGAGTTTCGAGTAATATACAGGCTAGATGTCGCGTTCCACCCTCTTCAGATTTCTCTCTCTCTCTCTCTCTCTCTCTCTCTCTCTCTCTCTCTCTCTCTCTCTCTCTCTCTCTCTCTCTCTCTCTCTCTCTCTCTCTCTCTCTCTCTCTCTCTCTCTCTCTCTCAGGCTTGTACGCACATCGCAAATGCTTAGACGAGGGTGCAGGGCTCTGTCCCTCTCCCTATCTCTCTCTAGCTTGCAACGACCCTACGAAATTCTCCTGCTCTCATCCGATAATAAATGGGACCCCTGGGTACCGCAAATGAACCACGAAATGCTGCCGGTGTGTCCCGTGGACCAACCTGTCGCTGGACTCGAAACGGAGGACCATCTGTCCGGTATTCCTTTTCCTACTCGTGCACACACACTTTGGATACATACATAGAGACATATATGTACAGGGTTATTCACAACTATTACGCTTTCCTTTGCATATAAAGTGTGTCATTGCGAGCAAAGTGCTTTTTTTTAATGTCGTCCGATAAAAATTGGCCAAGATGTTCACGTTCAAAAAATAAACGTAAAGTAAAAAAAAGGTAAAAAAATTTGATTTTTGTCTTCTTAAGGCGTTTTTTTATTACATTTTTCGAAAGTATACATATCCAAAAGTATCATACTAAAATTTCATGAAGATCGGAGGAGTTTAACTGTATTTTTGTGTAACCTTTACTTTACTACCTGAGCACGTTCATCTGCTCGTTAAAAACTTTAAACGCGTTTTTCTCGACACATTTTCGACGACTTGTTGATAAAATCTTTGAAACTACTGAACCGATCCTTGTGAAATTTTAACCATATATTCTTTACAACTATATATATAGCGCATATCAAGGATTGTTTTTCTTTAAATTTTGATATTTACTATTTTTTGCCAAAAACGGTGAAAAAAACGTTTTGTTTTTGTTTTTTTTTTCGAAAAAATGTCCGCCATTTTGTCATTTTTGCATATATAAAAAATCGTATGATATGTGCTATAGCCATCAACATACTGAATCTAAAACCGTTTGATTTTTTTGTCTTAGATGATCCATCTCCGAGATTTCATCAGCAGCGCAGACCTACAATTTTTTAGGACATTTTTTAACTACCATTTTCGTCTATAAATAGTGACTTGAATCAATAATTTTTTGTTTTAATGTATTTCAAATGTGTATTTATTAGGTATAACAACTTTTATATCAATATCTATAATATAAACCTATCAAAAAATTTATGAAAATACCCTTTTTTAGCGCATAAAGTGAGAAGACGCCTTAAGGTCTTATTCGATGTCAAATTGATAGGTGATGGGAAAAATCCCGATCACACCTGCTGGGAATTGATATTTCATAGAAATATTCTCGAACAACTGTATTTTCGACAAAACCGTGATATCCGCCTTTCGATTTTTTTCTTATCGGGCCTTATTTTAAAGAGAAAAAATATAGATATTCGGATAAGTCTACCGACATTCTCTAAGTCTATAAAAATCCGTTTCCGAACCCTGGCTACGAACCCCAGTTAGTTAATTAGCAGCTGAGCAATGACCAATCAAAGTTTCGCCAATTCGTCGTACCGGCTATGCGGACCTTCGAATATGCATGTTTTCGCGGTACGGCGAAGCTTCTCCAGAACGGCCCTTTCGATCTAGCGACTTCTACTTGTGGTCATTTTACGCGGAATTGATCGAACTTTCGAATGGATTCTGACCAATCTAGCTGCGATGATTTGTCAAATTGGTGGAACGGCCCAAAGACGGCCCTCCGGATTACGCCGATTTTTCAGAGCCACTTTTGGTTGTCGATTTTCGCGATGTTCGGATGACTTTTTCGGGTATAAGGAACTGAGATATCGAGACCGGTCTAATGGCATTCTCTAAGTCAACCGAAATCCTTTCCGGAAATGGGGCTATTAATCCCTAAAGGTTAATTAGCGGCTAAGATACGGCTGATTGAAAAATGGCAAGTTTGGCGAAATTGAACGGATGGTGGGAAAGTAGAATTTTTCGATTATTGGCCACTAACTGCCCTATCCGATGTGAAATTTGTTGCTAATTAAAAAAACATGATTTTTTCGATTGAAATCACCACGAAGACTCGTTTAGAAAAACGATAATACGATTTTATAATTTTCTTTTATTAATTAATATTGTGGAAAAAATTCCGTCAGCAACTACCGTGCCATTGGTTATTCAGACGCGGATATCTCGGTCAATTTTTGTCCTACGACATTTAACGGGCTACATCCACCTAGGTGGCTTAAAAAATTACATTTTTCAAAAATATTTTTATTCATTAATATCACGTTTTAGCTATATTCCCTAAAAGATTAATTGAAATATCCCTAATATTGAATGAGTTACAGCTTCCAACAGTCGGCCTGGCGAATGGTACCAGCACCATACGTCAAACTTTACACGCGTTTTTCTTAAAAAAAAACCTTTTCAAAGTCGGTGGACATGATATCTCAAGTACCACTTGATGAATTGTTTCCAAATTTACAGGAGATACGACGACAAATATTTAAAGGTCGTTGACGATTTCACTTTTTGAAAATCGATCTTCATTTGTTCATAGTTACATTAAAAGGACTGCTTTTTAAAATAGGTTTTGCATGCTCGAGTTTCAATTCGTCGCCACGTTGTTAAAAACATTATTTTTACAGTCGACAATCGTCAATGTCTCGCATTTATTAATAGCTTTCCGCCCGCGGCTTCGCTCGTGCAGCCGTGCGTCGAATGCTCCTTAATGAAATGTGCTCCTGAAATGTTTCATTACGGAACACGTATAATTGTGTTGGAGAGCATGGATACTAAGTTTCAAGTGAACCTGACCAGATATTTCTTTTACCGAGCAAATTTTGCTACCCCCTTTTCCCCTTAAGGATTGAATTTCCAAAAAGGCCGGAATTTCGTTTGTGTCTAGGAGCAGTCATGCAAAGTTTTGAGTAAATTTGACCCGTTTTTTTTCTTTTTCCATGCAAAAGTTGCCACCCTTTTTCTTCCCTTAGGGGTTGAATTTCCTGAAACGCTGAAATACGCGTTTCATTATTAATGTCAAGAAGCACGATTACCGAGATTCAAGTTAGTCCGACAAGATTTTTTTTAATTTCATAAAAACTTTGCCACGCCCTTTCTCCTCTTAAGGGTTGAATTTTGAAAACCGCTCATATACGTGCTTTATTAATTGTGCCACAGAGCAATAATACCAACTTTCAAGTTAATTTGACCATAAAAATACAATTTCCCATACAAAGTTTGCCACCCCCTTCGGCGTTCAACCCCACCTAGGGGTTGAATTTCCAGAAATCCCTTCCTAAACGATGCCTCTAATATAAAATCAACTCCATCTTCAAATTTCACGTTTCTACCTCAAGCGGTTTAGGCTGGGCAATGATGAGTCAGTCAGTCAGTCAGTCAATTAGTCAGACAGGACTTTGCCTTTTATACATATAGATTAACTCGAAAAACCCATTAGGTTTTTAGATTTCGGATGGACCGGTCTTCTCACTTTAGACGCCAAAAAAGCTATTTTCATAAACTTATCGATAGTTTTATATTATAGATATTGTTTTAAAGTCGTTACACTTTCGAAATACATTTAAAAAAAATTATTTATTCAGGTCTCTATTTATAGATGAAAATGGTAGTTAAAAAAATGTCCTAAAAAAATGGTAGATCTGCGGTTGATGAAATCTTGGAGATGGATCATCCGAAACGAAAAAATCAAATAGTTTTAGATTCAGTACGTTAATGGCTATAGCGCATATCATAAGATTTTTTATATATAAAAAATAACAAAATGGCGGACATTTCTTGAAAAAAAAACGTGTTTTTCACCGTTTGTGGCAAAAATAATAACTATCAAAATTTAGAAAAATCCTTGATATGCGCTATAGCTATATTTGTAATGAATAGGTGGTTAAAATTTCATAAGGATCGGTTCAGTAGTTTCGAAGGTTTTATCAACAAGCCGTCGAAAAACGTTGTTTCGAGAAAAGGGCGTTTAATGTTTGTTCGAGCTACATAAATACATAAAAAGTACATAACATTTTTTTTAAGTATTTCGAAAGTGTATTTATTGAGCGTAACAATTTTTATATCAATATCTATAATGTAAACAAATTTTAAAAATCATTGAAATAGCCTCTTTTCGCGTCTAAAGTGAGAAGACCCCTTAAGCTAGAGAGTGTCCACCGCCAAACATCGCAGACCATTTCATAATTTTCCGGTGGTCGTGTTTTTTTTTGTTTTTCTGTATTTTTTTGTGATTTCTTAAAAAAACTTTCCATAAATGTTGCTTTGTGTTGACAAAAGCGCGTTTTTTTCACCAACAGGTTTTCAGGAGAAAAAATCGGAATGTAGCCATTTATTTAGGCCTTTAAATAAATGTCCATAGGTTGTGAATCACCCTGTACACTCGATGACGATTTTTCCTCGAGCTTTCTTTTCTCTCCTCTTTTCCTACAACACAGAGCCCTCATCAGCCAAGATTCGTTCGTACAGATAGTAAAAATTGTACTCGCCGAAATCTGTACACCCGCAGAAGGGGTGCGCAACCCCGAGAACCCACAGCAGATCGACTCGATGAAGATCGTGACGAATCCGATGACGAGCGCGCAGAAACGAGAGATGCTTTTCTCTTATATCCAATATATACATATATATATATTTATATTTCACGCTCGGACTAACTCGAGATGAGATAACGCGGTGGGACATTATGATTTTAATGCGCCAAATGTCGCACCTCGCGTCGCCCCGTAAGGAGCGGAGACTCGAGTGCGCGCGGATGAGCATAATCGAGCGTAAAATTTGAAGAATTTTCATTGCACGGCCTTTATTGCCGCATACGATTGTGCCCCGCGATCAAAGGTCCCGACCCTTCGGTAAAATCGGACCTGCTGTTTGTTGCCAAGCCGTACACGTTAACCCAAATTTACGAGGATTTTTCAATGCCTCGTTTCACACTGGACCCTCGCAACCTTATGGAGACATTTTTCACGATTTTCGCGAATTATCAGCGCGGAGTACGAACGTATTTGGAGTTTGGGGAAATTCGCGGTTCTCGTAAATTAAGGGGTCTTCTCACTTTACACGCTAAAAAGGCCATTTTCATGAAGTATTTGGATACACTGAGAAAAAAAATAATTGATCCAATATCATTGGTGTTATGAATGAAATTTCGTTGATTCACTTGTAAAATTGTTGGTGTAAATAATCGGATTTATTAGTCCAAACGAAACGCTGTTGACTTTAATAACATGATAAAATTTAAAGTTTTTTATCATTCAAAACATATATTGTTAGCCGAGAACAATATATTATTGAAACTAGCTAAAAAATTGTCGCGAACAAATTATGTAGTTTTGAATGCATTTTCTGCAACGAACAAAAAAAGCGTTCCAATTCATAACATGAATATTGTTGATTCGAATACACAAGAAAAATTGAATTTTGCTCGTTTGTTTCAGGTAACATTTGTATTGAGTAAATATGTTATTTTTTTCACCATGTCCGATGTTGATTTCCAAGTACATTTTTCGTTGAAATATTAATATTTTCTTTTGATTGAAAAATATTAAGCAAATGTCTGAATTGGTTAATAAATTATGCGAAAATAAAATTTGTTTCTTGCGCATTTGAAAATCTACTTAACACCGAAAATCTACTTAAACGCCGGAAAAACTCTAAAGAGCATGGCTTCTTGGCCTGTGGCTAAGATAAAAGATATTCTCTCCACTATTATCTTTTTATTCAAGATTAAAAAAAAATTGAAAAACTTACGTCCCATGGCATATTCGTTTCGATGTAGTCAAGAAATAATCAATTCTATTGATTATATTTTTGTACGAAATAAAACATGTTGTAGCAACCGCTTAATTATTTCATCCAATACATCTACGGATTGTATATAGAATGATTTCAATAGAATATAATTTTATTTGAAGGATAATGTAGATATTCAGAGAACAGAAGAGCTTTTTCAACTAAAATAATATGTTATTTAAATCGATCAGGTTTTCGAATATTTCATAGTATTGCAACAATCTCATATATCGGTGGGACCCCGCAGCATCACATTTATTTGGATCAACCAATATATTTTTTTTATTTAATTGGTTTTTTCCCCAGTGTAGGTTTATATTATAGATATTGATATAAATGTTGTTACACTTAATAAATACACTTTCGAAATACATTTTAAAAAGAATTTATGTATTTATGTAACCCAAACAAACTTTAGACGCGTTTTTCTCGAAACAACGTTTTTCGACGGCTTGATGATGAAATCTTCGAAACTACTAAACCAATCCTTATGAAACTTTAACCACATATTCTTTACAACTATAGCTACAGCGCATATCAAGGGTTCAACATTTTTTTGATATGTACTATTTTTTGCCGAAAATTGTGACAAAGATACTTTTTTTGTTTGTTTTTTTTTTTCGTAATATGTCCGCCATTCTGTTATTTTTGCATATATCAAAGATCTTATGATATGCACTATAGCCATTAAGATACTGAATCTAAAACCGTTTGATTATTTTGTTTCGGATGATCCATCTCCGAGATTTCATCAACGGCGCAGACCTACCATTTTTTCAGTAAATTGTTTTAACTACCATTTTCGTCTATAAATAGTGACTTAAATAAATAGGTTTTTAAAATGTATTTACAAAATGTATTTATTAAGTGTAACAACTTTTATATCAATATCTATAATATAAACCTATCAACAGAATTCATGAAAATAGCCTTTTTTAGCGTCTAAAGTGAGAAGACCCCTTAATCGGTTGTTTGGTTGCTTGGGGTGCGGAACTGTGGAAATAAAATTTACGCGCCGGATGACCGTCTGTCGATGGGATCGCCAAACTGCGGAGGCAATGGACACGTTCGTCTGATGTTTCGAAGTAGGCACTGGGAGAAATGGTTTCGATGAAGCAAATGAAAAGTTTGGGTTTTATTGTAGTTTGGCTTAGTTTAATTGTAGTTAGGTGAGATAAAACATAATATAAAGGTAATTAAACTTGTAAGTTCAGTTTATGTTGTTAACCTATGATTAATGTATATAAAGTTGTTGTAAACTCGAGCAAATTTTTATTTACTTTTACCTAATTTCTCCAAAATAAAAAAAATCCTAAAATAGGGGCAAGACGATCCGGCGGGTTCATCTTGTCCATACCCTAGGGATCATCTTGAATACCGGGTTGTCCAAGATGATCCTTATGTAAGGTTTGAAAAAAAAGGAAATATTTTGATTGAAACCCTAATAAATTGAATATTTCGAATATGCCAATCGTAAGATAGATAAATATGCCAGTGTAAAGGCTTTCAGATCTTATTTATGTTGAATATCTTTGAAATTATCAGTATTCTCCGTTACGGGGATCATCTCGTACACCTATGATGTTGAAGTTTGCATCGTTGCAATGCAACGAACATTTATTTTCACTAACTTCCTAAATTTCCTTTATAGATCTGAGCTACGAAAATCCACGAAAACATTTTTTAGGATCCTCATTTAGCGATCTACAACTTAAATCTGCAAAATATGATTTTAAATAATAATAGAACCAAGAATAAAAAAAATTCGTTGCCTCCCAACGATGCAAAATTCACCACGATCGTACACCTTTCCCCTACTCCAATCTAAGGTTTCGGCTGATCATACTTGACTTCAAGCAAAACTGTAAATTTTACTTTGATACCGTTTTATTCTATTTGATTTTTTTTCGCTGCCTTCGAATTGTTTATTTAATTTAAACAAATGTTTTATTTCGTTTGGTAACATTTTATTCTCGTTTTGACACTTTGAAAACGTTTTATTTCAATTGGATATTTATTTTTATTCGCTGCAGCAGATATATTTATTTCATTTGAACAAATATTCTATCTCGTCTAATAAAATTTGATTCTCCTTCCGGTACTCTTATAACATTTCGTTTAAATGAAATATACTTTTTAATGCACTGCAATGGAATTATTCATTCAATGTCAGCAAATATCTTATTTTGTGTGATAATATTTTATTCACGTTAAATATACTTTTTTATTCATTGCGATGGCATTATTTATTTATCTTAAACCAATATTCTATTTTGTCTAATTATATTTTATTCTCGTTCTGATACTCTGATAATATTTTATTTACTTTAAATATATTTTTCCACGTGCTGCGATTATATTGTTTATTCAACTTGAACAAATATTTTATTTCTACAAAAAGAATACTGCTTCCGATAGAAAAATGCATTTTTGGCACTGAAGTATTTTTTTTCGTCTCATAAACTTTTGATTCCGCCGATCAAATATTTGGCCTTCCGGTGTTTGGACACCAAAATTTCGAACCTTCTCACCATAAAATGGCAGATCCCATGACGATTCGAAATTTAAAATAGTGAGTCGATTTTTGCATAATTATTTCGAAGGTTAAGTCGGGAGGTGTAAAACACCGAGAGCTCATTTTCGAATATTAGTTAGGAATTAATCTCAACCTTAATCTTCATTAAAAATCGAGGTTTAACTCGATTTAGATTAAGGTTAAGATTAATCTCTAACTAAGATTCAAGTTAGATTTATCTAATTTGAATCTTATTTGACTCCAATAAACGGTTTCTTTGGAGTTACGCAATGGCAAGTTTATTCGTGATGATGGGGACGCGAAAAGTTTTTTTTTTTCAGAAAAGCATAAAGCAGAAAGCAAAAGCAGAAAAGCAAAAAGTTTTTTTTCAGAACAATAAATATTTCAATGGAAGTAAATAAAAGTACCTATGTCATAAAGCTCCAATGAAACATACGTCAAACACGCCGTGAATTAACTCAAGCAATTAATTTCCCTTCGCGGTAGAGATCAAGTGTCACATAGTACCAAATTGACATTAGTTATAACGCAATTTTTTAAATTTCTCTTTTCAAATTCAAATTCATTTTTTCAAATAAATAATTTTGAATTAATAAAAAAAAATAACACATCAATATTGAATTAACAAAAAAATAACACATTCATTTTGAATTAATACAAAAAACAACACTTTGCTTTGTAATTGATTTTAAAAAATTCAATTGCATCGTGAGTCAATTCGAGCAAATCACATCACTCCGCGATAGAGATCGAGTGTCACATAGTACCAAATTGACAACAGCTTCGACTCGATTTTTCAAATTTCCTTCAACTTGTTTATTCCTCAAATCAATCTATCAAAGAACACTCTCGAATCAATAAAACTACATTCGTTCTCATTCTACAAGAACTTCGAAACGATATTTTTACGCATTATTGGGGCACGAGAAAAAAAAAATACTTCGATTTCGTAACTTCGCGATGCAGTCAAAACAAAATACTATTTGTAATTGGCATACAAGGAGCGATGTTATCGGGAACATGGATAATTTTGTTTTTTCTATCAATCGTCGTTGCCCGTTCTGTCAGAGGCTAAAGTTTAACGATTAAAAATAAAACAGTCAGCCGCTCGCTCTCCCTCTGTGTCGCTCTCGTCGATTTCATTGCGGCAATCAAGAGCCGAAAAGAAACATTTTAATTACTCTCCTCTCTTATCTCGCGGTCCCAGATAACGCGATTTTATTGCGTCTTAAGTTCTTTGATATTTTTTTGCTTTTTTTCGTTCCTTGTGGCAATTTTTTCGCGCAATATGCAGGCGTCGATCATCGTTTGCTGGAATATCTTCGACGCGAGAGGAAAACATTGGGAAGAGATGATTCGTAAATGACGATTTGTGAGTATGGCGGCGGATCGATGCAGATACACGAAGCTTCGCATAAATCTCGTATGAAAACGTGTCAAACGCGAGAGACTCAAAAAACACGGACAATTAAAAATGGAGCATCCGTGTGTGCGTTTGGGTGTGCTCCACAGCGGACTTCCGCCTACCCGAAGCTTATACGGATTTTCGTTTGCACTCCCTCGCTCTTCATCGCTCCGCACACACGCACACGGTGGGCAAATTGACGCGGTGCGGGCGCCTCGATAATCGTGATTTACAACAATCGCCTATTCGTTATTTATACCCGAGCATTATTTATCGTCCACGAAATGCATCAAGCCGACGGACTTCCGGTTGTCGAATTTCTCCTGTCCTCGAATCACGACCGAGCGATATTTATTGGAATATCGGCGAAAGGACAGATATAGGAGTTTATGCTTTTTTTGTTGTAATTTTTTTTAATAGAATTTATGCGTCTTTTTAGTTGTGAGAGTGGGGCGGGAAAACGGGGATGTATGTGGGATGTGAAATATAAAATAAAAGGAAAAAGAAACGTCGGAGGAAAAAGGAAATGACGAAAGAACAAGGCCTGAGAGTGCCTTGGTAGCCGAGCAAAAGATTTTTTGCATTATTTTTAAGGGGGTAATACAGTCAGGACGCCCAAAAAGATCGATTTTTCAAGAATTTTTTTTGAGGAGAACTTTAAATCTATTAACGTAAAAATTTGTACACATATTATGGTAACTTTTAACTGTATTTTAACATTTTTATTTGTAAAAATAATTATTTTGAAAGCTGCTATAGCTGATCTCCGGGAGCACCTCTGAAAAAAGCGTCTTGCGGATTTTTGACGAAAATTTAGGCCTTGAATTGTTTATGAAATGGAAAATATATATCGGTGAGAAAAAAACCTTCGATTAATAAAAAAATATACTTGAAAAGATTGTGTTGAAATTTGAGACTGATCGGTTCAGCCGTTTTCGAGAAATCTTGCTCACCGACTTGAAAAACACAGTTTTGAGAAAAACGCGTTTAAAGTTTCAAAAGTTCTTTCGAACGCTCTGACACGTCATTACAAATGTGCGTGTAACTTCGAGGATATACGCCGAATTGACAAGACATTTTATGTGTGTGTACTTAAATATATGTACATTACGAAAAAAAGACAATGAAAATTGATTTTTCAAAAATTTGCACTGTACATAACCCCTTAAGGGGCCGAGAAAAAAAAAGAGTTTCCGGAAAAAAACACGTCTCCCCGAAGATATGAGAGAGCGATAAAAAAGGGAGAAAAATCATTGCGATCAATGAACGACCATTATCGATTGTGTCTGGTTAAAATCAATTTTGTATAAAAAAAAATTAACGGGACTCCGACTCTTTAATCCTAACAATATATATTTATTTTACGTCTCCGATATTTTCACTTCGAAACGATGAATAGACCAGATCGTTTGTTTGTCGTTTACGGGAAATTTTATTTCAATCAACTTAACGCGGTACAGTGGTTGCATTTTTTCTTCGAACAAATTATAGTTTTATTTACTCTTACCAAAATATTAGTTTGGCTCGGAGAAATATTGAATCGAAATGAATAAGTACCAAAATATCGATTAAACTCAGAAAATATTAATTCATCAGAATTAATAAGGTTATCAGACGCGGATAAATTAATATTCGAGGCGAACATACATTTTTATGTTCGAAACATTATACTTTTTTTCAACGAAATTGGGTATTTGTTGAATGAATGATTCCATCGCAGGCAACAAAATTATTCACCACGAATAAACTTTTATCAAATAAATAATATGAACGGTTTTTTTGTCATTTAGTTTTAATCAATGGAAACATTCAGTCGAAGTAAATATATCGTTTAAGGATGGACACTGCTGTGATGGGCCGTAAAAGGGTCATTTTTGCTGAATTGTTTTGTCTACTAGATTATTTATTTGGGATGTGGAAACAAGGTATTTTATTAAGCATGCATTGCACGTATTTTGTGTGAACTTTTATTTAAAAAAATTAACATCGAGAAACCTTATTGAGGTATAATAGGCTCTCTGTATAAAAAAATGTGGTCCAACGATCGGATCGATAACTTGGCAATGGTTGGCTCGGAAAATGAAAGATTTCGTTTATCGGGAAAACAAAATCACGAAATGGCGTGTAAAAGAAGTATAACTTTGGCAAAATTTAAATTTTGACTAAACAAATACTAAATTAAAAACAAAACACTGACGTACTACGATAGGTACGGCACCAACGGAAATTTTGGTTTTTAAAATTGATAATCGGACAATTATAGCTCGAGTTATGATTCCCGCGAGAAAAGTCGTTTCGAGAAAAACGCGATCGAAAGTTTTGGCATGCGTAAATCATTACGAAATTGTCTGTAACTTGAACAATTTTCCATATTTGGACTTGAAACTTTTTTTGTCCATCACAGTAATGTCCCGCCTTAATTGAATATCACCCGGAAGTCTCGTTGGCTGAGGTTCAAAAAACTTTTTACTTTATCCAACCGAACCTTTTTTCTTTATCGTGTCCAATTCAACGCAAAGTTCACATTTTTTTCCATTGGACAAAAAATTATTTAAAAAAATCGTTTCGATATGTTCTTTCCGTCCGAAGGATATGAGACCGTCGGCATGAACTTTACGGCGTCTCGGTTCAATTATCCCTTTCCTGAGACATGAAACTTAGCATCTTCTATTATATTATCTAGGTGGAGCTTCCGAGGGTAGGGGTTTGGAACGCCGCAAGGGGCAACTGTACCAAGTGGTGGAAAAGTACAAAGAGAGAGGGGGAGAGAGCGAGAGAGAGAGAGAGAGAGAGAGAGAGAGAGAGAGAGAGAGAAGCAGTTGACTCTGCCACGAGAGAGGCTACGCCATAAATATATGTATATCGCCCGTGGCCAGGGGTGGTTCGTATACACCTGGGGTGCCGTTACTTTGCCGGTGCACAGCCCCGGAAAATTGTTTACTGGATTGTTTAAACGAAATTTACTAAAGCTTACTGATTTTATATCACAGCGGGAACGTAACCCCGGGGAGCCACAGCGGGATTATACATTAACGAAGTTAGCGGTCCCGCCCTCGGGCTCGAGCCGGCGTACGTGTTACAAACTATCTAGGGTAGATCGGCCTCCGTCGAAACACTTTCCACCATTTGCGGATTTTACTCTCGTACACTCGAGGGCCCATTATTGAGAAATTCGTAGCATATGCAGGCATTACAGGCTCTGATGGAAATCAAGTCATTTTTTTCGTTATTTAATGTAGAGCGATGGGAATTTAGGGACCGGGTTGAAATTCCGAACTTTGAATGCTCCGACGGTTTAAAATTCCGAATTTCAATGTTCCGAAATTCAAGATTGGGCCGGGTTGAAATTCCGAACTTTGAATTGTCAGAACTCCGAAAGATCAAAACTCCGAAAATTAATACCTCAACACCGTCAAAATAATTCGGCTATGGAGGTATAAAAAGTTTAAACATTTTCAATAAATCGACGAATTATTTCAAGAATTTTTTTCTCAAGAAGTGATTTTGCGTCAATTTTGAAATTTGTCTAGACAATGTTATACGTTCTACATCATTTACGGTCAACTGTGTAGACTTTCGCTTTGAATCCGCCGACAGTTTAAAATTCCGAATTTTAATGTTGCGAAATTACAAGGTTCGTCAACAAGCCCTAAATGTTTGTAAAAATGAAAAATAGTATTATTTTATTGCAAAATGTAGCAATTTTGTTCGGAAAATTCAATACTTTTGTTTCGAAGCGTACCATTAAATCGATTTTCAACATTTCTCACTTTTTCTTGGTTCATATTCTGCGTATGAGTGTTGATGAAAGAAAAGTATTCGTTGGTTTTTTTTTTCAAATTAATCCCGCTGATGCTACGTGTCACGCCGTCCGACAACATCCGCCGCAACCCGCAACCATGCCATACCTCTGCCATTTTTAGAGATTAATATGAAGAATACCATGTGACCGCCAGAAGTAGTCATCAAAAATACCCTAAGCCTCATAAATTGTGAAGAAATCTTTCCTTTAGGAAAAAATAATGAAAATCAGCCATTTTTTCCTCGCCTAAAGGCACATTTTCAATTTGAACTTCGAACCCGTTTTCCTGATAACCACTTTTTCGTGAACCTCGTAAGAGAAGGCTCAAAAACTATCCGACAGATCATTTTTAAATTTAACCGACTTTTAGATAACATAATTATCGTCTATATGAACCTGAAGTTTTTTAAAAATAAGAAAAAATAAAAACGTTTTTTATTAACAAATACTAGAGTAAAAACTTCATGAAAAATAGACCTTTTTTTTAAACCCGTACCATTTTCCAATTGTTCACTTTTCATCGGATTTTTTAGGTTCACATAGAGCCCATGGATCTTGGTAATCTAAAATTTCTTGTCTCGAATATTTCAGATCAATGCATCAGGCGCTAGATTGTACGCCGTGGAACAACTCCGGGGATAACCGTCTCTGACGCAAATGTCGTACCGCCTTTAAATATCCAAAAAAAAATGCTCGCAAAATTAAAAAGTGTACATAAAATTTTAACAATCTGGAATAAATAATTCCATCGAAAAAAAATTACGAAAATTCGCTTATTGCCGGCTGTCAAAAGGAATCTCCCCCTCAAGTTACAACATAAGTGGGTGACTTTAGACTACAGTTATGGGAGTACTAAAATACGTCGACGTGGCTCGTTATTTTGAGTATCTATTTTTACGGTAGTTATTTATTTATTTCTTTATTGAAAAGTAGTTATTTATTTAATTATTGTATTTATTTGTTATAATTCATTAGTCATTTTTAAAACATATATTCCTTTAGTTAGTTATTCTAGTGGCTTGTTTAGTTATTGTATTTTTTTAAATTCTTTATTTATTATATTTATTTTTTAATTATTTGTAGCACAATTTGCTCGACATATCTATTAATAGGCACATCAGCAGTATCCCCATAGTTGGAACGTCTCTACCTGTTAAGATCCGTACGATGTCTATTTTATCGTTTCCTGTTCGATGCCTTTGTCTCCTTACCCCTCCGACTTCCTATACCCATCGATTCTTCGACATCCGCCCCTCTGGCACTGAGGGACACCGATGGGTCCCGCGTGTGCGTGAAGCTACCGTAAAAAATCGACCAACCCACCAGAACGATCGAGCAGAAGGGAAAATAGCGGACCCAACGAGGTTAAAAAAAAAGAAAAAAAAACGAAGCCACCTAGTTAAGGTGGTCCTCCATCTGGCGAGAGTGGCGATGTCCTCCGCTCGCCCTCACTATCGACCGTCGCCTCTCTATAATTTTCGGTAATATATTACGACGATAATTCCCTTCGGGCATTGACGCGCATTGGCGCAATTATATGACCGTGTACGGGGCGATTCGAGCCCTTCGGATTCTTCGAGTCCTTTGCACCCCTGTGGTAGGACCGTTCACCACATGGTCCCCCCCCCCCCCTCTCTCAAACGCGCTCCTTTTTGCCTGCCGAGAGAGCGACCATCTCTCGAGGATATCCTTCCTTCGTCCTCGCTAATTCTTTCGCACTTGACCCTTCGATATACAGTACCTTTTTGCTACACCATACGTCTTCCATCCTCATTGGAGTTTGATGAACCGAGACGCTTTATTTTTTTCGTCCATACAGGGCGCAGGTGTTCGATATTTATAAACGTATCGACCCTCATTTTTGCACGAATGAGGGATCGCTGTTTTCAGTTTGTGGAGAGTAGAAACACGATCGTAAAGGGATAGGATCCTTCGTGAATATAGTATGAGGCTTCTTTCCATATAAAGCGTCATGGACGATGTTCGACATTTGAACTATTGATGATAAGTGCCGGACAATATTTGGTAATTTTCTGATGGCGTTTCGTAGAAATATGATAATAATCATAATAATGTATAGTAATAATAATAAAAATCATAATTTTTATTATGATTCTTGATATAACCAGTATTTTTGCACTATACTCTATATTCGGCTTTCAATCCGAATCAAGATCATTTATCGTTGGGCAATATTCAACGGATCGACCTTCTTCAACGCCTACAAAAGTCATCGAGCAACATTGTTTTGTTTTTTTTTTCACGATTTTATTGCTTGTGAATCGTGCACTAGTTTTTTTTTGCATTAGTATGTGGCATGTACGAGAGTGTACGAATTTCTGCAACTTTTCCTCTCAAATTTCTGTTGACGGATTCGAGCGTACATTTCTTTTTGGGCCTAAAGTGATTTTATTATTTAGATACATGAGCATTGGTTTTCAATTATAAGCGTATTGTACTTTTATAGAACGTACAGTGATTTTGTTTTTGTCATAATCCTATAGATGATTGCATACAAATTTCGATACTTTTTTTATTGCATAATTTTTTAAGGTGGTTGCAATTGGTAGATTTCATTTATTGTTTTGCATTGTATTATATTATCTTGTATTACGTTATATTATATTATCGCAGTAGTTTTATTTCTCAAGTATACCCTTCGGATTTTTACATCGTACCGCCTCCCCCCCCCATATATATTTTTCCTCTGTATACAGGAATATATAATATACTATATTGTATTATTTTGTATCATATTATATTAGTAGTTTTATTTTCCAGGTATACCCTTCGGATTTTTACACAGTACCCCCCCCCCCCTCCCTATAGATATTTTTCCTCTATAAGATTATAATACAACGCAATACAACTTCTTTTTCTTGATTATATTGTAATATATTATATTGTATTATACTATATTATATTATTTTACATTACATTATAGCAGGAGTTTTATTTCCCAGGTATACCCTTCGGATTTTTACACAGTACCCTCCACCCCTACACATATTTTCCCCTTTGACACAACACAATATAACTTATTTTTCTTGCTTATATAATATTGGTATGGCATTTTTTATAATATCTCGTATTTTGACATTGCTTCGCAAACACAATTGCGATCTCCTTTGATTTGTATTTCTAATTAAAGAATTGATCGATTCGATGTTTCGAGATAAAAAAAAGAAACAAGAGACTAAAAATCAAGAGAGGAAGCTGCTCCCTCGCAATTATATATAGTGGGGCGACAGGATGGCTATAGAGGAGGAGGGGGGAGGGGGGGGGGGAGTCGAGCGACAGAGAGAGGCAGATTTAGAGGAGGATCGGGTTAAATACGCGAATGCCCCAGTCGCGCTGGGCAAGAGACAGATTAGACTCGTAATAAAGTGCTGTTCGCCGCGGTCCGCGGAGCTTTCTGCTCCACTATAAATATACATGTACATACCGAGAGAGAGAACGAGTGAGGAGAGAGGGTGTACGCGGTCTCGAGCTTTGGGGACACGATGGGAACGGTCCACAAGGGAGTCACTAAGACACTGCTTTGCTACTAGTACTACTCTTCTCTCCAACCCCCTCCCCCTCTTTATTCTCTCGTAACGCTATATATATTTGTAACGCTGAGTACTCGAAAGCCCCGGTCTGAAACAGATTTAAACTCGTTTTCTCTGACTCCCCCCAGGAAAGTTCGTACCACCTTTTAATTAGTTAGCCAGCAGTGGGAAAGAGCCAGGAGAGAGAGACGAGAAGAAAGATGGAAACGACTGTCTATACATATATTTATAAGAGTGACTTTTCCATCTCGACTTTTCGTTGCTATCGCGAGAAGTAAACTTCATAAAATACTTTGTTAATATTTACGACGTATATCTATATCCTTCATATATAATTGAGACCGTGCCGTCATAATTAGCCGAGAATTTCGTAGTTAGGGATTAATTCGTAATTTATTGCATCTCAGACAAAAGTTTGCTTTATCTTGCATCCCCCCCCCCTCCCCCACGATGGGCCACGAAAACGTACGACAATTTTTGTTTATTTATTTTCCTTTTTTTCGTATCCAAAATGCTCTGTACTTCGACGACGAAGAAATGCAGTTCCCAAGGTCGAAAGACTTCGGGATGACGATTTTTAAAATCTGAGCCTCTTTTGTAAGGGTGTAATTAGGCCCAATTAGCTGGAACGTAGAAACGTTGAGTTACACGCTCGATAGCCTGAAGCCTAAAAATATAATGGGAGAGCCGACGTGAGAAGATAACGGGCAAAGTTTAAGCGATGAGAATGAAGAAAAGTTTCTCTCCGTGGTGGTATAGATGTGTATTATAAATGCAACGTGGAAAATTCGAGAGGGGCTCGATGTATATATGTATATGGGTATACAGTGAGGTATGAGGGGGAAAGAGGTTTAAGCTCGACGGTGGAAATTACTTAACTCTCGGATGATACATAAATTAAGTAGAAATCGTAAAGGGGGTAGGACAGACTCGCAGCCAGTTAGCGTGAGGGTGCTCCAGGGGGTAGTACAGCCCCTTCCATCGAGGGAAGCTTCGAAGTATGATCTCTCTCTCTCTCTCTCTCTCTCTCTCTCTCTCTCTCTCTCTCTCTCCTACTCTTCTATCCACAGCGTTCTATACTCTCGTTCTCTCAACCCTTTACGACGCTTTGCGCGGTGTGCCTCTCCACGCTACCTAATAGAATTACCCTCCCCCAATCTTCCTCTTCGTACAAACGCGTATATACGGCATAGGAAGCTCGGACCCGCCGTTCGATTGAAATTGCTGGTCTATTTTCTATAAACGTAAGAAACGTTATCGTGCTCGTTTTAACCTCTCGTCTTTTTCGTATTGAAAAGGAGACTCTTGCAAATGTGGGCCTTGGCCATGAAAGGAGAGAGGTGAGTCGTTTCTTATGAATTGAAAACGAAGTGATGAGTTATATTTATTTATCGTTTCTTCATGCGACTATTGATATTCATGGTTGATCGAATTTTTTGTTAATTTTCCGGTTATTGAATAATGTTTGCTAACCTATCAGACTCACAAGGAACATCACTTTGGTGTCCACCTCCGATTTTTTTGAAACTTTTGTATGTGGAAGTTTATCAGAAAATAAGAGACACGCATTTTTTTTGATCGGCGGAAAAACGGTTTTCACGGATGAAACGCACCCTAAAAAATGGGGATGTTTTTCGTCGATAACGTTTTAACGGTACGTGATATAAAAAAATTTCAAATTGCAACAATGCTTATTATTTTGTGTAGTATACATTGCAGCTGAGAACGATAACGTTATCGACGAAAAACGAAAAACACCCTTATTTTCGAGGGTGCGTTTCACCGCTTAAAACCGTTTTTCCGCCGATAAAAAAAATACGTGTCTGTTAGTTTTTGATACTCTTCTACATAAAAAAGTTTTAACAAAATCGGAGGAGGACACCAAAGTGATGTTCCTTGTCAGGAGACGACATTTCCCATAAAAGTTGCATAGTTCGAAAGCGGTCATCGAGAGGCGGCTACGAGGTTCATCCAGGTGGAGGCACGCCGGAGATTTTATGGCTATCTCCATTATTTTAAAAAAGGGACCATTATTTTTGGCAGAATTTTATCAAAGAACTAAAAATAAGTTCTAACAGCAAATTCTAAAATTATTGGTCACCATTTAGTATAAAAATCGATGAAAAAGAAATTTCAATGTGTTTAGCCTTTTACCTAATTTTTAGGAAATTTCAAGATAATTCATCAAGATTTATTATAAAAAGTCTACGAAAAAGAAATTTGAATGTTTGATTGTTGAATTTGAATGTTGATGAATGTAATTTTCGTTGAAGAGAACACACCTTATTATGGAAATCGCAAACTTCTGATTACTTTCCAAAGCAAGTTGATAAGATTTTTAGTGGCGAACAGTGTAAACAAAGCCGTATAACTTACCTGGATTTTGCTTACAGGGAACAACACTTGTGTCCGCTTTCAATTTTTTTGGAGACTCCTATATATGAGAAAGCATTGAAAACTATTAGGCTCGTGTTTTTTTATGGCCGAAAAAACTATTTCACGGGGGAAAACCACCCCTCAAAGAAAGGCGTGTCAAGGGGTGATTTTGCAGTTTCACCCACAAGCAGTCCACCGATCGGAATGAAACGAAAACCAAAATTCTTTCAATGTAAATCGATGAAAAATGCACTATAGAAGTATTGGGAAAAAATTAAATTAAAGGGTGATACACCTTTCTTTAAGGGTTGGTTTCCTCCCTTAAACCTTACGTGTCCCTCTTCTGTAGAATCACGTACTTGCCATACTGGGGTTGATTCACACCCCATCGACAAAAATTGTTATAAAAAATAAACTATTGAATATTTTTACTTGAAAATTTTGTCAGATCATCTAAGGAGTTCACTTTGAAAGACCATGTAGGTTATTTAGCCAGAATTCAAAATTGACCCTTACTTGCCACACTTCTGTAGAATCCACATCAATACATTTTCGCATAAAAAAAAATGGGTGAGGCGTTTTGAACCCTAACGTGCTTAGTGAGACAATATGATTGATGCGAAACAGATTACAAGCATGCATTTAAATTGGTGGCCATCATATACCTTTTATAGGACCAAGTGTTGGCCCCGTTTCTTTCTAAATCGATTTTAAGCGAAAAATATTGAAATTCCTATTTTATCGATTTATTATGGTAAATCTTAATATGTCACCGTGAAATTTGGGGTGTTGACTTATTTTTAATTCCTCGATAAAATTCTGCAAAAAATAGTGGTCAAAATGAAAAAAATTGAGATGATCTTGAAATCTCGGAAGCGCTCCCACCAGGATGTAGCCACTACTCGACGACCCTCTTTGAAGTATGCAACTTTTGTAGAAATAATTTTCTCCTTAAGTCTGATAGGCAAGAAAACATTTCTACTACTAATAGTTGTTGTCTCACCCTATATAATATAATATAATACAATACAGTACAATACAATATAATTTAATACAATACAATACAATGCAACACAATACGAACAATACAATATAATACAATATAGTTCCATTTGGAGGCGGTTTATACACTAGACCCGCTAAGCCCGGGCCTAGGATGCCGCGGCAAACGGGGCGTCATGCGTCGGCAAGATCCGCAACTACGCGCGCCCTCTTATATCTTCTAGCCATACTGATCTTTTGCGTTAATGCATAAAGAGGGCGTTAATTTCGGCAGGCCTAGGGCGCCAGTTTTCATAAGCCGCCCCTGGGTCCTCGTCGGTGTGCCACAAGATCTGAAAACGTGGTATTTTTCATTTCTCGCTGAAATCGATTGAGCAGGCTCTTGTTCGATGGAAAATCGTTTGATGGTTACGAATTTTCTAGTCCCAACATCGTTCAGGCCTTATTTAGCCCAGAAGATTGATTTATGTCTATAATCATCTCCCGGATCAAGAGTTTTGGTCCGATCGAGTTCTACCTGAAAAAATCGTAATCAGCGGATGATTTTGCATTGACCAGGGCATCGGGAACTCGATTGAATCGCTAGATTCAAATGGGTCCTAGCAGAGGCGGTTTTTACACTAGGCCCGCTAAGCTCGGATCTAGAGCGCCGCGGCAAAAGAGGGCCCCATGCGTTAGCAACATCTACAAGTAGCGCCCTCTTCTACTCATACCGATCTCACGCGTTAATGCATACGGGTGGCGGTAATTTCTTCCGGCCTAGGGTTTTCGTAAACCGTCCCTGGTTTCACTAAGTATGCAACTTTTGTAAGAAAAGTTTTCTTTTAAGTCTCATAGGTTAGAAAATCTTTCTACTGCTAGTAGTTGTTGTCTCACTCGGTATAATAAAAAAAATACAATACAATACAATGGAATGCAATTCAAGGCAATGCATTGCAACGCAACGCAACGCAACGCAACGCAATGCAACGCAACGCAACGCAACCCAATGCAACGCAATGCAATGCGACGCAATGCAATGCAATGCAATGCGATGCAATGCAACGCAATGCAACGCAACGCAATGCAATGCGATGCAACGCAATGCAACGCAATGCAACGCAATGCAATGCAATGCAATGCAACACAGTGCAACACAATGCAACGCAATGCAACGCAATGCAACGCAATGCAATGCAACGCAATGCAATGCGATGCAACGCAATGCAACGCAATGCAACGCAATGCAAGACAATGCAATGCAATATAATTCAAAACAATACAATAAAAATACAATGGAATGCAATATAATATGATATAGGTTTATGCAATATAACAAGATCTAACTATTGTTAAAATCCCCTTATAAATTATGATATAAAAAAAACATTGCAACTCCTACGCAAATATCTATGGGATTTTTATAACAAAATTCACTCTACGTTCAATCAAAACACAGCACGGATATAATTTAAACCCCAATGCTTGAATATTCATAAAATAGAAACATCTCGGGCCTCAAGAGAATTTTATTCTCGAATACGTCGACAGTGATTCGGGAAAAAAAGTTGCAGAAATTTGTACACTCTCTTTCCTACATGCCGCACACGTATGTTAATGCGGAAAAAAATCGTGTGTGATTCACAAGCGATAAAATCGTGAGAAAAATCTTACAATGTTGCTACATGGCTCTTGTACGCGTTGAAGGAGGTTGACCCATCGTGGATTACGCAACGATAAATTGTCTTGGTTCGAATGGAGAGTCGGTTGGATCGGTAATAAACACGAAACATATGCAGGCGTCAGAACACGATTCTAGCGAGGTGATCGTGGCCGCAAGCGGTGATCCGAGAGTCCATTAAAACGCTAAGTCCCGTGCGAAGAGAGATGCGCCACTGAGATACATACGAAATATCGGGGGTTGTTGAGAGAAAGAGCGAGAGAGGGAAAGATTGGAGTCGGGCACAATAATTTCTCGACCAAGAGCCACCCCCCGTGCAGGGATGGGGTTGCAACCACGAGGCATATGCATTATGCGAGTTTTCCTGGTCGAGGATTACGCGAATATGTGATCCGTGCGAGGCACACGCCCATCACGAGGCTCCCCAGGCTGGTGAATCCCTGGAGACCGATGGATTATCGTACGTCCGATAGGCTAATTTTTTCACCCTCCTGCACGATACTTCTTGAAATTTGTCCCGACAGAAAATAGCAATGTTACATCTGTATGGGGGAAAAAGCAAGATTCGAGGATTCGAAGATTCAAGAAGATGAATGGATTCGGAAAAATGGGCCCGTGACGTTCTTTTCTCACGGAGACGAATGATTTGTTGGAATCAACTAACGCCATATCTTTGACTTTGGGGGGGGGGGGGGGGGTGCGTGCAAGTGTTTTTTACGGCAGAAAAATATTTGTTAGACGAAAAAAATCGTTTTGTATTGACATACCGGTTATTTGAAATAATCTGTTTATTGAGTGGTAAGTTTAATGGAATCATCGCAGTTTTGGTCGAGGATTGATGTTCATTGAGTAAATTATTTATGAGGTTGAAGTTTACGATCACTGGATTTTGATCTCAAGGCGCCATTTCCGATTGCGTAATTTTATGGTGACCGGGTCTGAGGTTTTGTGGACAGACACCAAAAATATTTGGAATTTTGGTATCTTTGGAATTTTTCGAATTTTTCGATGTTTGTTTGTATTTTTTGTGTTCGTATTTTTTTGTATTTTTTTGTAACGTTTGTTTTTTTGCATACTTTGTATCGTTTGTAATTTTTGTACTATTTGTTTCTTCTGTATATTTGTTTGTTTAAGTTCTATTCTTTGGTATATTTCGCATTTTTGTAATTTTTTAATAATTTATTTATTGCGTATTTATTTTTTTTTTTTGCATATTTCGTATTTATTGTATGTTTAGTTAAAAAAAAATAATCTTCGTATTCTTTTTATCCTTGGTATTTTATCATCTTCACTATTATCGAAACGAATAAGATGATCAAACTCGCATAAATTAGCGCTCACGTCAAACATAAATCTTTCTATTAACAGCCTCACCTCGTTCAACAAAAAACAAAATATATTCGCCCAATCTAAAAATACCATTTCCCTGCACTACTAAAAAGTCGAACGCGAATCAAATTTTACGAGAGCCCTAAACACGCTTTCTTCGACCCGATTGGGAACAATCGTCACATTTGATTGAAGACACGTCATTTCATTGAACACCAAAAAGTCTAGTAGTCCAAAATTCAAATAATTTTTTTTCTTTTATCCCCACAACCCATTTAACCCAGCGGCACGATGAAGACTGTTTATTTTGGCGATCCAGTCAGTACGTAGTCAACATGGACGTGATTTATGAATTTTCTCGAGGAGCATAAAACTCATCCTTGTCGGCTACGAAGATTTTTATTTGTTTTTTCGTATATACAGTATGAAAGTCAACACGTTCATTTATAAACAAATTCAATGGCAATTTGTGCTTTTATGCACGTACATTTGGGCGAAAAAAAAATAGTGTTATTGTAGTTGGACGAATTTATCTGATAGTCGAAAATGATGCAGGATCACGTTTATATGCCGTTCTTTCTTTTTGAATATAGATGTGTGGGTATATTTATATGTGTGCGTGTGCGCGCGTACATACGCACACACACACACACACACACACACACACACACACACACACACACACACACACACACACACACACACACACATATATATATATATGTATATGTATATGTATATATATATATATATATATGCACACACACACACACACACACACACACACACACACACACACACACACACACACACACACACACACACACACACACACACACACAGTATGTGTGTAAAGTATATTTTAACCCCAACGATCCCAACCCCTTTTTCCTCTGGACGTTTTCTTTGGCACTCGTGCAAAAATCCCCGAGAAAGTGCCCTCGCTTGCAAAAATATGGCAGGGATGAGAGGCGAAATAAAAGAGGGGAGGAGAACGTTCAATTTCACCGCGAAATAAAGATCCTCTCAAGGCGGTACATAGCTTTATACATAACCTCACCGTTCAACCCCCTCGTATCCTCGTGTCCCTTGAATTTTCTTATTTATTCCCGTCTAAAATCTCATTCGCGTGAGATATCGGTGCACGGAGAGAAGGGCTCGATTCTCTCCCTCACTATTCCTCCATGTCGCTCTTCGCAGAAAATACAAGGAGAGAAGGAAGAAGAGAGAGAGCGAGAGAGAGAGAGAGAGAGAGAGAGAGAGAGAGAGAGAGAGAGAGAAAGAGAGAGCAGAGCGAAGATTCCCGGTATGATTTTTCATTAAAGTGTCTGCCGGCTGTGAGATATGGTCGGGACATTGAATGCGAGCTCGGTCTGCTTTTTTCCCACTACATGGAATTATTGTAGACAGGACGAATAAGAGGAGGATCCTTGGAATAATCGTGTATTTGTTTGGGTTTAATAAAGCTATAAATCCTTTTTTATTCACTCTTTTATCGCGATCTTTATCTTGCGATCGTTGGTAGACGGCGTGGGTATCGGCAGACAATTGTCGGAGACATTTTTCCGTGGCTCGTAAAACGTTGGATAGTCTTAGGTTTGATAACAATGAATATATCGGTGGTAATTATTGGAGTACCGATGGAAGTGGGGGTTTGCGTGCTGCTTCGGCGGTCCATTATGGCAAGCAGCTTGGGCCAATACTCGAATGGGTGATCTCTCAGCCGCGTGAATGGTCGTAGAATTGCAAGGCCATATACGGAACATTAGAAATAAAAAATGATTTTTAATTAATAATTTGGCAGTGAATTTTCTGCCAAGTCACAATTTGCGAATTAGACCGACGGACTTTCCTTGTTTTTTTTTGCGTTGGTTTTATCTTCATATAAATGCGATCAGCACATTTCACTTCATTTTCCAATTTTACCAAAATTGCTGATTTTCATTATTTTTTTTAAAGGAAAAATTAATTTACCATTATTGATATTGGGGTATGTTTTATTACTACTTTTTGCTGTTACATGGTGTTTTTTATTATTATTGATCTTCAAAAATAACGGAGGTATGGCTTTGTCTTCTGAACTAGATTTCCAAACCTGGTCTGAAGTAGGGGAGACCTGGGAGGGTTGACACAGAGGTAAGTTGAAACAGTGTCAATGTCCCGGTAGATGTGATTGTTAGCGAGCTGGCAACAATGCCATTCTTTCATTGCTACGACGCGCGCCATTTGTCAGTTCGCTCCGGTGCTCTTGCGAGTTCAGTTGCGTCCCATCGACACCCGCGCCAAAAAAATTGACAAAAGTAAGTATTTGTCGTATTTTTCATTAAGCTTTAGTTACGTTGTTTATATATTTGATGGTATGTGATATGCATTGTCTGGAAGCTTACTTACTTGGCATTCGATTTATCATATTGAACTTGTTGTTTTGCAATACTTTTTCTCAATAGCCCATGTAGAGATTGACCGTTGGGCCTGGGACGGGCCTTCACAGTTAGCCTTTCTAGAATATTGGGCCGTGAGTATTCACCAATGAGGTGCCTTTGTAGAAATGATAAGAACGGCCCGATATCGGCCAACAGAGCCAACAATTATTGGGCCAATGATTTAATTCATTGTAGCGGCAATGTTGGTGATTGCACTTGGCCCTATGTGGGCCCTCTTAAAGGGCCCATGTAGAAATTGACCACTGGCTCTATGATGGGCCTTCACAGTTGGTCTATCTAGAAGTTAGTCTATCTAGAATATTGGGCCGTGAGTTTGTTCGGGTTTGTTTGAGTGCGTGATAAATATTAAACCTATATCGGCCCAAGATTGGCCCGCGATTGGTCCTTATGGATACATATTTCATGGAATAACCTTGAAATAAATTGTGATTTGCGTATATGACAGGTTTCAAAATTGGCATTTCTACTTACTTATGTTGGTTATTTACAAATGCTAATAATAGTCCAAGACTTGATTATAAAAACTGAACTACAAAATTTAGACGATTAATATATGACGTGCCAGTTATTTGCCTGTTCTGGCACAATATACAGATAGTGAATAACCCAAGGCTTAAATAAAATAAAAGCAGGTATGGTCTGACCCACTTAGCCAATAAAGGGCTTAGATTAATTAAATGTAATTTCCAGTATTTTAGCATTGCCTGTTTTAAAATTGGCAAATTTCGATGAACTATCACGGCTGTTTATTGGTTTTAACAGATGGGCCAGGATAATCTCTAGTAATGGGCCGATATTGTGCCGGTTCCCAATTTATAACGGGACAATAATGGGCCAATGGAATTGTCAGTATTCTAGTATCCCCAGTTTTTAAATTGGCAATTTTAGTTTAACTATCACGGTTGTTTATTAGTGTTTAAAGATGGGCCAGGACACGCTTTAGGGATGGGCCGATATTGTGCCAGTTTTCAGTTTAGAGCGAAACAGTAATGGGCCAATATTATTTCTCTTTTGTGGGCTTATACAATGGTCCCAATATTGGCCTGATCGTAACATTGGGCAACTCATGGCAACCTCGACATGGGAGTGAGTTCCGAATCAAGTGGCATCGCATTTTTTACACCTAGGAGGGTTGAAAAAGGGTGTTTCAACTTGCCTCTGTTGCAGTAATGTTTTCATACGTTTATATTTTGTAGTGTGGTTTGCAAGGCTTGCATTTGTTTTATTTCAGATGCCGAATAAATATATTAGGAAAACGGATGAACGCATGGCGAGCCGAGAAATATATGAACTCGCCGGTGAGGAGGTTACTTTACGGGACGAGAGATCAAGCACAAAGAGCACGTGGAAAGTGAAGACGGGGAAGAGTATTTTTGCGCGTGTTGTATGGAATCGTAATCGAATAGCAGGCCAAATGAGAAGTCTGTGCAATGCCTGGAGTGTAAAGCATGGTCGCACGAAGCCTGCACTGGTGGAGAACTTTCAGAGTATGTCACAATTGTTTGTCAGAATCGAGATTGATTGGCTATCTTACTATGAAGTTTCTCCTTCAATTAGTTTTTTGGTTTGCTATGTTTTACTATTTAATTTCTCGAGATTCGTGAGTTTATATCCGTTTCAGTTAAAACTTATCAAAATTTGTCAGAGTGCATAAAAAAGTGAGACTTACAAGGAATCCCTCAGGTGACACCCTTCGATTTTGTTGAAATTTGGATATATTTTTAAACGGTTTTAAGGGGTCAAACCACCCCTCGAAAAAGGCATCTCTAGGTGGTTCACCCCTTACTTTTTTTTTTGCAATGTCACTATAGTGGATTTTTCATTGCTTCGGATTGGAAGAATTTTCGTTTGTGTTTCATTAAAATCGGTGGACTCCTTGTGTGTGAAACTGCTATATTACCCCTAGAGACGCCTTTTTCAAGGGGTGGTTTCACCCCTTAAAACCGTTTTTCCGCCGATAAAAAAACATACGTGTCGCTTACTTTTCGGTGCTTTAGAACATATTCAAATTTCAACAAAATCGAAGTGCGTCACCTGAGGGATGTTCCTTGTTAGGTCAATGTCGAGGTTCAGTTCTTAAATTTCGAATAAAGTTTATTCATAACAATGTGTTTTGACATAATTCATACCCATGTTTTGTACCAGTTTCCAGGCGTTTCAACTCACCTCGATAGATGTTTAAACTTACCTCGATATGAGGAGAGTTGAAACAAAACGACTTATTGTACTTAAATGTTTTTTTTACAGGTTACATAGTTCCTGGAGTAATTTCTAGTCGAAAATCGATTAGTCGGTCAAAAAAGCTACAAAACAACTTTATATTTACCCGAATCTCTCGTTTCGATTGCGAGATATCCCATGTAGAGGTTGCCACGAGTTGCCCAATGTTACGATCAGGCCAATATTGGGACCATCGTATAAGCCAACAAAAGAGAAATAATATTGGCCCATTACTGTTCCGCTCTAAACTCAAAACTGGCACAATATCGTCCCATCCCTAAAGGCTGTCCTGGCCCATCTTTAAAAACTAATAAACAGCCGCGATAGTTAAACTACATTTGCCAATGTAAAAACTGGGGATACTAAAATACTGACAATTCCATTGGCCCAATATTGTTCTGTTATAAATTGAAAACCGGCACAATATCGGCCAATCGCTTAAAACCAATAAATAGCCGTGATGGTTGAACTATATTTGCCAATTCAAAAACTGGTACTGCTAAAATACAAGCAATTACATTGGCCCATTATTGTCCCGTTATAAATTGAGAACCGGCACAATATCGGCCCATTACTAGAGATTATCCTGGCCCATCTTTCAAAACCAATAAACAGCAGTGATAGTTAAACTAAATTTGCCAATCCTAAAGCTGGCAATCCTAAAATACTGGCTATTACATTGGCTCATTATTGTCTCGTTCTAAATTGAAAACCGACACAATATCGGCCCATAGTTAAAACCTATCATGGCCCATCTTTTAAATTCGTTATCATGACAGGTAAAAAATATTTGACAATTTTTAAACTGGTGATGCTGAAGTACTGACAATTACATTGGCCCATTATTGTTCCGTTATAAATTGGGAATTGGCACAATATCAGCCCACTACTAAAACCTATCCGGGCCCATCTGTTAAAACCCATAAACAGCCGTGATAGTTCATCGAAATTTACCAATTTTAAAACTGGCAATGCTAAAATACTGGAAATTACATTTAATTAATCTAAGCCCTTTATTGGCTAAGTGGGTCAGACCATACCTGCTTTTATTTTATTTAAGCTTTGGGTTATTCATTATCTGTATATTGTGCCAGAATAGGCAAATAACTGGCACGTCATATATTAATCGTCTATATTTTGTAGTTCAGTTTTTGTAATCAAGTCTTGGCCTATTATTGGCATTTGTAAATAACCAACATAAGTAAGTAAAATATGCCAATTTTGAAACCTGTCATATACGCAAATCACAATTTATTTCAAGGTTATTCCATGAAATATGTATCCATAAGGACCAATCTCGGGCCAATCTTGGCCCGATATAGGTTGAATATTTATCACGCACTCAAACAAACCCGAACAAACTCGCGGCCCAATATTCTAGATAGACTAACTTCTAGATAGACCAACTGTGAAGGCCCATCATAGAGCCAGTGGTCAATTTCTACATAGGCCCTTTAAGAGGGCCCACACAGGGCCAAGTGCAATCACCAACATTGCCGCTACAATGAATTAAATCATTGGCCCAATAATTGTTGGCTCTGTTGGCCGATATCGGGCCGTTCTTATCATTTCTACAAAGGCACCTCATTGGTAAATACTCACGGCCCAATATTCTAGAGAGGCTAACTGTGAAGGCCCGTGCCAGGCCCAACGGTCAATCTCTACATGGGATGGGGTGAAATCTCGAAATTGTTTCAACCCTCCTAGGTCTCCCCTACAGTACCTTTAAAATAAAAGGTTGTTTCAAAAAAGTTTTTTTCCACGTTTATTTTTTATCATTCCATCCCCTCTCCCCATCGCCGCCGTGATCCGTTAATTTCTCCGATTCCTCCGAAAATAGAAACGCCAAATCTGCCCAACGATGGATCCAACGAAGGCCTCGAAACGGCCTCACGAAGAGTGCTTTGACAATCGCGCGTATCCTACACATTTCGCCAGCGAAATCGTGAGACAGAATGGAAAGTAAAAAAGTAAAATCTGCGATTGCAATATCGCGGGATGATCCGACGTATATGACGACTCGTTGCTTTTTCCCACGCGTTCGCGATAAGATATGCACGCGAGTATACTCGCATAGATGTGCCAAGCCGTGAGAGGAGGGAAAAGGTTTCGCGAAGAGAAATAGCTCGACGAGGGTGAGCTTCGTATGTGCATGAGAAAATCACAAGGGCTCGCGTATAAACGCAAACGCAGTAGTGAATATGCAGGAAAGATAATTTTGTTGTTGTTATTATTATTGTTATTACTATTATTCTTATTATTTTCTTCGGGATGTACGAGAGACGCCCGAGACGTTTTGAACAGGATCCAAAGTGGCCGCGGAGAGAGATCATGTGGCGCACACATCTCGGGCTTTTCTTATACGCGCCTCTCTAGGGAATTTCACCGTATAATACCGTCCATTTATTCTCTCTTCTCTTTCTCTCTCTCTCTCTCTCTCTCTCTCTCTCTCTCTCTCTCTCTCTCTCTCTCTCTCTCTCTCTCTCTCTCTCCCCCTCTTCGTTATTCTGTCTTCGCATCGCCGTTGGTATTTTTTTTGTATATTTTGTATTTCTTGTAATTTTTGTTTTTTGTATACCTTTTATAGTTTGCAATTTTTGTATTCTTTGTTTCTTCTGTATATTTTTTTTTAGTTGTATTTATTGGTATATTTTGCATTTTTGTAATTTTGGTATATTCTGTTTTTCTTTAAATTTTTTATATTTTTTGTATATTTAGTTTTTTTTAAATAATTTTTCTATTATTTGTATTTTTTTTGGATATTCTGTTTTTTTGTCTCTGTCCCTCCCCTTCTCTCGCGTAATTCTGTATTCGCATAACCGACACAAGTGCGTTATTATTTCAAATATTTCGTATTCCCTCTACATTTCCGCGTATCCATAAGTTTTTTTAGTTGTATTTATTGGTATATTTTGCATTTTTGTAATTTTGGTATATTCTGTTTTTCTTTAAATTTTTCATATTTTTTGTATATTTAGTTTTTCAAAAATAGGTTTTCTATTATTTGCATTTTTTTGGATATTCTGTTTTTTTGTCTCTGTCCCTCCCCTTCTCTCGCGTAATTCTGTATTCGCATAACCGACACAAGTGCGTTATTATTTCAAATGTTTCGTATTCCCTCTACATTTCCGCGTATCCATAAGAGGGAGGTCTTCATTTTTGTCAGCGGAATAAATAAAAAACAAAAAGCCCATCTTACTTGCGTTTTTATGTCCAAGTGTTGCGAATATTCCAATATTCTGAACAATGTTAGAAAATGAAATTGAAAAATGCAGAAAAACATTATTTATTTACGTGACTATGAAAACTTAAAGAAAAACGAAAAGAGTATTATAAATTATAATAAGAGTATATTTATAAAATAAAGAAAGCAATGCAATATTCCGAAAGATCAATTCACTTGTCAGCAACACGATCTTTGTTTTATCAACCACGTTAGACATTTGCCTGATTTACCAACATTTTTGTTTTTCAATTGGATTTTCTGAACAATTGGAATGTTTGCAATAGGTCGGAAAATCAAGTTGTAAAACGTAGAAAGTCAAGAAAATATCTGAAAAATATATAAAATGCAGAAAAATAAAAAATAACATGTCGAAAGCAGATAAACAAGAAATATTTCGTATTCTTTCTTGATTTTCGCTTTTTCATAAGAGGAAAGCCTTAATTCTCTTCCAGCAAAATAAAATACGAATGAGAAATCTCTTACTCGTGATTTTATGTCCAAGTATTGCTAATATTCCGATTGGTCAGGATATCAAATTGTAAAATGCAGAATAAAATGATCTAGTTACGTGAGTATAAAAATAAAGAAAAAGCGTTTAATCATGTATAAAAAGTAATGCTGGATATTTCGAAAAAAAAAGACAATTCACTTGCCAGTAACACAATTTTCGCTGTATCAACCATGTCAGCCATTTGTCTGTTTATACGAAATCTTCACTATTTACTTTGATTTCCTGACCAGGCATATTCGCAATTGGTCGGAAAATCAAGTTGTGAATGCAGAAAAACAAGAAAAGAAATCTGAAAAAACGTTAAATACAGATTTTTTTTTCGAAATCCGGAAAACAAGAAATGTTTTGTATTCACTCTTCATTTCCGCTTATCCATGAATAGGAAGCCTTCATTTTTCCAGCGAAATAAAATAAGAATAAGACCTTTTCGTAAATAAATAAAACAAAAAAACCTTTTTTAATCGCCATTTTACGTCCAAGGATTGCGATTATTCCAATTGGTCGGAAACTCAAATTGTAAAAAGCAGACAAAAGATCATTTATCGCGTGCGTATAACATTAAAAAAAAAAAGAACACAATCTTCATTTTATCCATCACGGCAGCCATTTTGCTTTTTTTTTCAAAATTACAAGACGAACATATTCCCAGAATTCTCATAAACATATTTATCATTATTATTATTCTCTATGGCGGCAGGCTGAAAACCCGAACTGTCTTAAGGGACCAGTCCACTTTGGAGCCACGAAAAAAGGCTATTTTCGCGATTTTTTTTGAGGATTTTATAAAAAGTATGAATGTAAAAGTTGTTGGGCTTGATAAATAAAGTCTGGAAATACAATAAAAAAAATTTCTTCATTTTTATTTATTTTTAAGTACAAAAACTATAGTTTAACGTAAGCCTCAAAAATAGGTGGGCTGGGTAGCTCCATCACAACTCGGCCACTGCTTGTCTGAAACAAAAAATCAAAGTCTATTAGATTCAGTATGACACCAGCTACAAAATGAGCCTTGGATAGAAACTTTATCAAAAAATAAAAAAATCGCAGATGAAAAACAAAAAAAGTTTTTTAAAAAGCGTTTTTTTCGCAATTTTTCGCAAAAAAAAAATCACAATTTTAAAACCATCGAGGGTCATCTTGTTGCGAATCATGTTTACAATATGTGGTTCAAATTTCAAGAGAATCGGTTCTTTAGTTTTAGAGATACTAGTAGCTAGATTTTAAAAACGTTGTTTCGAGAAAAACGCGTTTGAAGTTTATACTATGAAAAACTCTTACCTAAACTCAATCGGCACTTCCTACACCGTACAAAATCCCTTCTGATTGCTCATGATCGTCGATTTCGTCAAGTCTTGCATGCTTTCGATTTTTTTAAATTTTCAAAATCGACTCCTTAAAAACGTTGAAAAAAAAAACATGTTCGACGAACCGGAACAACGTGAGAGAGCAATCAGTCAGGTCTCTCAGCAATTTCCTCGACTTCCGTTCTCGTCGATGTCGTATGTATTCTCCGATGCATAAGATTAGTCATTCTCTCGTCATTTGTCGTGCGGACGATGTCACTCCAGCGCGAATAGAAGAGAGGAGAAAGAATAAAAAAAAAGAAAGAAAGAAATGAATAAGCCAATCTCATTGTAACCGGATATAGAATTTCATCTGGGGCAATCGATAGTCCCACTCGATAATTATCTATATGGAAAAGCCATTGTGATGCCGTCACATCTACGTAACGTTGGCTGTCAGCCCACCTGGCTAGTTTAAGGACAGACCTTAAAGTTTTTTCACACGTACCGTTGTTAATTTCGAGCTCAGGATGGTCCTCGAAATCGAATGTCGTCAAAAATTCTTTCTATGTATATAATGTACGTTCATGTTACAGATGTTCAGTCATTTTTGACGTGGGGCGAGGTGCAACCCCGATCAAACACATTAAGACTCGACTTCCGGCGGACGTCTAGGTCCCTAAGTGGACCGCCATTGTGTTCCGAAGTGGTGCGAACGAGCAGTGTACTCATCTATATGTTTTTCATCTTTCTCGCGCTCTTCGTCTCTCTATTGAGCATTGCAATTCTTTCAGGTACGTGTATATAGTATATCCGGGGAAAATTGGAGAGCCAAGTGACTCTGGAGATTTTTACAAAAGCGATTTTGCCCGTAGGGCAATGTCCCGATGCATGAGTTGCTATATATATATATATATATATATATATATATATATATATATATATATATATATATATATATATATATAGTTGCCATATACAGGGTGTCCCAGAAGTAACGTACGCCCTTCTAGCATCTGGTAGGAAAAAAAAATTCTGAGACGAAAAGTCCTTAGTCATTTTTTGATCAGACGCATAGATAATTAATTATGAATTAAAATCAATAGCCAATCAGGTGCGCACTACAACGGAAAGGCATCGTAGAGGGGAGGGATAGGGGAATGCGTTGTAATTGCGTGCGCCTGAAAATGTGTGCGGAGGGAAAATTCCGAAAGCATCTGTGTAAGTGCACACACACACACACACACACACACACACACACACACACACACACACACACACACACACACACACACACACACACACACACACACACACACACACACACACACACACACACACACACACACACACACACACACACACACACACACACACACACACACACACACACACACTGACACACACACACACACACGCACACACTTGCACACATGCTTTTGGTATTTTCCCTCCGCACACATTTTCAGGCGCACGCAATTACAACGCTTTCCCCTATCCCTCCCCTTTACGCTGCCTTTCCGCTGTAGCGCGCACCTGATTGGCTATTTATTTTAATTCATTCAATTCACATAATTAATTATCTATGCGTCTGATCAAAAACTGACTGAGGACTTTTCGTCTCAGAATTTTTTTTCCTACCAGATGCTACAAGGGCGCGCGTTACTTCTGGGACACCCTGTATATAGTTGCTCTATATATAGTTGCTCTATATATGTTGCTATAGATATTTTGGGCTTTTGGTTATTTTTTTTATCATCTGGTTTTGGATTTTCGCATGCCATTTCTACAAATGATATGAATCGACAATAACTATGCAACTTTTTAAAGTAATTGGCACATTATGCGCAATACATTTTTTTACACCGCAGGCTATAAAAGTTAGGTGTTCGAATTGGTTTGTATCGAAATTCTGCATAAGATCTTTTATCACAATGTTTCCTTAAGAAGAATACTTTTCTCGACAAAACAAATGATCAAGAGTATTTTTTTTAAACCGGTTCAAAAAAAGTTATCATTTGTCGAAACGGGATGCGAAAAACCAAAAGCAGATGATTTTTATCTCGATAACCGTGGGACTTTTACTCAACTGAAATTCCAGCATATAATAGGACACCCTGTATATATAAGTATGTGTGTATATATATATAGGCGCTGCGAAACGTCGCGAGCTTACACACGACGAGGAGTGATGGTATTTCTATTTTGGTACGAGTCTAGTATGTACAACGTTAATTTAAACTTTCTAAGCAGATTTCGCGTCAGAAATCTCGGATCACGCGATTCGCGAACCAACTTCCCGAGACACGTTTCACTCAATTACGCCCTGGAACGTCCAATTATTTCAACCAGTATGATATGACTATGAAAAGAAGAAGAAACCATCGCATTCACGATCAAAAGGGAGGCCCTACGAATTGAATATCGCGGCTAGATTCTTTGAGACTAAAAAGCCGGAGAATTTTTGTTTCGAATATTTTTTTAGAAATATGTTTGATTCTTCGTTCAATGAGTATTTGAATAAAAAATTCCAACGCTGCTTGGTGTTTTTTTCATGATGATCCGATGCCTTGCACCTGTATCCCACAATTGTCGCTTCACTCTTTCCAGGTGCTCGGACACCTCTTGGAGTGTGGCCCACAGCCACTCGTTTCACAACGCACTGCCTTGTGGCGTTTGCACACGAGGGCACAGGGCAACTGCGGAAAACACGTACTGGGGGAGGCGGCTACATTTTCAGAGTTTCCGGTTGCGTTCACCATCGGAAACTCCGTGAAGGCTTGCAATTGGCATTCGACGTTAAAAATGATGACTCTCGCTCCAATTCTCGTCACACTTTCACACGGTTTCCCGCCAAATCCTTCGAGAGAATACCAATGACGAGGACGGGGGATACATAATAAACATCGTAGAGGGGGAGTTTACGGCATCGTCATCGCCCTCACTTTCGTTGACGATTGTAAAGGATCAAATTTGCAAATATACTCCACGCCTCGTCAAAAAGTTGATGCGCCCCTTCCCCTCTTGCGACACTTTGGGGATGGCAACAGAGGAGGGGAGAGAGAGAGAGAGAGAGAGAGAGAGAGAGGAAGACTCGAGCTAGAGCCATTGATTCGCGTATCATCGTAATTTCACGGCGCGTTACCTACGCGAAATAACTTGGGGGACCTCTCGCGGGGTTCGTGTGTATGTGTTTTGGCCTAGCTCGTGCTTTTCCTGCCTAATATATGCATATATATATATATATATATATATATATATATATATATATATATATATATATAGAACACTCGTTCCCTGGCTTTAAACCAAGCCGCGAAATTGGTTTACTTTTGAACCCACATTGCGAGCGCGACAAGAGGGCCATATTTATATATAATGTAAGGGAAACAGGGCGCGGGCGAGGGAAAGGGCAAGAAATCTACTTTTAAAACTCGAAAATCCCAGAACACGAGGCAAAAAAACGATACTTATACAATTAAACTTTATCCAGAACACGGTAAACGACAATATCGTAAATTCGAGAAACTCTTATCGTTGAGTTAGTTCCCCAGTCGGTGATACGTATTTTGTTTTGTCGATCGCGATTTTCGGATACAGTTCGTTTTTTTAGCACAGGTATGAAACGGAACGGAATTTTGTGAGGAGTATGTCTGAACTGGAATTTGTGTTAGGTTGAAATGAGTATAGAATTTTTGCAAGAAGTGACATTAAAATTAATTTATGGTTATTGTTGTATAACTTTTATGTAAAATTGTATAATTGTTGTATAATGATTATCCAAATAATAACAGCTGATATTTGAAAATTGTGAATTCATTATTGAATTTCGTGCCGAAATGTATGCGTAATCCATACTTTTCTACGCGAAATTGTGATTTTTCATTATCGTAAAATTGTTACAAAAGTAATTAAATTAAGTATTGATAAAGTTAAGATTATTGTATCATTTTGTCAGATAATAATATGTCATAAATATAATGAAAATTGTTTCATAATATCGCAATATCTAATAATTATTAGATGAATAAATAGTAAAAATGATAGTCAAATTGTTATATAATTAATTATTTTTCTACTCGGTACAAAACTGCAATTATGATACAATTTTATACAATAATTTTGTACAATAAATAACAGGAAATTTCTTCCACAACATTGCACAATTCAATAATTATAACGTAAACAATGTACAAATTAACGTACAATTATTATATTAATAATTACTGTTCTACCCTGTACGGAACTAAAATTATTAGACAATTTTATACAATAATTTCTCATAACAAATAACAGGAAAATGATTCCACAACAGTCCAATAACTATTGCATAAATAGTGTGAAAATTATATTACGATTACTATACAAATTATTATTTTCCTACTCCGTACAGAATAAAAATTATCACACAATACATTTTTATACAAGAAGTTCGTAATAACATAAACTGAAGAAAATATTCCATGCTATTGCACAATCCAATAATTATTACACGACTATCGTATAAATATAATGAATTTTTATTTAGTCCGATGTTAAAATAAATTTCGTTTTCTTTACCTCCCTGGCCAGGTCTTCCTCCAACGTTGCACGCATCGCCGAGCGTTGCCGTCGCGCAAGCTCTCCCGCGCCGTATAGCGAGCGTCCCGAATTACCGTCAGCCGAGCGCGACGCTTGCACAAAAACAAACAAGAAAAAAACCAAAATGAAAAGAAAAAACGCGTAAAAAAAAGAAAAAAAAATCAGAAGAAAAAAAACGCCTAATTTCGTTCGCTCCGCGAAACACCAGCGCTACCCCCCCGCCCAACCAACCCCCAACCCCATGGGTTCCCCTTCCCACGTGGCTTTCCGTCGGGGAATTAGCCTTTTAAATTGGCTCTCACCTATACCCGAGAGCTTTACCATCCCCCTTGCTCGCCACCCCCTCGCTCTCCACACTGCCACCCTCGCTCGCGCATACATAGCAACGTCGCGCTTTTATTTTCCATTCTCCCCGTGCGTTTTTGCGTTAAAGTAAAAATCTCGCGATCTTCATTTTATTTTTATTCCAGCCGCACGGAAGGGCGAGAAATGTGAGGGTTGGTGCACGGGGGAGGGGGTGCGCCGAGAGACCAAGAGAACGAGAAAATTGTCCTTCCATAATTTACTGAGCGAGATAATGAAGCCTAAATTGTTAGTAACAAATAAATGGTTTTTATATCGGATAAGAAATAAATGAATAAATTCATAAGGGTGTGACGTATCAAAATAAATATGTTATCATTCGAATGATTTCGGGGGCGAGGTAAAGTTTGGAGGGGAACGAAGGGCGTTTCTCCGTAAATGTATATCGAACCCTAAAAAGCATGGAATATATATATATATATATATATATATATATATATATATATATATATATATATATATATATATAGAATATAATAAAGCCGAATTTATTGACCGTCAGATAACTAATATGTCGCACGAATCGTTGAATACTTGATGTACCTCGTTGACATATATATATATATATATATATAAAATCGTATATACGACGGAGAACCATTGTACGTTTTCGGGGACGCAATATGTGCAGCCAGCAGAAAATGGACCATCTTGACCAGCCGAGGTTCGCGACGATAGAAATTCTATATATAATAAAAATAATATCTGAATATGTATATAGAGGGTGAGAATTATAAGGTGGTCATATGTTTTCTTGAATGGCGTTTGCGACCGACAAGGAACATCACTTAAGGGGTAACGTGGGTTTCGAAGCCAAAAAAGCATATTTGCTCTATTAAAAAAAATATGATATATAAATTATTTTATTCGAAATATAAAGCACATAAAAGAGCAACATTAAAAAAAAATTCATCCAAAAATTGGGAAATTCAGCCGGTGGGGACTGGTTTCCGGAGACCCCTCAAAAAAGTGCCCTTGTCGTGGTCAGGATAACTCATGATAGCTTTGTCTGAAATTAAGAAACCAATTTTTTTCTGTTAGTAGATAAGCATAGCCCGTGATTGAACGAAGTATCTTTTTTTTAATTGGAATTTTTTGGCCGAGTTATAGCCTTGTAAAATTAGTTGGAATCGAAAAAAAAATCTTCGTTCAATCACTAGTCAATGCTATTTTGAAGAAGTGTGCAAAATTTCAATAAGAGTTCAAAAATAGTGTTTTGAGAAAAATGCGATATACCCGAGTCGCTCCCGGCCGGTCTTTTCCAACGGGGGGAATTCCCAAAGGCTCTCTCTCCTAGACTTTTACTCCGATTTACTTAAAACTTTGGGAGAATATTCTAAATATATTTTTCTATGAGATAATAAGATAAAAAATGGATTTAAAAAAATTTTCAAACCCACGTAATCCCTTAGGTGTCCACCGTCGATTTGGTTGAACCTCATATATGTGATAAAGCATTAAGAACTATTAGACACGTATTTTTTTTTATCTGCGGAAAAACGGTTTTGAGGGGGAAAACCACCGCTTAAAGAAAGGCGTGTTTCGGGGTGGATTTGCAGTTTCACCCACAAGCAATCCACCAACCTGAATGAAACAAAAACCAAAATTTTTCTAATGTAAAGCGATGAAAAATGCGCTACAGAAAATAAAAAAAAAAAATCAATCGAGGGTTGACACGCCTTTCCTCGAGGGTTCGTTTACGCCCCTTATAAACGGTTTTCCGCAGATAAAAAAATTAACCATCTATAAGTTTTCAATGCGTTGTCACATAAATGAGTTTCAACAAAATCGGAGACGCACACTTAAGGGGGCATCCATTAATTACGTGAGGTGATTTTGGCGATTTTTCGACCCCCCCCTCTCGCCCTGGTGAGATGTCGTGAGATTTTACTCGACCCCCTCCCCCCTCCCCTAATCTCACGTGAGATTTTTCAAAATGCATACGTTCACGGAAAATAAATTGTAGTAGAAGTAACTGCGGTTGTAGTACCATTTACTCCACCATGTAAAGTAGTAGGGAGACTCTCCCTACGTGATTACTAAAATTACTAAAATTACTAAAATTACTAAAATTACTAAAATTACTAAAATTACTAAAATTACTAAAATTACTAAAATTACTAAAATTACTAAAATTACGTGATATTTTCCGAAGCCCCCCTCTCCCCCACGTGAGATTGGGTGAGATTTCGCTCGACCCCCTCCCCCCCCTAAACGCCTCACGTAATTAATGGACGCCCCCTAAGTGACGTTTCTTGCAAGATAAATATGGTATTTAATTTCTTTTTCAAGTTTTCTCCGAAAAAAAATATGGCGTATTTTTCCGATAAGCAAATATACTATAAGTATTTGACAGAAAAATTAAGCATTCAGGAAAGAAATCAAAATTTCATTTTCGGCACAGCAGAATGAAGACAATTAAATTTCGAATGTGAAACACTCATTGTAGAAAAAATATTTTTTACTAGCTCGGGGCCGGAAAAAAGAGGCATTTTTTTTGTTTTTTTTTTTTTTACATTGAAGATTATGAATTTAAGCATTTTTTACAATTTTCGTATTGTAAAATATTTATAAATGTGGTAGATACAATGGTTCGTGCAGACAGCTGTTTGAAAAACGTCCTTTGCGGTAATCACTGCTGCTCGGAAACAAATCCACCGAAATAAAAATGTCAAACGCATTTAGATTTGGCATGAAATGATCTAGTGCTTGGACGAAGAATTTAATGAAATATTGATTTTTAAAAAAAATGACCCAGCCTAAAGTGAAATGATCGATTTTCGGTTTTAAAAAACCCTCTGTTTTCGTTGTTAAAAAAACGAGGCATCGAAAAAAAAAATTCCTTCGTTCAAGCACTGCTTTTTGATATGTAAAGAAGCTTGTAAAATTTTAAGTTGATCGGTGCAGTGATTTTCTAGATATCGTGGTCACCGGTTTTGAAAAATTAATTTTGAGAAAAACGCGTTCTAAATTCGCTGGTTCGCGGAAACGCGAAATTCCCTCAATTATGAACGGATCGACTTGCAATTTTGATAGAATATTTTTGAGATGTTACATTTTGAGAATACGCCAAAAAAAAAAAATCGATGTTTTCAAAAATGTCAACTAGACGTAAGCCCTTAACCTTTTATATTAGTGACGGTCGTGTAATAAACCATCCAAGTCCACACAAAATCCCATATTGACATTTAAGGGGCGGGGGGATCCCTTTAGGCGAGTACAAAATTTGCTGACTTTCATGATTTTTTTTAAAGGAACGATTTCTTCACCATTTTTTTACTTGGGGTATGTTGTTTTACTACTTTTGGCTGTTCCGTGATTTTTTTCTCACGAATCTTCAAAAATGGCGGGTGTGTGGCACGGTCTTTTAAACTGCATTTTCAAAACTGGCGTGACGTATAGCTAAAAATCTAATTGACCAATTCTGATGAACTTTGGTGTTAATCTTTCTAACCTTATCGTCCAAAACATGAGCCTAAAACTTTTCGAAAATTAAAAAAAAAAATTTATTGCAAAATTAAGCCATTTTTTTCGGAAAATTCTATCTTTTGGTATCAAAGCGTACCATTTAATCGTTTTTCAACATTTCGCATTTTTTCTTGGTTCATATTCTGCGTATGAGTGTTAATGAAAGAAAAATCTTCGTTGGTTTTTTTCAGAACATTTTCGGCCACGCTACGCCGTCCGACAACATCCGCCGCAACCTATTTAGACTACCGTGCCATACCTCGGCCATTTCTGAAGATTGATAAAAAAAATACCATGTAACAGAAAAAGTAGTGATAAAATATACCCTGAGTCTAAACAATTGTAAACAAAATCTTGCCCTTAAAAAAATCATGAAAATCAGCATTTTTTTCCGTTGCCTAAAGGTATCTTAAGGCAACGGAATTACGTTATAATTTTCACCCTGTACATGTATACATACATTTTCTCTTCATCGTTTTCGATTCTCGAGAACAGGCGTTCGATAGAGAAAAAGAGAGAGAGAGAGAGAGAGAGAGAGAGAGAGAGAGAGAGAGAGAGAGAGAGAGAGAGAGAGAGAGAGAGAGAGAGAGAGAGAGAGAGAGAGAGAGAGATGGCGGGGGAACGTAGAGAGCATCCCCTCGAATCAGGGTAGTTCTCGCCCCATCTTCGTACATTTTTCGGTCCTTCGTCGCCCAGCCTAAATATACACACACACACACATACGTACAAAATAAGCTCGTAAAACCGAAATCCCCGACAACGCGAAAAGATCGACTCCCGATCGGCAGAGGGGATGAATTTCTCAACCCCCTTTCTATGGTGGCCGAGAAAATTCGAGGATATCCCCTCCGGACACACACACGCGCACGCGGGCACTCAAGGATCAAATCCCAAACATTTTCGCCGAGTTAGCGAATTCCCAAACACTTTCGACATCGACGACCACAAAAAGTTGTAGTTTTTGTTCTTCTTTCTTTTTTTTTTGTTTCGCTCCGTTCCGTTGCCGTGCGGCGAACTCCGGGCTCGACGCGGTCAAGCTCGCCACCCCCTGCCGCCCTGTTCCGCATTATAAGGACAAATGCGTGTCCGCGATCGCGAGGACACCGTCTCGAGGGACCGCCGCCCTCTTGTAGTATCGAGCAAACGTTTGAAAAAAAAAGTCCTCGAAGTATACTTTTTTTTGCCTTTTAAGGGTTGAGAAAACGTTGGAGAAAAAAAGTGTCCTCGAAGTGCCCCTTTTTTGCATTTTAAGGGGGGACGTATGTCAGGCGAGGAAAAATTTTACCATTTTCAGAATTTTTTTTTAAAGGAAAGATTTTTTGCCCATTTTGGAAGCTTAGGGTATGTTTTATTACTACTTTTAGCTGTTACGTGGTATTTTTTTTATTAATATTTAAGAATGGCGGAGTTATGGCACGGTCTTCTAAACGGGTTGAGGCAGATGTTGTCAGGCGGCGTGACGCGTAGCGTCGGCGGGATTAATTTGAAGAAATACCGACCAAGATTTATCTTTCATTAACTCTCATACGCAGAATATGAACCAAGAAAAAGTGAGAAATGTTGAAAACCGATTATGTGGTAGGTTTTGAAACGAAAAGATTGAATTTTCCAAATAAAATGGCTATATTTAGCAATGAAAAAATCCTTTTTTTTTACTCCAAGTACATTCAGGCTCATGTTTTTGACAACAAGGTTAGAAAGATTCATACCAAATTTCATCAGAATCGGTCGATTATTTTTTTAGCATACGTCACGCCAACTTTGAAAATGCAGTTAAAAAGACCGCCCTAAGCCTCCGGCATTTTTTTAAATGATTAAAAAATAAAGTACCCTGTAAACAGCCAAAATAGTCATAAAACGTACCCGAAGACTAAAAAATGAAAAAAAATCGTTCCTTAAAAAAAATCACGAAAATCCGAAAAAAATTCTCGCCTAGAGGTATCTCTCCCGTTAAGGGTCGAGAAAATGCGCACATGTCATAACGTATGACATGCTTTTGTTTAAGGTCAAATGTTGCACAACGTTTTACGCCTATGTCGTGTGGTGAAATTCACACTGACGTAGATTTGCTACGTTATTTTATTTATTTATTTTTGAGACGTATTTTTACGATTTCGTTAGTACATTGAAGACGCAAAACCAACTATCCCTTGTAGAAGAATTGAAAATTCAGTGGAAAGCTCTCAATTATCGGAAGTAATTTTTTATATTGTACCGCATAGTTGTCTGTTGTGAAAAATTCTTGGAAGGCAATGGAGGCTACTAAGACTGAAAGAGGATCCAAAATAAAATGCACAAGGGACCTTCGATTCAATACGAGTATTTTTAAACTACAAGTGGAAATTTCAGATATGCAAATGAAAATAAATAAATAAAGAAATATATATATATATATATATATATATATATATATATATATAATTCTTATACTTGTTATTCTTATTTCATATATATATATACATGTATATCGATATATTTACCTACATTTGTACAATGTGCGATCCTCGTAATTACCGAAATTTTTTTTACATCGTACCACATTTTTCTGTTGACAAAAATCCTTAAATAAAATGGTTTTTTGTGCGTGTAACTTTTTTGTTTCATATATAGATATAAATATAATCATGGGGAAAGAACATTTCGACGTCATTATATCTACGCAAACCTGGATAGTGACAGATCTGGATTTTTTGGCTACAGTTCTTCATTTGATTTCAAACAAATCGTTGATTTTGATTACGAGGTGGTCCTCGAAATCGAATGTCTTCAAAATGACGTTTCCCCGCGTATATATATATTTTTACATCATATATATATATATATATATATATATATATATATATATATATATATACATATACACACATATCACATAGGTACGAATAAACAGCATGTCTGTGTATTAGTCGATTCATTGGGTAGCCCGAGGCCGAAGTCCCATGGGTCCCATAACGTGGAGGGAAAGAGAGAGAGAGAGGAAGGGTGCCGAGGGGCCACGCCAGGGTAGCTTTTGGTTCAAGCCATCCCCCTTGTCGTATACATACGCAACGCCCTGTATAATGTACCCAAAGCTTGCTCGCGTTATCGGTTTAGCCGCACACCATATGCACAAGCCCATACCATACAATCTCTGCGCGCTGCTCTCTTTTTTTACTCCCACCCTTATTCTCGTCTCTTAATTCTTCCGGAGATTCAACCTACGTCGCGGAGAAGATTTAACCCGAGCGCTTACGGATAAAGTGTCCCTTTTATCTTATCGCACATGTATATGTACAGGATGGCCCGAAAAGTGACGTCTAAAAGGGAAATCCATATGCCTCGCGTCAATCCCTAGCCAAACGATCCCCATGCATGTTCGACGATCTTTTTACTGTGGGAGAAAAAGGCATTTTTTCGAGTTTTCCTGTAACACAGTTTTTTATTGTTATCTCTTTTGTGTATGTGCTTGGATGTCCTCTTGGACGTTTTTAAAAGCAGTTGGGTGTCTTTTGGACTAGTGTAAGTAATCGTCTTGTACTTTTTTTTACAAACTTTTGCTCAAAATCTAAGGCATTTTCGTTAGTGTTCAGTTGGTCATTTATTTAGGGCTTAGCAGTGCACTTCATAACGATGAGGTAAATAAAAACATCGCGAGGAAAGTCCATACACAAAATAGAAAATGAAAGAATGCCTTTTTTCTCGAGAAAAAAAAATGTGGAACAAACATGGAGGTGATTCGGATATTTTTGGACGTCACTTTTCGGGTCACCGAAGACAGGAGTAAAAAAAAATTGCGAGCAACGTACACACACAAAAGAGATGAATAAAAAATGCCTTTTTTTCTCGAAAAACAAAGAAAAACGTTGAACAAACATGGAGGTGATTCGGATATTTTTGGACGTCACTTTTCGGGTCGCCGAAAACACAAGTAAAAAAGAATTGCGAGGAACGTACACACACAAAAGAGAAAAATAAAAAATGCCTCTTTTCTCGAAAAAAAAAAAAACAGAACAAACATGGAGGTGATTCGGAAATTTTTGGACGTCACTTTTTGGGTCACCCTGCATATATATATATATATATATATATATATATATATATATTTTTTTTTTTAAACTACTATGGCGGCTAAAAAAATCGATTCTGTTCACATTTTCTCTAAGTATACATATTCCACAATACGTGGAAAAATTTTCAAGTTTAAATATTGAAGCTTGAACAAGTGACAGACGATTTAGTGAGAATTTCGCAAAAATGACACTTTTTTTGAACACCCGCGATTTCGTGATTTTTTTTCTCATAAAACGGCTCCGTACAACGCGAACTACATTTACATAGATTATAAAACTTTTTTATTTTCATTTTTCCACATTTTATATACAGAGGCTCTATTATACCTCAGTAACGTTGTTAATTTTTTTTTTTTTTTTCAATAGACATTTATCCGAAATGAGTTCAATGTATGTTTAATAACATACCTTTTTTCCAAATCCCAAGTAAATAATCCAGTAAACAAAAAAAATCTAAAACCACTCCGTTTTTTCGGCCCGTCACAGTGGCGTCCTCCCTCAATGAGCACCACAAATCCTATTTTCCCCCTTCGACATGCAAACCCCCGACAAATTACGAGATGGCATCGTAGAAGAATTCTTGACTCGGCGCTGCGAGGTTCGTGAAAAAATATGCCTATCAAAGATACGACCAGATTGCGGCTCAATTATTATCAAGTACCCGATAACAGAATTCATACGAATACAATTATCGTCGTTACTTGCCGCGCTCCAATTCCCGTCCGATTTTAATTCGCATTACTGAACATCATTATTATTTTTGTTTTTCAAATGTGTCGATCAACAAAGAGAACCGTCGAGCTGCGATTAAAATTCGTAATCAACATTTACGACGTAGAAATTTTCCGCGAGTCTCGCGATCGAATTTTTTTTTCAGACTCACGAAAAAAAACGAGAGAAAAATGAAACGAAAACGTGAAAAAAAAGGGACTAGCAATCTCGCGAGTTCGGAACGAGCTCGATTAATTCGAACGTCCACCCCCCCGCCCGCCCCGACCCACCCCCCTCGTCGTGTATCGCGAAATTAGGAAAAATCGGTATCTCGGTAGAAAGAGTGAAGGGGACCGGGGAGCGCGGAAGCGGGCCAGGGTACGAAAAAAAAATGTCTCTGGTATACACGCCGAGGACAAGGGTGGTTGCCCGATATTGCGCATGTATCCCCTGCGGAGGGGATGAGACCGTCCCGTCTCGCCTCGTGTACGATGGTTATTTTTATTTATGAGGAAACCACCATGAAAAGAGACCTGAAGGGGGTTGCGCGCGAGAATTCAACCGGTCCCTTCATCCCCCTACCCCTCCCCCCCTCATGGAGTTTCATGCAGACCGTGTCACGGGGGTGGCCGCCGCAAAAGCATTTTCCCGTCCCTCCACGTGCCTCACTTCGCTGTAGCAATATGTCCGCATTTTCACAAGTTGAATTCTCTCGCGGAGCTCTCTCGCGAGTACGAATTTTTCTGAACCCCGAGAGTTTCAACGACACCGCCCGCGCGAACGCGTCATCCACCATGCCCATCCACCGTAGCACGAGGATAATTGCCTTTTCCTGAGCTTCGGGTGCCGAGTTGTTCGACGATCACGAAGCGACGGCGAAAAGACAGGAATATTCGTTTTATATAGACAGTGGACCAAGCGTGGACGATAAAAACAACAGGGCAGCCTCGATTTTATTACTCTGCATACACACACACACACACACACACACACACACACACACACACACACACACACACTACCGGCCAAAAGGCCTCGGACACTTCAGATAATTGCAAAATTATATTAGAATAATATGATTAATTATAGAGAGCCATATAGACACTTCAGATAATTGCAAAATTATATTAGAATAATATGATTAATTATAGAGAGCCATATAATATCGCGGTAAAATATTAAATGAAATTAACTAAATTATTCAGAAATTATTTGGCAATTGGAATGTGATCGAAAGTTTTGCATTTTTCTGAAGTGTCCAAAAACTTTTGGAGGATACATGCATATATACATACACACACACACACACACACACACACACACACACACACACACACACACACACACACACACACACACACACACACACACACACACACACACACACACACACACACACACACACACACACACACACACACACACACACACACACACACACACACACACACACACACACACACACACACACACACACACACACACACACACACACACACACACACACACACACACACACACACACACACACACACACACACACACACACACACACACACACACACACACACACACACACACACACACACACACACACACACACACACACACACACACACACACACACACACACACACACACACACACACACACACACACACACACACACACACACACACACACACACACACACACACACACACACACACACACACACACACACACACACACACACACACACACACACACACACACACACACACACACACACACACACACACACACACACACACACACACACACACACACACACACACACACACACACACACACACACACACACACACACACACACACACACACACACACACACACACACACACACACACACACACACACACACACACACACACACACACACACACACACACACACACACACACACACACACACACACACACACACACACACACACACACACACACACACACACACACACACACACACACACACACACACACACACACACACACACACACACACACACACACACACACACACACACACACACACACACACACACACACACACACACACACACACACACACACACACACACACACACACACACACACACACACACACACACACACACACACACACACACACACACACACACACACACACACACACACACACACACACACACACACACACACACACACACACACACACACACACACACACACACACACACACACACACACACACACACACACACACACACACACACACACACACACACACACACACACACACACACACACACACACACACACACACACACACACACACACACACACACACACACACACACACACACACACACACACACACACACACACACACACACACACACACACACACACACACACACACACACACACACACACACACACACACACACACACACACACACACACACACACACACACACACACACACACACACACACACACACACACACACACACACACACACACACACACACACACACACACACACACACACACACACACACACACACACACACACACACACACACACACACACACACACACACACACACACACACACACACACACACACACACACACACACACACACACACACACACACATATATATATATATATATATATATATATATATAACGAGATATAACGGTATTTTGAAAATTTTGAAATTTTGAAAAACTCGAGAAAATGCGATCCAAAAGTTTTGAAAAAAATTACACTTTATATATATATATATATATATATATATATATATATATATATATATAAGGCGTTCCATACCATTTCGAACGGTCAAAAAGTTGTCCACTCTCAAAAAAATTGAAATTTTGTCAAATTATTTATTATATGAAAAAAGTGTAATTTTTTTCAAAACTTTTGGATCGCATTTTCTCGAGTTTATCAAAATTTCATAATTTAAAAAATACCGTTATATCTCGTGAGCATCTGATTTAACAGAAAAATGTTTAAGACAAAAAAATTGCAATTTTATATGAACTTTATGAAAAAAATTTGTTTTGAATTTTTCGAGTTTAAAAAATGCCGATTTTCACCAAAATTATAGAACAATATTTTTTTTCGGTCGGTATGTCACTTTTGATTTTTCTCAAAAAATTCCAGAAATTACTCCAAAGTGTGTACAGTAACACCTATTTTTTTCAGAGTGGATCGATTCGTTGTTCCAAAGCTGTGCTTTGTTTTATTATTATGATATATTTATGTAACTTTTTGTAAAAATTAGTTTGTAACAGGCACTCGAGGAACCACCAAGAAAATTCGAAGGAAGCATATGACTTCTCTGCTTGGCTCACACCGTGCAACCTAGTGTAAAAAAATCAAAACACACTGACAACTCCGATGGTATTTTGGCGTGGAGGGGGTATGTTGATAAAGTGAAGGATGTATAAGGCATTTGACGGCGCACATTACTTTGTATGACAATGTTTATATTGGGCGGTCAACGCTACTTTGTATCACATTTTCCATATTGCACGACGACGTTACTTTGTATCACAATTTTCATGTTGGACGACGAACGTTACTTTGTATGGCAAAGTTAACTTTGTATACCTCACCGATAATTTATGATTAAGCTCAAAAAAATTATTACTGTTATGGATGTTTATTACCTGAAAAATGTGAGAAAAATTTGGGAGAGAATAATTTTTAATAATTGATTTGCCTAAAAAAAATATCTCATAATAATAAAACAAAGCCCAGCTTTGGAACAACGAATCGAGCTACTTTGAAAAAAAAGGTGTTACTGTACACACTTCAGAGTATTTTCTGGAATTTTTTGAGAAAAATCAAAAGTGACGTTCCGGCCGAAAAAAAATATTTTTGTATAATTTTGGTGAAAATGGGCATTTTCTAAACTCGAAAAATTCAAAACAAATTTTTTTCACAAAGTTCATGTAAAATTGCAACTTTTTTGTCTTAAACATTTTTCTGTTAAATCAAATGCTCACGAGATATAACGGTATTTTGAAAAATTGGAAATTTTGAAAAACTCGAGAAAATGCGAACGATAAATTTTGAAAAAAATGACACTTTTTTTTTTCATATAATTAAATAATTTGACAAAATTTCAATTTTTTTGAGAGTGGACAACTTTTTGACCGTTCGAAATGGTATGGAACGCCTCATATATATATATATATATATATATATATATATATATATATATATATATGTACGTGCGTCGTGATTTTTACTACTATTTATTCTGATTTATACATTATCCAATCAATATAACAAATAAAACGTAGCCATATACATTATATATAATATTGCTACATTTCATAAAAATATATCATGAAATCTGTATAAATATATGTGGAGATAGCATCATGTATATATATATATATATATATATATATATATATATATATATATATATATATCTCTACAAGATGTCCTCTCATGAATGGATAACCCTGCAAGTATCCATAGGTCAGATCATGTTCTACTATATATGCTGGAATTGGAGTTTAGTAACAGTCCCACGGTTTTCGAGATAAAATCATCTGCTTTCGGTTTGTGGCATGCCGTTTCTACACATGATAACTTTGACCCAGTTAAAAAAAATACTCTTGGTTATTTACTTTATCTAGAAAAGTCTTCTTCTTAACCTTAAATGTTAAGGAAACTTTATGAAAAAAGATCTTATGCAGAATTGCCATACAAACCAATTCAGCAACCAGGCTGGTCTGAAATGAAGAATGAAAAATGTACTTTTGGTATGGCCAAACTTTCATATGGCCGGATACTTTTGTAAAAGTTTATAAAATTACGAAACCCGCAAGCAGTAGAAAAAACGTTCGATTGTCGACTGAAAAACAACTTTAATAATTTGTTTTTAACAAATGGATCAGCATAGCAAAAAATCATACGGCCTTACCAGCTAAACCGTACCAGCATCATCCTAGATGGAAGATGTCGTAAACTATGTTCTGTCAGAATTTGAAGTGAATTGCACGAAAATGTTTGAGATACGACTTGCACTGTTTCATAAAACATAGTTTAAAGAAAAACGCACAAAAGCTTCGTCGCAGAACAGCAGGCGATCTGACCCTCTACAAAAATTGTCATAACTCGCTCAATTTTTCGAATTTTTACAAAACGTTTCTTGCAAATTGAAATTAAGATCCTAGGCTATAAAACTACGCAATACAAATATTGTATTCTTGAAATGCAAACTTATGCAGACCCCTTAAATAATACACAGAAATATTATATACGATATTATATGTGACGATAAATCGTAATAAAATTAATTATATACGCATACTCATGCAAATATGTGTGTTCGTGTTTCTGTATATAATAATTTTTATACATATTTCTTTTTACACATAACAATTTTATAAATATATACATATATATATATATATATATGTATATAAATATATATTAGGGTGTGCGGAAAAAAAGCGATATTTTTTTTTTCGGTTGCATCCACCAAAAAAGGTGAATTAAGGTAAAAAAAGAAGAATCCTCGAAGGAGAGCTCAAAAAAAAATTATTTCAAACGGCGCATTGCATTTGAATACTTTCCATAAGAATAACACAGGAAAATATTAGCACTTTTGAACGTCGTAGTAAAACTCTTCAGAAAAAAATCTCACAAAAATGTCATTAAGATATTCTGGTAGAGAATTGAATTCCCTACAAAAAAAGTTCCTACGAACAATTAGCTTAGAACAACCGTTCAAGTGGTATAGCTGTCTGAAAATGATTTTTATTATTTAAGCGACGTGCGCGCCATAGCACACGCTGCCAGCTGGCGGCAGTATGCGGTAGCTCGTAGTGCAAAATTACAAGCTTCACACTAGCGCCACGAACGGGAAACCGCGACATTTTTCCCCCATTTTGGCCCCAAATCAAGATTTGTCACTGCTACAAAATTTCATTCGTTATTGCGAAGTGAATCCTGTAGTAGGGGAGGCTGCCTCGAAAAAATTAGCTAGTCACTTGTGATACTTTAACGAGAAAATTGTTGCTTTGTCGTTTTTCGACAATGCTGTGCCGATAAGTGTGAAGGCAAAAATGGTACAAGCTCTGCAATCTCGAGAAAAATCCAAAAATCCTTCCGAGTGAATAATTGTTAAAAAAAACGATTGGAAAATGTTGCTGAAAAAAGACATGAGCGATTTCGTTACTCAAGAATCCTTATTTCTTTTCCAGCAATTCAATTTACCTCATGATTTTTTGAGAGTAAATATTGAATTATGGCCGGAAAATGCCACTTATCTGAGTTGCTTAGATTTTTTTTTGATATCCAAAAGTCGTTAATAACTTAGCCGAACGTGGTGTCACTTCGATAGAAGCATATAACGTAGTGCAAAATTATCGACAGAAATACCCTAATTGCAACAAACAGACTCTTAAAAAAAGGAACGATGATTATCAAGCATTATAATGTAAAAAAAAATTATTTTATCTTATTAAACCAAATTCATTGAATAAAACTTTTCGAAACACGATCAATGATGGACGTCGTTTCTTTTATATTTCTTGTTGTACTTGATTCTTTTTTGTATCAGAGAAATATTTTAAGAACGATTCCATGCAAATTGTATGTTAGAGCAGAACATTCTCTACAAAAAAAAAACCCAAAAAGTTTTTTCGTAAAGCGAAAAATTCGACTTTTACAGCCTTTTGAATTATTTTTTTTCTATCAATTCAATTTCAGACAGCGATTCCACTTGAACGGTTGTTCTGAGCTAATTTTTCGTAAAAACTTTTTTGTTGGAAATTCGTTTCTCCATGAGAATATGTTAATGACATCTTTGTGTGATTTTTTTCTGACGAGTTGCACTACCACATTCAGAAGTCCCAATATTTTCCTGGGTTATTCTTATGGAAAATATTCAAATGCAATGCGCAATTCGAAATAATTTTTTTTTGAGCTTTACTTCGAGGATTCTTTATTTTTTACCTTAATTCACCTTTTTTCAGTGGATGCAAGCGAAAAAAAAAGTATCGATTTTTTTCCGCACACCCTAATATATATATATATATATATATATATATATATATATATATATATATATATATATATATATATATATATATATATATATATATATTAGGGTGTGCGGAAATGCTACAATTTCAGACAGCGATTCCACTTGAACGGTTGTTCTGAGCTAATTTTTCGTAAAAACTTTTTTGTTGGAAATTCGTTTCTCCATGAGAATATGTTAATGACATCTTTGTGTGATTTTTTTCTGACGAGTTGCACTACCACATTCAGAAGTCCCAATATTTTCCTGGGTTATTCTTATGGAAAATATTCAAATGCAATGCGCAATTCGAAATAATTTTTTTTTGAGCTTTACTTCGAGGATTCTTTATTTTTTACCTTAATTCACCTTTTTTTTAGTGGATGCAAGCGAAAAAAAAAGTATCGATTTTTTTCCGCACACCCTAATATATATATATATATATATATATATATATATATATATACACTGTTAGTCTTACATATAGATTCGTGCTTTAGTTATTATTGTTTATTTTTTAATATTAATAATATGATACGCATGCATGCATATATATAGGATCGTGATCACTCATGCGCTTGTCCTTCGTTGCAGCTCTCGTCCGTTTCTCAATCCTCGTACAACGACAAGCTACAAGTACACACACATGGATATGTGTGCACACCGCAAGAGATAATGGACTAATTAATTCGATCGCTAATTGCCCAGCGACCGCGAGCGTGTCACGGCTAATCGGTTTGAATTATTATCCGGCGCGACTTCGAGAGAGCTCTCTCGCAGCTGGAGCGATGGACTCGAAGCTGTTTCTCGCGGACCCGTACACGTATATATTTATATGTACATACATATGTAGATGGACCTAAGTGATCTTCCCTCATTTTATATTGCTTCTTGAATAAATCACGACCGGAGCGTTTATGTTATGCACGGCTTGCCGTTTGAGTCACTTCGATTATAATCGCGAAGGATGAAAACAAAATCGACGGGCTAATTTCACGAGTACGAATTAAGTTGGACTACTTTTTATGTTTTACTGAAATAAATTGGGCAAGACCGTTTTCGATTTCAACTCGCTTGTGATACAAAATTTCCCCGTTGGAACGCGATGGGAAAAAACTGTTTAGATGTGATTGTCATGATGGGTCTCCATCAGGAGGTCCAGAAACAGGTCGATTTTCGATATTTTTCTGATGAGAGTTTTGGGATGGTCAGGATTTTACACAGAGTTAATACATGGTCGTGCGAAGCTTGAGTTTTTTTCCATTTGAAAAATATTGATGAACAATTAAGTTATTATTATGTGAACAAAGTGCCGCACTTGCTGCATGGCCAATCGCTGTAGGTTTTCTGGCAACTAGGGTGATTTGAAATGAAACATTGAAAAATGTACTTTCAGTATAATAATAAAACTGTGGTATTGTTGTACGCCACCTTGGCGTACCCTACATTTTTTGCTGTCGGTTTCATTCCTGCGTCTTCTCTGAACCTGAAACAGTACAAAACGCTGGAACATTGTAACACATTAAGGCCTTAGGCCACAGTAACGGCCCCCATGGAAATTTATATACGCAAAAATATACTGCGAATTAATTTTATTAATAATTGTAATATATGTGAAATGTATGCCATATATTGAAAATATATGTTGCATTTATGTGCCAAATTCTAATTTTCGTAACGTTTTTATATATGAGATGTATATGCGTGGTATTACTGTATATCAATGTATCATATATCAATGATATATGTATCATTCACCCTGCATATATACCACATATATTTAGCATATATGTTGCATACGCACTGCGTACATACCACATATATACTGCATAAACGGTACATATATGCCACATATATACAGACATGCTACGCATATCTGTATATAGTGTTTATATGTAATAGCGTATTTTAACTGTACGTTAAGTTTTTTTTTAAGTTTAAGTTTTAAGTTTTATTAAGTTTAACTGTAATAGTGTTTATACACAGCATATATTTTTTTTCAGGAATATGTATCAAAAATGTATGCGTCATATATGGCGCATACATTTTTGATATAATTTTCTGACAAAAAAATAAACTGAAAATATATCGAAAATATATGCGTCGTATATGCCTCATATATGCATCATATATAGTGTTTATACGTAGCATATATGTTTTGGTCAGAAAAATATATCGAAAATATATGGGTCATATATGCGTCATACATTTGGTGCATATATACTGAATATATACGTATTATTCTATTTTTCGTCACTGTATATGCGACCGATATATATATATGTAGCATATATTTTCTGCATATATTTTACATACATAAATTTCCATGGGGGGGGAGGTATAACATCATGTGTGAATTTGACATTTTTTTTTCGTTTGAAAAAGTGATTCACTCATAAAATTAATTACACATCCATTTTGTATGAATATCAAGCTGCTAGAAAACATATATCTTTTTTCTATGTACAAAATAGCCGACTACTCGAAAGTTCTCGAAGCAGCTTTTTTCCAATTGGCGTAACAAATAACTTCAACAATTTGCACTCGATCAAATTTAAAAGTTACGTTCCTAATTGCATTTCGCAGAGAATTACGTACCAAATTTCTGATTAATCGAAAACTTTTCATTTTATGAGCAGTTTATGAGCAGTTATAACGAAATTTTTCACAAAATTAATTTCTAAAGTTCAAATACCTACAACTTTTGAATAAAATAATATTTTTTAAATTCCGTACGTACTTCTCTAGGTATTCTAATGTAGATTGACGAGAATTTTTGTTTTTTGTTCTAGGTAAAAAATTGTGGATGCTAAATGTCACGCCGCGGAGCGCCTAAAAAAAGACAACAAAAGAAACTATTAGTGGTCAGCCATTTTGTACATCGAAAGAAAAATTCTAACAGCTTGATATTCATACTAAATAGACGTGTTAATAATTTTATGAGTGAATCACTTTTTCATACGAAAAAAAAAGTTAAATTCGCACATAATTTTATACCCATTACTGAGGCCTAACATTCATAACCCAGCGCACCCCTAGCGGACAACTTTCATACCCTTTGCGTACAAAACCCAATCATTAACACTGAAGCATACGAGCTCTAACACTGCGACACGGAGACTCGCCGGGGTGTCAATCCTCGACGAAGCCTCTGTCACCGGGGCAAGGAGCTCGAAGCTTCAGTACGTGGACGGAAGAATGTATAATAAGTTTAAGGGAGACTTTGTCCTTGAAATGCAGCGGGAGATGTTAGCGGCTCAACATGAACAGCTAGAAGAAGAGGAGAGGTGCCTCTATGGACCAGGCATTGCCGATTAGCGATAATTATAAACACATTTCTGTAAACACATTACAAAACTTTAAACGCGTTTTTCTCGAAAACACGTTTTAAAAAATGGCTGACATTCTCCTGACCGCTGTAATTAACATATCGACTTGAAATTTCGAGAGTATACTCAGAAAATATGTCTTCACGGAATGACGGATCGTTTTTTCGATAGATACATTTTTGCATTTATTATTTATCTTTTTATGCGAAAAAAACGCGAAATTTCGATTTTTTAAAAATTGCCGCCATTTTTCGAAATTTGTACTAAACGAAAAACCCATCCGTCATTCCATGACCAAAGGGTCACAGATTGATAATATGCTTTGAATTTGTGTTTCAGATCAACAAAGAGGGGGCAGTGATGTCAGCCGTTTACCTCCCGCGATTTGAGGACCTGTTTTCGCGGAGCTGCAGCGGCCGCCATTTTGGTTTTTTCTTCAAAAAAAAATTTTTTAACGTTCTGCATATCATGAATAAAAGCAAGAAAAAAACCGCACTCAAAAAGCTTTACTCGTTTCCTTTTAAAAAAATAAAATGTAAACACCTGAAATATGGCACTCCAAGGACAAAGTCTCCCTTAAACCTTATCTGAAGTGCTGTTGGGATCCTCGCCATGCTCCTCACCGGGTGCGCACCGTTTCGGAGTTAACCTATAAATAGACTCCGGTATAAAATCGTCATTACAATAAACCAGCACAGTTCAAGACGCTTATGCGCCTATTCATTTTTTTTTTCATAACTTTACTTACATCTTCTAATCTGGACAAGTGATACTTGCCCAGATTTACACTTACCAGATTAGAAACGAGGAACTTCCTTTGAGGGCCGAGCAGGGCGAGGACCCCGACGAAAGGGTGCTGACCGAGACCGCACCAAAATTTCCAACACACTTTTTCATCTCCCTAACCTCTCGCGTTAGTAATTAATTGAAAAGAAAAACACTTTATAAAATTCGAGGCGACGATTTGTCAAACAAGACGCTGTATATGCCTGGGGCACGAATCGACACTCCGTATCCGCACCCGAAATTTGAGCGACTACAGCGCCGAGACGGGAGCCCCACCAATTATGGTTTTGTCCCGAAATTCGAACGACTACAGCGCCGAGACGGGAGACCCGCGAATTATAGTTTTGTCCCGAACGTCGAGTAACTCCAGCGCCAAAGTGGCAGACCCGCGCACTAAAGTTTGTCCAGGGTCCGGCTTCGACTTTCTGACGCTTCGGGCCCCAACCGCCGCGCTCGAGGCGCCTGACTCTCCTCATGGTACGCGCTAGTCTATAAGGCTAAGCGCGGATCGCCTCTCTTGCAGCTTTCCGAGCTGTTCCTTACTGAAAGTCGAGATTCTGCTGAAAAATAACACCCTGCCCGTCGAAGAAGCGGCGGCCCCTCCCGTCCACTGAAGTAGTGGTTCCCCTCTTACCTCCGACCACCGAAGAAGTGGTTCCTTACCGCTGAAAAAGTGGACCCCCTGACCGCTGAAGAAGCGGCAAACTCCTTTTCTTATGGGGAAGGCGCTGCCATTAAGAAGTGGGGCACCCTGACGGAAGAGAAAGAAATCCGCCCCCCCTTCTTTTCCGACCGCGCAGGTTCCATCACCACGCATACCCCTACCGCAAATCCGGCTTTAATTCATTACATTTTTGCATAGTTACCCTCCCTCTAGTTATTTGATTCTAATATTAATAATTAACCTACCTAAATGCAAATACGGGATCTGTTAATGTAAAAATCGTTAGCCACGTAGTTAGAAAAATCCTTGTATCATAAACTCACCTTTCAATATTAAATTATTAATATTGAAAGGTACAATTATCTGACGATTTTTTAGGCAAAATTTTCGCTTTTCAAAAATGTTCCTAAAAAATCATCAGGTAATTGTTAATAACAGATGAACTATGCAATATAAAGAAAAATCCTACGTACTTCCATAGACAATGTATTTTTCAAAATGTATTCAACATTTCAAGTGAATCGGTTGAAAAAATTATTGTATACAGTCACTGATATGTATGATAAACACCCTTTTTTGTAAACTCGATTTATTTCGTAGTTTTCCTGGAAAAAAAAAATCCCCAATAAGCCTATTTTTTCGGCCTCTAGATTGGCCCAACCCCTTAAGGCGGTTAACATGATTTCAAAGCTTCCATTAATCTAAAACAGAAATAGAACTAGTTTTCTTTATCAATAAGAATGTCATTATAGCGGGTACCAAAGCGAAAAAAAAATTGAATGGCGACTGTCTGAAAAAAATTAATCTTGACCCCATTTTTTCAGTTTTTAATTTATAAAAATAGTCATAATAATAGTTTCGCACTTCCCGAGGTAGGGACGATAGACGGATGTATACTGAAGGTCCATACCGAATTTAAAGACAATCGGTTTAACAGAAATCGAGATTTTATGTTGACCAGGTTGAATCACGTAGTTTCGAGAAAATCGCGTTTAAAGTTTTGAGTAGAAGTTTCAGACGACCGCAATTATCTAAGTAGTATACTGGTATATTATGTTTACGATATATTAATTGGCCAATCCTAACTCGTAAATTGTGCCTTGCTCGACTTCCAAATCATAATTTTCCGAAGCTCGTTCTTCCCTGCGAGCAGTTCAAGCTTCTTCAAAAGCTTCAGAAGTGCCTACCTCCATCCGGTCAATCCTATTCTGCTCTTGTTTGTTAGCGTAAATATTGGAAATGTCGAAATCTTCTCCTTCCATATTTTTTTAAATGCCCAAAACATCGATTTTTTTTCACATTTCTACACTGGAATCTTATATGAAATAAAACGTGGCCCAAACCCAATTGGCTATCAAGCATCTCTGCACCCAGCATCCCCATATGATGTTGCGTACATTTTACAAAGCTCCTTTCAAAGACGTCAGGGTCAATTGGCTACAAGGACGGTCCTCAAAGACCAATGTCTTCGAAATCTCTTTTCCTCATTTACACGCCCATATGTATACATACGTGTGTATGTGTCGGGAGAAAAGTAATGTAGTAGTGGCCGGAGAGAGGTTAATAGCAGTAGAGCCGAAGAGCCGGACAGATTCGTCGGGTAATGGCCCTCGTTGAGTATGTCGAATCAAGAGTCAGACAGAGAGAGAATCAAAGAGAGCTCCCTCCATGTCCGTGGCTCTCATCGTTCTTCGGGTGATCCGCGTGTAATTCGTCCAGGCGCCATATATAGCGAGAAGGGTGGTTTGTTCTTTCTTCTTCATATATACATATATCTATATATGTATACACAGCAAAGGGGATGACTGGTGTCGGGGGTGGGTTTCGAGCGAGAAGAGCTTCGGTGATCCTGCGCGAGTAACCATCCCCATCTATGTGTGGGTGTATATATATATATATATATATATATATATATATATATATATATATATATATATATTGCAAAAGAGGAAACTGCACGAGTTTCGTTTCGAGGGGGTGGGGGAGGGGGTCGAAACGTCGCCATCTATCGTTCTATTTGTTAGCGGGCTTAGCAAATCACCCCAACGAGCTTACGTGATACTTGGATACGAGGGTGCTAAGCCCTGTGGCCGTCGCCGCCACCGCCACCGAGTGAGAGGTAGACAGAGATAGAGCTCCCTGTGTGACAAGCGCACCAGCACTGAGGGGTGAAAATGCCCCGACACCCACATCGAGACACACACACACACATACGGACTCATTACGTCGCGTCTCTTTGTACAACACATGCTACCAAATCCCGATATCTCGGCTAATTTTCTTCTCGTTGCATTGTCCCTTGGTAATTCGAACGATACGATTGCTGTCCGATCGAATATTCGCTTGCGGAGCGGTCCTTGTATCTATATATGTATTTGTGCTTGGAGAAAGCGAATGGAGATAAATTATACGGAAATCTCAATCTATATCTGGTCACGTACGATGAATTAATGAATAATAATATATTACCGCATTTCCATGTACTGCACGATAAATTAACGGGGTTAATTTATCGAGGGGGAGGGGACATTAAATGACGCGAAACAAGGCCTGGTGAAATAGTTGACTTTTGCGGAGATGAAAATAGCAAATTAATATCTACTCTTTCGCGGAGAAAGAGTTAGTGAATTCGTTTTTATGCACTCTTGTGGAGATTGCATCACTGAATTAATTTTATCTACACTTTTAAGAGGATAAAATTCATGAACTAATTTTATTTGCAATTTTGCGGAGATAATATTATTGAATTTATTTTATCTACATTTTTGGGAGAATAAAATTACTGAATTAATTTGATCTACACTTTTGCAGAGATGAAATTAGTAAATTAATTTTATTTACACGTTTGCGAAGATGAGATTACTAAATTAATTTTATCGACACTTTTACGAAGGTATAATTGCAAAAAAATGTTATGCACACTTTTGCGGACATGACATTACCAAATCAATTTTGTCTATGCTTTTGAGGAGATGAAATTGCTGAGTTAGGTTTGTCTACATTTTTGCGGAGATGACATGACTAAATTGATTTTACCTACACATTTCGAGCGTTGAAATTACTGAATGAGTTTTATCTCCACTTTTGCCTTGATTAAGGGGGAAGCCTGCTTTAGAGGCTTCAAAAATCGATTTTTTCGAGGATTTTTTTGGGAAGGAAAGAAATATTCGATTGAAACGAAACTTTCAGGTTTTATTGTTATATATTTCAACAGTCTTCTCAAATTTTTTCATTAAAATATATGTCATATTATGCCTGGTACAAGCATTTCGCCGAGGAGCCTCGAGTGTGCATGTGTCGTGCGGCGGGAAAGATAGGGAAAAAATTAAACGTCCTATCGAAACGAAACAAAATTCATTGTATTCGGGATTAAATTCTCTTCTAGTTGAACCTAAAAAACCTTACGAAAGTTATGATTAACTTTCACTTTTTAAACAATCTAAAGTGAATTTTTTTTTCCAAAAAAATGAATTTTTTTTTAATTTGCGAAAAATTGTCGAATTTCTCACTTTTTGTTGAATTTTCTTGGTTTAACTAGAAGCTATACTATTGAAAATAAAAAAAATTTTGGGTTTTTTTGTTTCAGATGGAAATTGCGACCTGCATCTTTCCCGCCGCACGACACATGCACACTCGAGGCGCCTCGGCGAAATGCTTGTACCAGGCATAATATGACATATATTTTAATGAAAAAATTTGAGAAGACTGTTGAAATATATAACAATAAAACCTGAAAGTTTCGTTTCAAACGAATATTTCTTTCCTTCCCAAAAAAATCCTCGAAAAAATCGATTTTTTGAAGCCTCTAAAGCAGGCTTCCCCCTTAAATCACTCTACTTTTAAATGATCGATGCAATGAAAATTGCAAATAAGTAATCGAGTGAAAATGTTCTCGCTCGAAGTACGGCCCAATAGATATTACTCTATTAAGGGGAGATACACACCTCGGAGCCGGCAAAAGGTCATTTTTGTGAATTTTTTCAAGGAAAACTATTTGAAATATCGGATTGGAGTTTTAATTATCTAAAAGTATATACATTCAAAAATGTGTTTAATTTTCTTTATTCAAAAATATCAAAAATATACAAGGATATTGTATGATCCTTGGAGCGTCGTAAAAAATTTGCGTGTACAATACCCACTGGCGTTTCTTCAAAAAACATCTGAAAAAAAAACCACAAAGATTATTAAATTAGATACTAAAATCTAGTACTTGTCATAGCCGATTTTTAAAATATCGATTTACGACAAAATGGCGGACGTTTGAATATAAATAGTGTTTTTTTGGCCAAAAATTAGTTATTATTTTGCCTATAAAACAAAAACTAAGTAACGAAAAAAAAAAATCCTATGACAAGTACTAGATAATGGTGTATCGAATAACCATAAAAAACCTCAAGGCAATCGGTTAATTGGTTTTCGAAAAATTTTGGGTACGGATTTGAAAAACGTGGTTTTGAGAAAAACGCCTTTAAAAATTTGGGAATGAATAAATCATGAAACTTGTCAACTTACATGGAATCATCGATACCAGGCCCATAGTGTAGGTCTTCTACGGTCGACGGAATGTTCATAGCTTCTAAATCCTCGACCGCGACCATCTAGGTGCATATCTCCCCTTAAAAAAGAAGACAAAAAACGGTCACCGTTTTCGATAAGCAAAAATAATGAATATCCCAAAAAATCCCTATCAAAAGCAAGTAGATAAAGAAACGATAGAAAATCCGCAAAAGATACGAATGCAGAAATAAAAAAAAACCAAGGTTAGTCTTCCAAATTTCGTCGTCCGGACTGTAACAAATCGGAAAAAAAACTCTACGCGTATCCTCCGGGAGAAATCATCCCCCAAGAAAAAACATCCCCTACCCGATGTCGTATCATTATATATATATATAGATATATATGTTTGGTCGACAATCGTGATCGTATTTTCCGATTAGAGGGCGCGGCATTCACTTATAAGCCATACCATAACACTTGTTCGCTGGCGTTATGGGGTTGTCTGTGCTCGCGGCGGGGGTGGCCGAAGCCAGGGGGGATGTTTTTGTAGTGGAGTAGGCATGACGGGGTTCCTGCGGTTTTCGGGACATTGGCGCGTATGTGCATTCCGTACGTGTACAATCGTGGACGCGAGATATGGTGCAGAGGGGGTTCGCCACCGGCTCCTGGGGATGTTTCAGGGTCGACAGATTTACGAGCACCTTGGGCACTGATTCACGTTTCCGTCGCTCGAGCTTTTCTGCCCAGGGTACGTACATATATATATATATATATATATCCATACACACACACACACACACACACACACACACACACACACACACACACACACACACACACACACACACACACACACACACACACACACACACACACACACACACACACACATGTATATATATATATATATATATATACACATGTGTGTGTGTGTGTATGCATATATGTCGAGCTGGAAACCAAGCCCGGAGGTGTAGAGATGGAGAAAGGAAACCCGAAAGCAAAAACTCGGTGAGCTTTGACTCTTGAACTTTCCCCACCCCCACAATGGCCACATGTTCACTCGACACCCCTATCAAATTTTAGACACAAACATATATATGTGTGTGTGTATGTGTATATACATGTTTATATATGTATGTATGTATGTATAAATACGTGATGGAGCGTCACGGAATTTTGAGGGTGTAATTATTATTTTACGAGCACCGAGAGAAGAGAATCCTGAAATTTTTATGAAACAGATGAGGGAACACGTGTCAGGATAAATTGCACATGCAGTTCGTCACAAACGTTTCGTGGGTATTTCGTAAATTTATGCTGACGAAATATAAAAAAATTATACTTCGAGAATAAAAAAAAATCGGTTTAGAATTGAGTGACGAGGTATTATCAACTGGGCTGAAAAATATTGGGATGCGACGTATGTTCGGGTTCGGACGTTGGGAGCTTTTGTCTCTTTGGGGGTGGAATTTTTAGAGGACCGCGAGGAAATTGTAGCGGTTTTTGAGGTCCGAAGAACGATGACAGGCGATATTCGTTTGTAAGGAAAAAACAGTGTGTTTTGCTAACAGGGGGCGGAGGGGGGCGTAAAATAGTAGAATCGAGGACGATTTGTGACTATATCAATATTGGGCATTGAGGTTTAGGGTGCGAAAATTGATCGGCTTGGCTATTGTACTTTTTTTAGTTTAGGGTGAAGTGAGGGATTTTTGAAATTTGATTTTGCTCGGGGAAAGATTCGGCGACGTTTTCTCCTCTGGAAATGCAAATGAAGATATTAAAGCATAATTCTTTTATTTTATTACGAAATTGAACCATTCCAAGATAGCTTGGGCTTCGCATTGCTGAGTCCGGAATACTTGAATTTATTGTTGCTTACTTTTGTCTAAATAGCTTGATGTTGTTTGTTTTCCCGTGAATTTTTCTTTTTTGCCTATTTTTTTGTAAATCGCTCTCAATTTTCTGTAGACGTTTTTTTGCTTATTTTTGTGTTCAATTTAAAAATCGAATTACTTGAAAATAATTGCAGTAGTCACAATTGTTAACCGAACGTTCGATCATGGAGTGGTCGAACGTTCTTCTTCGAATTTTTTTAAAGATCCGGTGTGCACATGAGCGCGGTGGCTAAGGAGTTTTTTGATTGCCTTTGTGGCCGGAGAGAGAGAAAGAAAGAGAGAGAGAGAGAGAGAGAGAGAGAGAGAGAGAGAGAGAGAGAGAGAGAGAGAGAGAGAGAGAGAGAGAGAGAGAGAGAAAGCCACAAGGATTGTGTGTCCGGAGAATGAAGAGGTCTCTTTGGTCGCGTACGGTAACAAATGGATGTTTCCTCGAGGGGTGCCCGTCGGAAAGATTATCTGCAGCGGCAGCTCGTGCAACACCGTCACTGGCTACACAATAACCGCGTGTGTCTACTATTCATCAGGGTTTACTATGAACACGTCTAACAAGGTGTTGGAAATGCGTTTTTGTTGTGTTTCACGTCGTGTGAAAAGAATCGCCTTGTGTAACTCCATTACCTCGTTGGTGTCGTAATTCGTGACTAGCGATGGGAACGCTATGGAATTAAGAGTATAATGGACCGAAAATAATCGATTAGTTCAATGATTATTGCTATTTTGATATAGACTAAAAATAATTATTGTCGTTTCATCGTCGTTCAATATAACATATAAATAAAAACAATAAGTCATTTTTTATTTTTATGTATAAAAGAAACAATGAATTTAATTCAATTTCAATTCAAGTCGATACTTATTGGTTGTCATATGAATAAAAATAACCATTTCAATTTCATTTATTTTTAATTGATTTTACTATTGACAAGAAAGATAGTTCAAATTTAATTTTAGTTTTATTTACTTATTATTTATTCTAATATGGACGAGAATAATAATTTTAATTATATTTTAATTTGATTTTGTTTAAATTAATATTGATATGGAATAAGAAAACAATAATTTCTATAAAATTAAGAATTTTCGAGATTTACTTTGTGCTAATATTTATTTGGATGGATAACTCCCGTTGTAGTCACTTCCAATAAAAATCGAACGTTCTCGCGTGACTGAAATGATAAATATTCGTTTGCCCCGCCGCTATTTATTCCCCCCCCCCCTCAACCCCCCCCCCCCCCCCGATGGGGGGCACTACGGCGACGGGCCGAAAATTGTCGTTTTTCCAAGTTCGGTGTGTTCACTACATTATTTATAAGGGATTTGAAAGTACGTATGTTATCAAGCATACATTCAACTTATTAAGTTTATATTTGTATTTATAAAAAAATAAAATCAACAAAGTTATTGAGGTATGATAGAGTCTTTGTATAAAAAAATGTGGTCCAACTGCCGGATCGATAACTTGACAATGGTTGGGCTGAAAAATAAAAATAAAAACGTTTTCTTATATATATAAAAGTAGTTCTCGGTGTACGAACCCGTTTTTTCGATAAAAAGATTTTTCACAAAATTGCCGGTGTTGAAAAAAAAAATTTAACTTTGGCGAAATTTACGCTCATACTTGGAGGTTTAAAAAATACTAAATAAAAAAACTTGTTTCATTACAAAAATTCGTTTTTAACTCGCTTCAACGAATTTCCTTGCTCCCAAATAAATCATTATACCCAACTCTTTTTGCGATTGAGCGATCTTTTCGAATATTAAGAAAAGCTGAGGAGAATATTCAATAAGAACGGAAGAAAAATATAGAAAGGGTCGATCGTCCCCTCCGAAGAAGAGGAGATACGGTCGCGATTTCTTTGCCACGTACCGCTCGAATTTTCTCAGCTGGGCTTGGGCGCGAGTTACGCGGGAGCAAAAGTAGTATTCCATCAGTCGGGAATTACGGGCAATTTTTAGCGATGCCGCAAAAACGAAAATAAAAAAAAAACACGAGCGCGGATGTTTTGCGACCGTAAACTATATAGCGAGGCCGCGAGAGAGGGAGGGAGAGAGAGAGGGAGAGAGAGAGAAAGCGCGCGCGCTCTATTCTCTCTTGAGGGCCCTTCAGGCCTTCCTCATGTCTGACCATCTACAGACCATAGAAAATATATACTTGTGCTCAAACTGAACGATAAAACTCATCCATAAGAGGCGAAAAGAGGAGAGCCGCATCCCGCCGTTTGCCGAATGAATTTGCAAAATGGAGAGAAAGAGAGAGAGAGAGAGAGAGAGAGAGAGAGAGAGAGAGAGAGAGAGAGAGAGAGAGAGAGAGACGCAACTATTACTTACATTACAACCTATATAGTAGCTCCAATTTGACATGCCACTATTTTTTCTCTAATTTATTTTAATTTTGGACAGTGAGGAAAAAGATAATCGCAGAATTTTACAGACATTTTTTGGCCATACTGCAACGAAAAAAACACAGCAAGGCGATAGTACTTTTGGTTGGTAAGTTGAATTTTTTCTTATTTCCGATTTGATATTAAGACGTTACCCCCACTTGTAGCGCAAAAAAGGCCTTTTTCATGAATTTTTTTAAAGAAAACTACAAAACTTTTTTAATCGATCAATATACCATCTTAAAGAACTTGAAGAACTTTCAGTAATTTTTTTATTGACAAATATTACATTGTTTAGTGGCGAATGGCCGTCAATGAAATAATGTTTTTATATACACGGTTTGCGGTGACCAACATTGCGGCGAAGTGGATCATCTGAAAAAAAAATGCGGATGGATTTAGTCGAATATAAGTATAAACTAGTCTTTAATCGAAGGATTAAAAAAAATATTCATTTATCACAAAATGGCGGACAGTCAAAGTTAATGGTTCGATTTTAACGAAAAAAATCGAACGATTAAAGACTACATTTTTATGTATTAAATAAGCCTGCAAAATTTCAAGAAGATCGGTTCATTAGTACTCGAGTAATCTTAGTCACCGACTTCAGAAATGCCATTTTGAGAAAAACGCGTTTAAAGTTTCTCTTTCAACGCTCTTTTAACGCGGATTCTTCTCTTTCAACGCTCATATCTCAGTCAATTTTGTTCGGATCGACTTGAAATTTTCAGGACATATTCTCAGATACTTATACTTCAAAAAAATGCAATAGAAAAATCGATTTTTTCAAAATCGCAAGTGGGGGTAACCCCTTAACGGGTTACATCTAGCTTGTGGCAGGAAAAGAGAGAAATTTTCGTAAATTTCGTCTGGGATGCAAATTTTCAAGTTTTTTCGTTTCCTTTAAAAAATATGGTTGTAAGTATCTTTAACATCTTTAACATCTTTAAATCTTTTGTATTGAAAAATATTTATAAATGTGGAAGATACAATGGTTTGTGGAAAGCGCTGTTTGAAAGACGTCCTTCGCGGTGACAAAGGATTTAAGAAAATATTGGTTTTCCAAAAAATTGCCACAGTTCAAAGTGAAAGGTTTTTTCGATCGAACGCTCTATTTTCTTTGATAAAAAAAAACTAGGACTCGAAAGAAAATCCTTCGTTCAAGCACTGCTACTTGAAATGTAGAAGCTTGCAAAATCTGAAGTTTCTCGATGAAGTGATTTTTGAGATATCGTGATTGCCGATTTTGAAAAAGTCATTTTGGAACAAAACGCGTTCAAAGTTCGCCGGTTCGCGAGACCTACCTATAAACGCCCATAAATCCTTCAATTTTGAACAGATCGCCTTAAAAGTCGGAGAGAATATTTTAGAAACGTTACATTTTGAGAATTCTTCGGAAACCAACAATACACGTTTATCAGAATGAGCTATTTGTGTGTAATAAAGGGTGTGTCAAAATCACCTGACATTTTAAATTGTGGGCCATTTTTTTCTGTGTCGAACATAAAGTACCAATCTTTTCACAACTGGCATCAGGAACCATTCCGGAGTTCAAGAGCGCAATTAGACGCGCCATTAATGAAATTAGTCCGAAATTATGCCAAAATGTTATTGAACATTTCGTCAGAAGAGTGAACAGGGACGAGCCGGCCATTTATCTGATATTGTGTTCCACACCTAACCTCCATGTATGTACACTGAGAAAAAAAAATCATTGATCCAATATCATTGGTGTTATCGAATGAAATTTCGTTGATTCAATTGTAAAATTGTTGGTGTAAATAATCGGATTTATTAGTCCAAACAAAACGCTATTGACTTTGAGGCGTCTGGCCACTTTGGCCGATCGAAAAATGGGTATATTAAAAAAAATTATAAACTCGAAAGTATGAGCCGGATTTTTTTATTTTTTTATACAACGTCAGAAAGGGCTTTAAGAATAACGTTAATAAATTTCCGTTCAAAATATTAAAAAATGGCGTCGTTATGCACATTGCCGCGGAGGCCCTTCGCAGGATACGCGCGGACGTTGTCCCAGCTGTTACCCGGTCATGTCACATCTGAAAAAAAATCAGCTCATTCGTGAGTAGTGTCGCTACAATGTATCGGTTTTTTTTTCGACCATTAAAAAAATTATGGTGAACTGGAGAAAAAAATTTGTATTTTTCACCGAAATTTGTCGAGCGAAAACAATAATAAAACAAAAACTAATCAAGTTACCGCAAAAATCCTACGTGACATTTTAGATAATGTATCTAAAAGTATTGTGTAAAAATTTGAAAGCAATCGGACCGATAGTTTACGATATTTCGATAGAACCAGTTCAAAAAATGTAGTTTCGAGCGGCTCGACCTGTCTGCCGAAAAATAACTGTAACTTTGTCAATTTTGCGTTTTTCAATACGTACTATGCCTTAAATTGTTCTTAACAGTTCAGGGTTTATTAAAAAAAAATGGAAAAAAAATACATAGTGGCCAGATGCCTTAATAAGATAATGAAATTAAAAGTTTTTTTTTTCATTCGAAAGATAGATTGTTAGCCGAGAACAATATATTATTGAAACAATCTAAAAAATTATCGCGAACAAATTATATAGTTTTGAATGCATTTTCTGCAACGAACAAAAAAGCGTTTCAATCATAACATGAACATTGTTGATTCGAGTACACAAGAAAAATTTAATTTTGCTCGTTTGATTCAGATAAAATTTCTATCCAGTAGATATGGTATTTTTTTCACCATATCCGATATTGATTTCCAAGTACATTATTCGTTCTAATATTAATATTTTATTTCGATTGAAAAATATCAAGCAAATGTCTGAACTGGTTAAAAAATTATGCGAAAATAAAATTTGTTTCTAGCGCATTTGATTGAAAAAATTCAACCAAATTATGGCCGAGCGCCAGCGAAATTATAGGTGTGAGGAAACCCGTAGTTTTCGGAGTAACCGCTAGAAGCCGCACGCGCGCTCGTTTCTCGTAAGCGTAGCGCGAACCGAAAGTCTACTTGAACGCCGGAGAAACTCTAAAGAGTATCGCTTCTTGGCCTGTGGCTAAGATCAAAGTGTAATATCTGTTCCTATCAGTTGAATATCTGATATTCTCTCCATGGATATTCCATTTGATATCTGATATTCTCTCCACTATTATCGTGGATGATCATTCTAATGATCACTTTTTATTTAAGATTTAAAACAAATTGAAAAAGTTACGTCCTATGGCATATTCGTTTCGATGCAGTTAGGAAATAATTAATTCCATTAAATATTTTGTACGAAATAAAAAATGACGTAGCAACCGCTTAATTATTTCATCCATAAATTCACGGATTGTATATAGAATGATTTCAATAGAACATAATTTTATTTGAAAGATAATGTAGATATTCAGAGAACAGAAGAGCCTTTTCAAATAAAATAATATGTTATTTAAATCAATCACATTTTCCAATACTTTATAGTATTATAATAATCTCATATATAGGTGGCACTCCGCAGCAGCACATTCATTTTGATCAACCAATATATTTTTTTGTTTCCATTGGTTTTCTATCTCAGTGTACCTTATGTTAAAATAAAATAAAATCGTACTTTTCAAATGAATAACACGTTTTATTAATAAATAAAAATGTCACGTGATTTTGAGCCTCCCTATATCTCCGTCAGGATACTCTTGTTCGGGATTTGTATGAGAGATTGCTAACGTTCCTTAGAGGTTTGATTGATTTGCCCGAAATAACAATGAATTTTGGGGAAGTCCAAGTTCGACCCGATTTTTACTTTCTTTCCTATGCCCTTCCCTTTGGAATCCTATCCCTTTAACTATTCACCCCACCCTCGGCACTTTACTATTACCTGTTTCTGGAGAAACTCCGAAGAGTCGCCGCGCCCTGTGGCTCAGCGGTCACCCATCCGAGTATTGGCCCAGGCCAAGGCTGCTCGGGAAAGAAGATCGCCGCGCCTCCACTGCTCTCAGTGGTTTATTTTTTCATTCCCCATTGCCATTATTAGCTAACCGGAACTCCGGGCGAACCAGCCGCAATTTAGGCTTGAAAATCAATAAAAATGCGGCTTACAGAACTGCCCGAGCCTCGAGATCTTCGAGCGAGTGAACGCTCCTCGAATGAAGACATTTCTTGATGTTGAGACCGCGAAAATGTTGCAAACTCTGTTAGAGGCGGCTCTTCGACCATTAAGAAAAAAGCTCTCTCTCTCTCCCTCCCTCTCTCTCTCTCTCTCTCTCGCTCTCTCTCTCTCCCTCGGGCTTGCACGATTTCAAGTCTCGTGTCTGGGATCGAGGGTTCACTCGAAATTCTGGCGTGGCCCATAAAAGCTACCGGTGATGGTGCGTCGGTCGTGCGCGAGACTCCTCTCTCTCTCTCTCTCTCTCTCTCTCTCTCTCTCTCTCTCTCTCTCTCTCTCTCTCTCTCTCTCTCGTGGTTTCTCTTATGGGGATGGATTCGAACGCCGGAGCCGTATAACGTTTAACATTTAAGCCTTTAGAAGGTTGTAAGGATTGGCCTCCCTGTAATTATCGCCGGGGCGCGGCGCCTTGAGGTCTTCATTACGCGCTCTCCACTTCACGAAACATCCTTGTTATTTCTCTGTACGCCGCGTGTGCCCTCTCCCTTCTCCGTATCCCTTTTCGCGGCTCCGAAGGGACGTCAGAAAAGAGCAAATGTGTCTGCGCGAGACAGACAGAGAAAAAGAGCAAGAGAGAGGAGAGAGAGAGAGAGAGAGAGAGAGAGAGAGAGAGAGAGAGAGGACGAACACCGCGAAGCTCCCTTTGCTCGGGTACTTCCAGCTCTGTAACTCTCTCGCGAGAATAAAAACGTTCCGGCTCACATCGCGAGCGGGCTCGTAAAAACAAAGGAGCCGGGACAAGGAGGGGGGCCAGAGGGGGCGCAGGATTTGCAACGGAGAACCAAGACTTCGACTCGCGAACAGCAACGAATGACGAAAAAAAACGAAGGGTTGTAACACAAGATACTTCGGGGCGAGAGAGGAGAGAGAGAGAGAGAGAGTCTTCGGGGACGCTGATAGAGATGGAAAAGTATTTTTTATCTTTATCAGACAGCAAGCAATGATCATCTTGAGCATCCCTCGATGTATGCGGAATTACGACAAAGATTGGGCAAAAATATGAACCAACGGTATATTTTTGGAGAAACAATTTTAATCGGACTGAAATCAATTTGAATCGATTGTCATCGAGTCAAAAAGGAATTCAATCGAGTCAACCTTCCGTTGACACACTGGATCATCTTGACACGGGCGAATTTTAAATTAAATTCTTGCTTTTGCAACGTTGCAAGTTTTTCAATCATTTTTTACTAATTTTTAATTCGATGTTTTCTGAGTTTCAATTGTGCAGGCATGTTGAGAACTCTTAAAATTGTGTTCCTGATTTTTGAAAATGAAAACCGACCAAAGGGTTGTTAATGACAGGTAGATAAAGGCCAAATTGACTTGGTGTGTCAAAATCGTGGCCAAAGATAGGTAAGTGGCCAAATATAGAGATAGCAATGCATTTTTCATCTTTATTAGATGGATAGAACAGCAAAGAATGACGAAGAAAACGAAGGTTTGTAACACCAGATACTTCGGGGAGAGAGAGAGAGAGAGAGTCTTTGGGGACGCTGATAGAGATAGCAAAGCATTTTTTATCTTTATCGGATAGCAAGCAACGATTATCTTGAGCACCCCTCCATATATGCGGAATTCCGACAAAGATTGTGCAAAAATAGAATCAAATGTATTTATATTTTGGCGGAATAATTCTAATCGGGCTGAAATCGATTTTAATCGGTTTTAATTGATCTGGAATCGATTGTCATCGAGTCCAAAAGGATTTTAATCGAGTTGAAAACAATTTTAATTGAATGAGACTTCCATTGACACTTCCTCTTGACTTCAACGAATTGTAAATGAAATGCTTGCTTTTCCAACATTGAACATTTCTCAATAATTTTTTACAACAATTTAATTTGACGTATTCCGAGTTTCAATTGTGCAGACACATTAAGAACTGTTAAAAGTGTCTTCCGGATTTTTGAAAATGAAAACGAACCAAAGGGTTGTCAATGGCATGTGGATGAAGCACCATCCAGGTCAAATTGGCCCGGTGTTTCAAAATCGTGACCAAATACAAGTGTGTCAATTGAGGGTTAAAAACGATATTGATCAGGGCAAAAAAATGTCAATCGAGTTAAAATCGATTTTGATCAAGCTCGAATCGATTTTGATCGAGATGACATTCAATGCGAGCGATTTGAATTGTGAAAAAAACTGCTGACTCATTTCCGCAATTACCGCAAATGACATTTCGTTAATTTCATTCAAACTGGCTCCAATGAAGTTTCGAGGGGAACCTTTTTTGCTTTTTGCGCCCGATCCGGTCTAGCAAATTTAATTCGTTCGTCGCGTGTTACTCGCCGATCATCTATCGAGGCACGAAAAAGTCGCAATAAGTTGCATCGGAACTTGTGAAATGTAATCATTTTAATATTTTATACTTTCACTATAGTGATTTTGCACGTATTTTATTTATAAATAATATATTCGATCTCATTGTGGTAACCCATCGAAATGGGGTAAAGAAATAAAAAGAGCAATGGAAGCGTACGTGAGAGAGCAATCTGGCAAGCCATATGGAATGAAAATGTTAGCGAGCGTGAAATAAAAATAAAAAGAGGCATACAAGTTAAAATTGAAAAAGAAACTTAATACGATTGGAGGTAAATCGTTGTGTCAACAAACTGCAAGGAACATAAACATAAACATAGGAAAACATAGGAAACAAACAGAACACACATGGAAAAATATTGGGCGAGCAGGCGAAAATAAGATGTGGAAATTTCGAAAAAGACAGGAAAAAAGTGTACATAGAGGCAAATGTAGAATATGCAAGCAGGCGATTTAAAATTTGTAACATATTTGCGAGTGTACGGAAGTTAAGGGAAAACTGAACCAAGAAAAAGTAAATAAACTGGAGCCATGTTTGGAAAATAGCAGGGGGTTAGAAATTGACCGGAAAATAGAAGCGCAACTGATGATGCAACTGGCAAAGCAACTATGCGATTAACATCGGACAATTTGAAAAAAAACTAACAACTAGGATAGATATAAGAAAACCAATGTAAAATAATTGATGTAAATGAAAAGGGTGGGCACATTTATGAAAACACCCTTAAAAAGGGTAAACAAGGAATGAAATACTGCTGCTACTATGTGACCTCACCACTCCCAAAATTAATGGGACATGTATACGTGTGATAAAAATATGTGCGAATTATATATTATTGCACAAGGTGGGGATGAGAAGTGGAATATGGATGGAGTCAACGATAAAAAAAATATATTATTGCTACAGGCGAAAAGAAAAAACATTCGCATGGCACGAATGTGTGAAATAAATTTGCATAAAAATCTATATATAAATAGATAATACAAATATTTAATATATGGTACATATATTTCAATAATACAAAATATCAGGTGTTCAAACTAATTCCTTGTCTTTTTGGTAAAGTTTAAAATTTATTTATAACAGTAGCAAGATGGGAAGCAATAAAATAGTTGCCATAATTATCAAGGTGTTCTAAACTTATAGAAACAATCCCTAGTGTTGACTATATTCTTAAATAAAATAAACCATAATCAATCACATTTTTAATGTATTCTATATTAAAATTCCGGACGCTATTCTACTGACTATATTCTATTGCTTAAAATCTTTCCGTGACTCTTATAACTAAATTGTGAACTTCACCAAAAAACAAGAATTTGTTTCGTACACCTAATTCACATGTATATCTTGGGTGTACGGATTCAATTCTTGCTTTTTTTGTAACATTCAAAATTCATTCATAATTTTTACTATTTTATATACATTTATTACATAAAGTATTATTAAATTAAATTAATAATAATATTAGGCAGGAACAAACTGTTGGAATGAGGTAGGCACGCAAAGGGACGGACCCCATGCTGATCGAACAGATCCAATATGGCGGTTCCATAATTCAAATATTATTATTCTACAAATGTCCATATATACATTCACCATTTTCTCGTACAAATAAATATAACACAATTATATACAATACTGACGCTGATTTGTTTATTTCCTTCACGAGTATAAAGTCCCGCTTCCATTTTCATATCCACCCATGACAATATAGGTTTTCAATTTAAAAAAATCGTATCTTCAATATTACTTAATTGACAGGGTTGGAACTTTGGTAATAATGAACAATTTTACGAGACGCGGCTAAAGCTCCATATATCTTTCGTTTGCGTTAGAGAACATCGTAAATATCCCACGTGTGTACCCTCATATACTCACACACATTTATGTAATATATATATATATATATACACATATAGAGATCAGTGGGGATTTAATTTTCACCGTTGAATCGTCCAGGGGGTGCAATATCTCGTCCCTCTCGCGAATCGATACTCGGAGTTTCTCTCTCGCGATATCCCACGATGTGGGAGGGACCTCACAGTCTATTTATTCCCCGTCTCGGTCGCTCTCGTCCCTCTTGGTGACGTTTTGCTCTATCGCTCTCGATTTACCTTGGCGCGCTGGCGCGAGAGACCTGGAGAGAGAGAGAGAGCGAGAGAGACGGAGAGAGAGGGAATGAGGCGCGAGGAATTTGGTGCCGGGGCGCCATATTTCAGTTAAAGCGAAACGCGGGGTTGAAGGGAGGGTTTGAGGCTGAGGGGCGAGGGGGTGGTTCGCCATACACCGATGGCGCGTACGTACCTTCGATGCCTCGCACACCTCCCCCGTTGCCATGGCAATTAATTACCTTCATCCCTTCCTACCACTGGAACGTATACCGGACTACCCTCCCCTTGATCCTTCACCCAACCCTCCTTCAACCCTCCGTCCTCGTCGTCCGCACTTTCTCTCAACCTGCAGCACACTTCCCTTTGCGCCCCGTGTGCTTCGCTCTCCTCCGCTGCCTCATCGTCGATCCTCTTTCACTGCGCCTATAACGGGTGCCAAATACGAAACGGCCTTTTCCGCGAGACGCTACCCACCCGTGGCGAGCGACAAATCCGGAAGCAGAATCCACCATTTTTAACGGGGCTACGATGAAGACTGTGGCAATTTTGATAAGAGGGGTTGGAGAATCTTTGAACGCGTTTGATGGGGGTAGTTTAGTCTTTGTCATCTTTGAATGCGATTTTATTTATGAGAATAGGATCAGGCCATGCTCGCGTATGTGGTGGAGTTTGAGTACGTTGGGGGTGGATTTCAGGATTGTATTGAGGGTTGAGAATGGGGGTTATTGGGAAAAAGGTGTCTTCTATATATTTAAAATAATTGCAAAGTGGTTACGTATGACACCACTCTATGGCGATAGATGGCGTTGGGTCGACTATTTTCTCGAATCAAAAGTTGGCTACACAAATGATGATAGGTCCATAGAGTCTCGCTAAAACTTGACATCATCTATTTTGATTGACTTTACAAAGGCAAGTTCTCTTCCAGATAAGTCACTTTAGCGGCAAGTTACCCTCCATTATTGCCTAGCAGAGATATCGGCCGCGGAAAAGCATCGTTTGCTAGATCAAGTGTATGCCGAAGACGCTCCATCGAGTACAACGTGTAAAGAGTGCTTTGGCCGTTTCCAAAGTTATGATTTCTCTATGGGCAACAAGGACCGCGAAAAACCACGCCAAAGAGGAATGTTGTACATGACGAGCCACTGAAACTGTAGGGATGCATCACTGGGGATCGTTATCGCCTGCAACTGATGCACTTGAAGCGAGCTCTGCATGAAGAGCGGCCGCAATGGGAGCTTCTTCGTGACAAGTAGATTTTGCAGCACGACCACGTCATGCCGCACGCTGCTCAACCGGTTGAGAAGTATTTAGAAGGAGTGGAAATCCCCGCAACTGTTCTTTCCAATCAAACATCACATTTTCTCAGGTCCTACATGACGGATCCGGTTGAATCAGAGTGCAGCCAGTTTCTGGAAGCATTTACTTCCTCCTAACAAAGCGTGAGTAAAGAAGTCTCAGTCCTTCCACTTCAACTCCCTTCCTCCAGCTCCCTTCCTCAATTGAACACCCCAAATTTCTAAAAATGGATCAGCATCCCATTCTGACACTACAACTTTGATTTTAGCATGAAAAAAACGACTGTAGAGACAGACGTTCCATATATCAGTATACTTAACAGGCCTGGATTTGCCAATGGGCCGCATAGGCAGCTGCCTAGGGGTGGCCGACTTTAGGGGGCGGTGGATTTTGTAGGCACCTAAAAAGGCCTAGGTAAATACAAGTGATTAAGATCCGAGGGGCGGCACAAAGTCAAGTGGCCTATACTTAAGAAAATTATCAATCCGGCACTGATACTTAACAATAACATCAGCATAATTAATGTAAAATCAGTGCACTTCATACAACACTAGTCATGCGTATGAGCAAGTTCAAATAATCTCTGACGACATCGCCGTTTCCATCATTTGAGTGTAACGACATCACATTTCTCTATCCGGCCTTCCATCGCCACATTCCTGCTACGACGACCACCCAGACGTCTTCTGAGGCCCCTCGTTGGAGACCCACCACTCACGATAATGCATAAAATGGAGAAACCCCGATACCCATAGTGTTCCAAACACAAGAGGGTTGGTCATCACAAACAAGACATGTCATCATCCAAAGCAGGCTGTAAAATTGGGTCTGTTAAATCGATGCGGACACCCGTTGTACAGGAGAGAAACAAATGGACCGAGTGGGTGGAGGAGGGCGAGGGGGAGGTTTTGCGATATAATCGAGCGCGCGGGGCTTTCGCTATACGTAGAAGCGAGTAGCCACTGCACACACGAGATAATAGTGTAACTGATAGTAGTGGCTAACTGGATGAGGCTCCCTTCGTGTTCCTCTAGGTGGACCCGGGACCTTATGTACGTAAGGTAACAGCTCTATACACGTATTTGTGTACCCGAAAGACCCTAGTGAATAACTATAAACGTATATAGAGCCTCGTATGTATGTGCACCCTCTTGGCTTTTCCATCCAATTCGCTCTATCTCTATCTTACCGAGGCACGTACGTCTCTCTGCTGGGGCTAATTTTCGGTTTCCCTGAGCCATCATCACCATTCGCTCCTTCCAACCAGATACCACCGCAGCTGGACGACGCGAGTAAAAGAGAGAAAGCGAGCGGGGGGCGAATGAGAGAAGCTGTATCAGTTGATGAGAGAACCCGAATGAGTTTGCGCGAGGTGCTATCCTGATTGAGATTAACGCACCGCCAGACAATTGTTTTTTCGTTTAATTATTTTTTCCATTATTGGCGCGATTGAGTCACGTTTGTTTTTTGCATTTTATTTTCAATTCCGATAATGATGCCACAGATCATTCGATTGTTCAGTGGGTCGGTGGCGATCATTTTGGTACTGGCAAAATAATGTTTTTATTTTTTGTCGGTGCTTTTGTGAATTAATCGCCTGTTCAGGATGAAGAGTCTTAAGGGGTTATCCCCACTTGCGATTTTGAAAAAATCGATTTTTTTTATTGCATGTTTTTGAAGTATAAGTATCTGAGAATATGTCCTGAAAATTTCAAGTCGATCCGAACAAAATTGACTGAGATATGAGCGTTGAAAGAGAAGAATCCGCGTTGAAAGGGCGTTGAAAGAGAAACTTTAAACGCGTTTTTCTCAAAATGGCATTTCTGAAGTCGGTGACCAAGATTACTCGAACACTAATGAACCGATCTTCTTGAAATTTTGCAGGCTTATTTAATACATAAAAATGTGGTCTTTAATCATTCGATTTTTTTTTTCGAAAAATAATGGCCGTTTTATAGCCAAAAAACGGCCGTTTTTTTCGTTAAAATCGAACCATTAACTTTGACTGTCCGCCATTTTGTGAAAAATGAATATTTTTTAAAATCCTTCGATTAAAGACTAGTTTATACTTATATTTGACTAAATCCATCCGCATTTTTTTTCAGATGATCCACTTCGCCGCAATGTTGGTCACCGCAAACCGTGTATATAAAAACATTATTTCATTGACGGCCATTTGCCATTAAACAATGTAATATTTTTCAATAAAAAAATTACTGAAAGTTCTTCAAGATGTGTTCTTTAAGATGGTATATTGATCGATTAAAAAAGATTTGTAGTTTTCTTTAAAAAAATTCATGAAAAAGGCCTTTTTTTGCACTGCAAGTGGGGGTAACGCCTTAAAGAATGTAAAGTGGGTGCATATATATATATATATATATATATATATATATATATATATATATATATATATATATATATATATACATACATACGACGTGGCCCGAAAAGTGATGTCCAAAGGAAAATCTGGATGCCTCGTATCCGAATCATCCTCATGTATGTTCTACGATCTTTTTATTTTTTTCGCTTTCGTGTATGCACCTCCCTCTTCTAAGTTTTTTGAAGGAATTGGGAGTCATTTAGGTTTGCAGTATTCATCATTTAGGGTATAAGTATTTTTTTTTATCATCTGAACTTAGTGACCGATCTCCTCAGACCTATTTTTTAAACGTTTGATCAAAATCTAACGCATTCACGTTAGTGTTCAGTTAGCGATTTATTTGTTGCTCAATAGTGCAATTCATAACGATAACACAAGTTTAAAAAATCGCGAGGATAGTACACCCACAGAAGAGGAAAATAGAAAAATGCTCTTTTCCATAAAAGTAAAAGAGATCGTAGAACGTCCATTGAGGTGATTCCGACGACGTTGAAGTTTGCATCGCTGGGATCCAACATTTTTTCTTCTTTTTTCATTAATTGTTTTTTTTATTATCATGCAAAGGTTTTTTGCGAATTGTGGTCGTAAATCTCTAATAAGAATAGGTAGACACGTTTCTGTAATTTCACAATCCGAATCGACTGAATAGAATGCGGGCAATGTGAAAAAAAAATCGTTTATTTCCAACGATGCAAACTACAACGTCATTGATTTGGAAAGGTATTGATACGAGACACCTAGATTTCCCTCTTCACGTCACATTTCCGGCTACCCTGTATACATAGATATAGATAGACACGTTTTTACGATCAATAACGTTTCGCGATCGATTAAAAAGTAGGCTCGTAAAATCATTTTGATTGAATACTCAAATCGTGTTGCGGACGCTTTTGTTCGGTCTGGGACAAATAGACGTCATAACTCAAATAGCTTTAAATACGTGGTTCGAATACATTGTTGGAAGGATAAAAACCATTCTCTCTCGCCCTCCCCCTGTCTTCCCGTTTAAACATACGAACGAGTTAAAGAACGAGTTAAATGATTTGCCGATTATTAGCCGATGGAGCCTCGTTTCAGTGCGGGGGCCAAATAAATTATTAGTTGCGCGGCAAGCACCATCGTTTTACTGAAATATAGTGCGTTGTCGTCGCTTCTTCCGAGGTTCGAACAACGC